>VWZV01005828.1:0-155427 GCA_013397155.1 Irena cyanogastra
TCTTTTCCCTGTGTTTCTGAAGCAACATACCCTTCAAGGTCGCTGTAGATTTTAAGTACTCTGAATTTTGTGTGAAAACATGTCACCCACGGTTGCATATTAACTCAAAATGGTTCATCTTAAACAGCTAAGCACTGAAAAGAACCCATCATCACCCAATTGTTGGCATGCTTTTCTGAGAAGTCTAATGTTATAATCGAATTTGTCTAAGTACAAAGAGACAGATCTGAAATCCATTTGTTCATATCACAGAATTATTCTGACCATGGGGATGGAAGTTGCATGGAAAGGTAGGTGTTGTCTTCATCTGTGTGTTGTAAAGACACCCTTCTTTTGAGAAGACAGACTGAGTAAAATCCCTGAAGTATCTTAGATCCTCACTAAAGCCAAAAAATACTTTATTCATAAACCACTCGTCAATCATTAAAATATCTCTGTACATTTTAATACTTAAGCTCTTCATACACTCTATAATCTACACATCTGGATTTGTGTAGGCAATATAACCTACTCTGCAGCTGGATACTAACAACAATAGTGATACTGTTATTTTCTAATAACTTAGAAAACAATAATGTAGGCAAAACAGGCTTCTTCAGTACTACATCCCAGCTTTTGAAATCTCTGGCCCTGTTATTCCAAAGATGTCTGGATTTTTTTTTTAGCTAACTTATTTCACCTATTTTAGGTTGTATTTGAAATAAAGAAAGCTGAATTGCCATGCTCTGTATCTTTCTAACACCTATCACAGTGCGTTACAGGTTAAATGAAGCCAAAATTACTAGGACAAGTTTTTCTTCTAGAAATGTACTGCAGAAGAGAAAAATTTCTCTTTTTTACCAGTTTGTCTGCTTTATCTTAACTGACAACAGCTATGAGGCTCTGCAATGCCCTCTGTGTATTTCAGTGTGAACTTTCACTTACAGCCCTGTTCACAATCCTTGTTTTAATAGATTGGCATATTGTTTTTAAAGATTAATAGATGGGAAAACTTGAAAAAACTTTTACTACATTTCAGGAGCTCAGAAGAGATACATTTCTGTGGGAATTTTAACTTCATTAACAAAAAAACATTTTAGAAGGTTTCCAGCTATGCGTTCAGTGCTACATTGCCTGTTTTACAAGATCACAATTGAAAGTTTTAGAATTAGTACCTTAGATTTCTCAAACATTCATTCTGCTAGAGATATATTATTTTGCCCCTTTTCTCATGTGAATTTAACTACTGAGAAAAGTACTTGAGTGTCTGTCTAGATATCAAAGCTTTTTTTTTTTCCCAATATGCAAAAAGAATGATATAAGTAACAGCAGTTGAAGCATATCTTCCTTAATACTTCTCATCAATATTACCGTAGTCTATAAGAGGATATTTTTGACTTCCTCCACTTCCAGAAGAATGAGATTTGTGCAGACATCATGGAAACAGAATTTGGCCACTGAATCTTTAAAATCAGTGAATGTGAAACACAAAGCACCCAGTATGAGTAGCCGACCACGAATTACATTTGTAGATTTAAGACTCATGGAAAAGAAACTAAATTATAATTACTCAATAAATAAGCTAAAAGAACAGCAGATCCCTTCTTCCCTAGATAGTCTTCAGTCTACAAATTAAAGACATTTGGTCTGCAAGCTTTGGAACACAGCGAAAAACCTCACATGATTCCCATAGCTGTTTTTATATTTTAGAATAATTACTCTTCCTTAGCGTGGAAAGCTACTGATTATCTCTGACACTGAGCCTGAGAAAATATCCAACCCAACAGGGACTTGGTCTTTCCTACAATACTGTCACACAAAAGGCTGGAGAGTTAAAAAACAATTTAAGCACACCAGAGATACATTCAGGCTGCGCTGACAGCCCCAAAGATGCCTTTCCAGGACCCTCTTGTTACTGTAACTTAGGAGGCAGAGCTCACATTTTTCACTTACACTATGGTTTGACAGATATGATAATGGATCCTATTCCAGTGTTTATGAAAAACCTGCAACATGTCAAGGATGTCTTACAGCTCTGGTTGCATAACAGGCAGCTATGAGCTGTTGGCATGAGATATACAGAGTACCTTCATGGAGTAAGATGGCTTACTTTAAAATTAAAGTATTTATATGTAGTAAATACTTCTTTAAGATTGAGGAACTGCTAATACCAAGATGGAAAAATGTTTACTGGAGAGAATGCATTATATTGATATGAGAACAAGCTTCTAAACTTAGCTCCTTGAAAAGGATGTAATTTCCAATAGCTGATCAAATCAAATCTATTTTGAGATATATTAGTCAGCCTTCTTGGAAGTCTACAATTACTGAATCATTAGTTGGGTTGTCATATGCAAAATCTGATGCTAAATAGTTTGTATTTAATTTTTTTTTCCTAAGTCATGCTAAGGAACACCAAATGAAATACAGCAGTGTATGTGAATTAAAAGACTCACTAAAGTTTCAGCTCATTATTTTCAGTGTCAAGAGATAGAAACACAGTGTCATTTCCAAATGGACATGTGTATATCTATTTAGGAGGAAGGACATGAATTCACAGGGTGGCAGTGTCAGCCAATAAAACATAGGAAGAAAACCCTATTAATCGTCTTCCAATTCTACCATAGTCCCAAATTCTTTAAGCCATTTACTTCAGCTTGCACAACTGATAGCTGCAGAACAGAGATTTGATGTTAAAGTCACTGCAGGTGAAAATATGGTAATTAGTCTGATGGGAACATAAAAAAAAGAGGGCAATGCAAGGTGTGTAAGGAGAGTTATTGTCAAAAAGGGGCCAACATGAATTTGTTTAAACTGTATAACCTCAGAGAATGTCAGTCTAAACCTTATACATTTGTGTGGCTGCCTTTGATAAATCCAGTGAGGAAGCCTGACAGCCTCGCACCAAGTTACTGGACTGAAGCCGTCCACTGAAGACGGCATAAGTGAAAAAGGGAAAGCCAAGTAAAAAATCCAAATAAAGAATTGAAGAATTTCTCAACTATATGTTAAAAAGCATCTCTGGGAATCAATAAAAAGTTGAATGTTCAGTGTTATATCCCTGCCAGAGCATATAATTATACTTGTGAATTTATTGTTAACAGAACAGCACCAAAGGCATCCACACATCTACTAGTAAATATTACAAAATATTTAAGGACTCTACTATTAAATTATTACTTCAAAACTTATGGGGAAATGGTATTTCCTGGGCATTTTATAAACTGTTAGGCCCTTATCAGTTAAAATAATTCATATGCATGTCCTTAACCATGTGTATATCAGCAGCCTCTGGCTGTGCTCAGTTTCAAAGGCTCACAGTCCTTCAAGTCACACTTTTGAGCATGCAAAGAAAGGCTCCAGGCTCACAAGTTCCACAGCTCACACCTGAATCTAGAATGGTCACATCTACTTATCTGTCAGCAAATGCTCTCCCCTCACTATTCCCAAGGAATGTTTGACCTTGCTGGCATGGATCAAACCCCACTCACAGAAAGTGCTAAGAGCTGTTCCCAGTTGTCACTTTGCATAGCAGAAACATCAGTTTGGGAACAACAAGTCAGTTTAAGAATGTTGACAAGAAAAGCCATGCCATGGGACTCAGAGCCAGCAAACACTTTTTGGGCTAAGTTCAAGAAGCATCTTCAAATCTAGAGCCTAGTAATTAAGATTGTCTTCTAGGAGACAGATTTTAGCTCCATTAGGCTAACTGAATTTTCACCTTCTTGTTTAACATTGTTACAATTGCGGTTATAACAAAAAAGGTAAGAGAACATCATCACCTACTACAACTGGAAAGATTATCTTGTATGTAGGTATAAACATTTCCTAACTGCACACAAGAAGCAGAGTAACATTTTCTTGCAAATTGCTGAGCTCTGGAGCACAAGGAGAAGGGGCAGTTGAATAGGATCATGTGGTTATAAGCATCTTGCTTAAAATTGGGGTTTAGTGTTAGTTTATACAGAGGCACAAGAATTATTCATGCACTGTGCTGCCTTCTTATTCCAGAAAACCCCTAAGAGAGAGTAGGCCTCAGTATTTTTTTACTGAGACTCTACTCCAAAGTATTGCAAATGCATTTAATCTCTACTAACTACTGGGTTTGCTTTCACTTTGATTGTGTAGGAATTCACTTATTCAAATTCACTCACCTTGCTGCCAGCATAATTCTCATATTAAAAAAAACTATAGATTTAAGAGGGAAAAAATAATAACATACTTTGAGGTTTTCATTAATATTAGTCTAATCATGGAAAGTGGCAGAAATGTATTCATTTTAGATTTATAAAAGGCACACACTGGACACAACGATGTAATTTACTTAACTGAAAAACAAACAGAATAAAGATCGCTCTAAGACTCATCCTCTCATGTTATCTCTGGTGCTAGAATAAAATGGAAATGATACATAAGATTTACAACATACATTGAACATAAGGATTAACACAGTCTTCCTTAGACCAGTTAGAGAAGCTGATTCCAGTGTTAGTGACTCTAAAGCAGGACACTTACTAATTTTGCGTACTTTCTTGGGGTTAACTCATAGATTCATTTTGTCATCATTCAGGAAAGAAGCAAATAAATTATGCTTCAGTGAAATTGGGCTGGCATAAGCAAAACATGTGCAAGAGCCAGAACATACCTTGTTTTCCACTTGTAATTCAAGACTACAAGCCCTCAAACTTTGCAGTCTACGGAATATCTTTCTGCATTATCTGTATCTCTGCACTACCTGTCTCTAGAGATGCTTATAAATGTGATATATGAGCTCATAAGGTGGCTGCTTCAGATCCTGTGCAGTTTAGGATCAGTGTAGATGTTGTATAAAGCAGACAGCAAGAATTTGGCAGTCACACGCATGTGAATAATTTTTAAAATGAGGGTCAGAGGTGTAAAGTAGAAAAAAAAGTTATTAGATCATAGTTTCCAACTTAGTGAGTTCTCTGTCCCTGTAACCTTCAGTCCTCAGATTGCTGAGTTGCATGAAGAACAGCACTCCTTACAGCAAAATAAAATATTTTAATTCAAATACAATATATGCAGGATATTTCAGTGTAACTAAATTTAACACAACAGGGAGTGTTGGCAAACACAGAGCACCAGCTGTCAGCACCCAGAGCTGACATGGTTATTCTTTGTTCAGTTAATTATCTAGGTTGGTTCATTGCTGTATTGCAGCCTAATTAGAGTAGAAGTTATAAGATCACTTCTTTCACTGATTCTCTGGCTCTATGGGTCAAATCTTTGTTTCAAAAGCAAAAATCTCTCATTTGTATAAATTTTGAGCTGTAGTTTACAGAGACAAGAACTGGGACTAAGTTTCTCATTCTTGTTCATAGTTGTAGTGACAGAATTTATTGGGTTTTACACTCTTTAAGACTACCACTTCATTTAAGGTCAACAAAGTTATACGTGGTAGAAGTGAAAATTACACCTTAGACTTCCTTCCAGAGAACCAACTGCTCTGACATACTTATGTCGCAGAAAAGGAGTTATTTTGTAATTGCTTTTTTGAATGTAGGATCTACATAGCTCTCCACACAGCAAGCACAGTGGTGACAGCCTTAAACATTTCTTTGAGTTTCTTCACAACCGGAAGAGTATGTAACAGGCTCTTGAAATTTGACAGGGATTGGAAAGTTTTGACTCAATAGGATTAAATAAGTTTTGCGTTATCAAAAGCCAACCTAACCCACGCAGACCATTTTTCTCTTCCTACTGAGAAGCAATGGAAATTTCATGAGACTCTACTAGTGAAGCAAGACAATAGTGGATATTATTATGGAATAAAAAACAAGTTCTCATAAACACCGATCATGAGAAGTATATTTCATATACTCTGTATGGAGAATCCCATCGTACATGTTGGTCATATGGTACTATTAAACTGAAAGACACAGATTTTTTTTAGATACTTTGGGCTTTAAGTAATCACTTTTCCCTTCTGATTTCTGTAATTTTGTATGGATTTCAAAATTTCAAAACAGAACTGACTGTGTTATTTAATCTGGAAAGTGCGGGGGAAAAAATGAATGTGACTATACTATGAAACCACTTTTGAGAAAAGTATTTACAAGTCACCTTCTAATAGTATAATGAAAATTTTGAATATTTAACAGAAAGGTCATTGCTCGCATCTAGTTTTGCACATGCAAAGAAATGCTACTGAAGCACCTTGGAAACTTGTGTTTGTCCTTAATGAATAAGAAAAGGCTTTACTACAGACACTTGTACTGAACTTCTCTCTGATGTGGCACTGCACCACACATCAAGTAGTTATCTCTTCAATTTATAATATAAAAGTCCATTTATAGCACAGAATAATGGGCATATTTCATTTCCAATTAAGATTACTCATCCATTCACACCCACTAAGATTTCTACTGTGCTTTTAATTTATCATTGCTTACTCTAATGCACCCAGTTTAATCACACTAGTATCAGGAACCAGATCATTAAAACCAGAGCTGTACTGAACTAATTTAATCTTCTTGGGGTGAAAAAAGAGAGTGTGAGAGAACATTTTAGATTCAAAGTACTTGGGCTTTTCTTTTCGTAACATTACTTACAGTCTCACTTCATATTTCAAAATTGCTTAGAATGATGAGGCTGGCATGCCAGTTTGACTATGCTGACTCCAAAAAAGTGTCAGCTCTCCATCCAGAACCCTACAAAAGGAGGCAGATATAACAGAGGGAGTTGATTTGAGAACTCATAATCAACAACAACTAAAAGAATGTAAAGACAGGAATAAAGTTCATTAAAATTCCTTGGAATGTTTTTTTTTTTTTGCACTTTTGTATATTTCAAAAGCACCACACAATTTTTAAAATTTCTGTGCAAGAGTGATCCAGATCCGCAATGTGGAAGACTGGAACTGACGTGTTCTGACAAAGCTGCCTCAGGAGTATAGGAGAGTTACTTTAGAAACTTGCTCAGGCCAAGATCAAAATGATTCACTGGAATAGTAGAGAGCTACAGATAAGAATTACTACTGTGTGTGATACACAGGAGAGGTGAAGGAGCATGAGTCCTGACATTGCGAATACATGAAGGGTTTAGGGCAGCAATGAATCACAGTAACAGCTGAATGATCCCCTCTCACAATTTTCTGCTAAAAAGGCACTTTCAGGACTTTAGTGTCGTGGTTGAAAGACACAATTTTAGAAGTAAACACAATTTAGGGTTAAAACTTTGCTGCTTGCTCATTTAACTCCAAATCTTTCACCCAAGGAAACAGAGGACTCAGGCTTGTTCTCTTGGTAAGAATTATTTTGCACCATGTAGTGGAGATTTATTCACTGTAGCAGTTAGTCAGCAAGGACTTCAATCAGTAGAGAAGAAAGAAAGATTATTTTCCAAGGTGAATGTTTTAGGCTGTGAATACCCCCTTGCCTAGGAGATGCACTGTTTATTGTAATGAAACACATTTTTACTGCCTACAGTGTTCCAGGTAAGTCTCAGGAAAGGAGCGCAAAGCAAGGAAATGTTACTATAGTGACTCTTGACTCTGTATCCACTTTGAATGGCAGTCAGCATAAACAAACACAGCCTTCAGGATCTAACCTGTGTAAAAATAACCACTGAAGAATTGAAAAATTGTAAACTGGGATGAGATGATATGCTGATCTCCAGCAGCAGTGAAACTGTGAAACCTTAATACCAGTACCAGCTTTACTTACATGCATCTCTGCCAAAAAATCCTAGCAAAGAAAGAAACAATGCAAAGCAGTCACATGCATCAGCAACGTCTCGAATTGAGGCACAGAAATAAAATTTCAGAAAGTGTTTCAAGTCAACAACAAAATGCAGTGTTTGAAGAGGAGTTGAATTAAAAAAAACAAAAACAGAGAACTAAGGTATGCCACAAAATGTAGAAATGTCTACTCTTAAATACTTTCAAAGGCCAGAGATAAAGCAACGTGCACAACACTGCAGCTCACGTCAGGAAATAAGGAACAAGTACACATAAGCAATTTTCATTAGAATAAATTGTATTTTCCTCACAGGCTTTGTGGCACTAGTTGCTTGCTATATATCAGCTTGTTGCTGTCTGGGCAATGAAGCTTTTCCTGTCAAACCCAGTCAGCCTTCATTACTTATGGTAATGAACAACATAGTTTTATCATTTGTCTCTTCTTAATTTCAAATGCTACTGTATAGGAAGTGATATACTCCTTTCTGTAAAGCACCAGTAATTTTCATGCCAGTTTGAAATACTTTTTCTTGTTCATCTGAAGTAGATGAAACTAGTCTTAATTTTTTCTTGCAGGTGCTTTACAAATAGCTTTCTTGCAGGTGCTTTACAAAATTCTCTTTATGGGTTAAAAATTGTGGGAATATGAACACGCATCTGTCACTCCTACAAATAGTTATCACTAGCAATATACAAAATATCCCTATAAATCCTCAGATTATTTCTGTATAGATTTTGGAAGATTCCAAGGAACCACACATCAGATATACAAGTGAATGCACTTTCAAATATTTTCTAAAAATATGTCTACCTTCTTAGCAAATTCCTGTTAAGAGAGACTTGTTTTTTTTTTTCCTTTCCTGCAAAGAAGGAAGAGCCATCATGGTCTTTTCTATGTTGAATACATTGCAAGGGTGGAATGGTAACTTCCTGCACTCCAAACCCATTGTTATTCTAACAAAAGAGTTGACACTTGAAATATCCAGAGATATTTTGGAAAGGCAAATCCTACCCCTATACTTTGAAAGTATCCTATCCTATACTTTGGTAGATAGAGAAAATAACTAGAAAACAAGAAGAATTTAAATAATTAAATTCAAGAGAAATCAGCATTTTGCAATAAACCGATCCTTCTACATTAATTCTGCTGGAGGTTGGAGCACACTGGTAAGCACAAGGGAGATATGGGTACCAGGTGGGAGGTCACTTCAGTGCTGAATAATGCTATGAATAAAGAGAACTTGATTCTGCAGAATTGTCAATCTGGCCTTTTAACAGAACATGAAATTAATTAAATAACAAGACCAAAGCATTTCTCTGCCTCAATTGCTCCATTTTCTCCTGAAAGTGATAGAATATAATTATGCTCACATATGTAAAAAGCTCTAGTAAAATGCAAAATCTATTAATCAGTTAATCAGGCCACACTTCAATAGGACCTTTAATGCTGTGCATGCAGGGGTGCTTCACCAAAAGGCAAATTAGAAACTCAATTAATTATGAATTATTTTAATAAATTACTTGTAAGTCTGGATTTAAAGGAGATATACATATGCCAATGCATCAAATTATCATTAGTATGGGAACCCCAAAGCTACCATGAACTGCAGCTGGAAACTTCAGAAATAGAGGAGGCCAAGGATTGGTTTAATTTGAATCTAGAAAATATCTGAAAGCTACTGAATTTTGAAGATCTCAATAGAAATCTAACCCTGCAAGTCAAAGAGGAGGAAGAAAGTATAATATATAACCATGCAAACTTCCTAGTGATTACCAGCATGTCAGATACTTTTGAGGTTCCAAAATTTACTATAAAAGAAAAAAAAATGTTTAATGGCTATGAAAAAGAAAAGCTAACTACAGGACTGAAGCTAAGTAGGTCACCTCATATATGCCCTAGTATGAACACAGTCTGAAGCCAAGTACATGAGAGAACATCAAAAAGCCCCTGCATCTTCATTTCCAGCTATGTAATAACTGTGCCATACTGCTACACCCAACATGTGAAGCTGTTGCCATACCACATTCCTGTGCAGGGCTAATGCAGAGATTTGAATGGTGCCTACAGATTTAATAACAATATGTTTTTATGTAATCATACTGTGTTGTCTTTAATGCAATTTTAAAAAAATAATAATTATTTTTAGGCTTTCTGTTGCTTGAATAGTTATAATTTTCTAGAAGCTTTGTTCATTTTACATGAGAAAAAAATAAATTGTAAACTGCAGTCTTCATAATTTCCTGAAGTACTCAAAGAAGCTATGCAGTCAAGGCAATAAAATGTTGTACAATATCATTATTTATATAAGAAAGAAAATAATTTTACTACCTGTGGTACTTGGGTATCATCAACTTTGTGTCTTTTGGTTATATTGACATCCTCAGCACCTCACAGTCTCACTCCTGTCAGCCCTGCTTTTAGCCCTCAGTGCCTCCTTACCCTTTCCAAGACAGGGGGCACTTCTAAATGGCTCTGACACCTTCCCCTTGCTCTGCTTTGTCTGATGAGGTGGTGAAAGCTGCCCCAGGCATGTGACCAGACTTTCAGAACAGAGGAAAGGATGACTCAGGAGATGTAACACCATCTTTGATGGGGGAAAAAAAAGTAGAATGGAGAGCAGTAGAAGGTGAGCAAAATCTGGGACAGCTTAATATTTAGCTGGATGTCACAGAGGCATAGAGCACTCTGTGAGTATTTCTCATATAAAAGATTTTCAAGAGGAAAATTCTTACAGTAGATAACATTAAAATATCAGTCTGTCATCTTCTCTGTAGATTGTAGACTCCAGTGAAAAATCATATATTGTCCCAAAATTGTTCTATTATTTTTGGAAAATATTTTTCCCAAATGCAATTTTTTTTTCCTGGCTAGGTAGTTTCATAACATGATATACTACTGTGCTCAACTGAAAGATTTCAAATAATTACCGAAGTAATTGTTTTATCATTGTAAGTCTGCTAGCCCTGGGTTGCATGTGAAAGACATTTTCATTTTTTACTTTCATTCATGTAATAACTTTTGGTTTTTACTGAGTACCTTAACAAAGGTACTTAAAAGGTACACTTTCCTCATTTTTTAGATTTTTATCACCGAAATTGCCCATACAAAGTGGAAAAAATGAGTGACTTGATCAAAAATCAGAAATAAACAGCAGGCTTTGCCAAAACAAACAGCTGCTGTAGTAGTCATGGTGTATTGGTAGCAACCCATAAGAGAATTGCTACACCGTTGGAACAATTCAAGGACTCAAGGGTAGGAGTGGAAAATGAAAACTGCTAGAGGGGGTAGAAAGAAAACAGACTTGGGGATATCAGAAAGCAAGTTACATTTGGAATTTATTATACCCAGCTGGAAGAGGCTAAAGAAGAACCTAAGTCATGAAGATTTCCACCGCTTCATTTACAGGGCCATTAAAAGTTTAATTTACCTCAGGCAATGGTTTTTAAATTGCAAATTAGAGCAAGGCACTGATATTTTAAATTTGTCCCATTGCTTTGCACTCATCAAAAGTGGTATTAAATCTCCTGAGGCCTTTGCACGATACAAATACCACTATTTCCATAGAGCATTTTTTCAGAAGCTTACATTTACTTCTGGTTTGCACCTGATGACGTAAAAGATTTGAGGATGCATAACACAAAATATAAACGCAAACCCGGATTTAATGTAAATGTCAGTCTAGCCCCAAAATCTGAAGTAGAAGTGGTTATCCACTTGAGGCATTCAAACCCAGGGATAAAACTTACTATAAGAACCAGAATTAATAGCATATACATTATATCAAAGCTTTACTTATATGCATCACTGCCAAAAAGTCCTAGCAAAGGACTTTTATAAAATATTCAACAGCACGGCTTAAAATCAACAGCTAGTCAAGTTTGTTCTTTCAAAGGCCATTTCTGTGAGTTTCAACACCTGATAAACTGTACTGAACAAAGCATCCCTAGTTGAACACCTTAAAACACTCTGGTCTCTCAACAATCTACTGTAAATTCTCTAATTCACTGTTCTTAGTCTGTTCTAGCTCATAAGTGACATAATCAGCAGCTGCTGAACTGCAGTTCAAATAAGTCACTAGTGCTTGCAGCAAACTTTGTGTGAGGCTTTACATAATTTTGTGACATTTAGTAGTTTTATTATTTATCATTAGTATTCATTTATTTGTAACAGTATTTATTCCACCTTAACTATGTACCATGCTGTTTAAGTCAATTATAGGAGCATAGTTCCTAGTTTTATATGCAGTGCAACACACAAACCAAAAGCGCCTTTTCCACCACTACTATCTTGGAGGCCTGTGGTCATTTGTCGTCCAGAAAACTGGCTTTTAACTTCCCACCACGGAGGTCCCGAGACACTGGATATGGTGTCAAAGTTAAGCGTGCTACCAATCACTTACTGACCGTGAGCTGCAGCAGGGAACCTCAGAGCCTCAAGCTGTGACGTTGGGAGTGCCCTGCTCAAGGGAGATCCTGGCGTGCAGCCTGCTGGCATGCAGGAGAGCTCAACAGGCCCTGGGCTCTCCACTGCTTGTAAAGTAAGATGATTCATTTGTATTTGCATACCAGCAAGACATCTGGGTCACTGCTCCAGACAGCCCTTGGCTACCATGCTGCCGTCCACCCCCAAAGCCCAGAGCAAGCTGGGTGCAGCAGCCGCCACCCCCACCGGTGGCTATGGTTTAAGCAGGGCAGTGGAAGGGCACACCATCACTGTCCCTCTCCCTGAAGCTGTTCCAAGGATGAACGGGGTAATTACAATTTCAATGTCCAACTAAGGCTCAGCAAATGAGAGATGATGAATATGTGGGCCTACATCTGAGGAACAAGGAACCCTCAAGAGAGTGGGAAGCTCTGAACTTTTTACTGTAATCAATATTTTTTACAAAACAGTTTGATAGCTATTTGAGAAATGGCTGGGATTTGTGTCCTGTTCAGACCAATATGCTGATAGTTCAGGGAGAAAAGCAGTACAGAAACACAGATCCACCAGGGCCATGCTGCCATGGTTCAGCCCCAGCCAGCAGCTGAGCCCCACACATGCCCTTGCCCGTTCCCACCCCCTCTCCAGTGCAGTGAAGGAAAGAATTGCAGGAGTAAAAGTGAGAAAATTCATGCATTTAGATAAAAACAGTTTAATAGGTAAAGGCAAGCAAAGCCAAAAAAGGAATTCACTCACCACTCCCCATGGGCAGGCAGGTTTTCAGCCATTCCCAGGAACAAGGATCACATGTAACTGTTCCTGGGGATGACAAAGGCAGAGAACTATTGCTCTCTGTTGATCCATAGACTCCTGTCACAAAATTGATCGCAATATATAAAAAATGAGATTATTTTGCTTGTTTGTTTTTGACATGGTTTATGTTTTCATTTTGTACTATAATTTTTAATACCATAAATACATTTTCTTCACACCAAAAATGATAAATAAAAAAAAAAAAAAGTCATTTGAGAATGAGGAGGTGTTAAAAAAGTTTAGAAATTCTATACAGTGCAAATAATACTTCCAAATACAGGAACTAACAAACAACTCATTTCTGCAATGTATTTCTATTAAATCCAGTAATCTGAAGGATCCCTTTGACACTTATTGAGATCAGTATGCATTGGCAAAACTAGCACAATGAAAGAATATTTACGTGGTCCAAGATCTTACATGCTTTTACTTTACTATAGAATTAAACAGAATAATTTTGTGCAGTGTGAATATTTACCTAAGCAAACTGGAAAGTTGCTTTTTCTACCATTTACCTTAACTAAAATACAGTTTGGAAAATGGTCACACGATCTTATCTCTGCAGAAAATGGGAAATCAAAGCTGAAAAACACCATGAAAAGTTGTTTTTTTTTTTTTCTTATTTCAGTACCACAGGATTAAACTGTGTTACTCTTTGACAATAGGAAGCTAATGTTCTGTCAAGAATATAAAATGGGCTGAATGTTTTTTAAAAAGTCAATGATATCCTGAATTATAAGAGTCAACTTTTAAAAATTTGGAAAGAAAATTAAACTGAAAGAAAATTAAACTTCAGAATAAACTCTGATTCAGGATGCATCCAAATGCTAAAAACAAAGAAAAAAATAGATATGGAAGTCTTACAGATTTGTCTTACCGTTCTGAAACATTAGTCATTAGATGTTATTGTATTCTTTGAAATTACACATACACACACTCTCACAAATAGAACTTGGATCCGGTTCAGCACAGGGAAGAAACCCTTGGTTTCTTTTTATCTAAAATGATTTTTTTTTTTTTTACATTCAGTTTATATAGTAGTTGAAGAGAATTTGAGACTTTATACAAGCAAAATAGGAATAGAATGATTAGGACTATTGCACAAAATGTTTTTAAAAAATTTCTGTAGTTCTATTATTCCTATAATTTGTGAGATACCTAAGTTTGCTGCAAACATGGAAATTGTAACTAGGTATATTCAAAATAATAGGTACTTAAAATAGCTTTTGGAAGGGAAAAAACTAAAAAAAATATTTGCCAGATTACTAAAGCTAAATAAATGGATTCAGGCTTGACCCTTCTTAATTAATTCCTTTCCAATTGGGTGCAATCTGCTTGCATTCCCTTCAGGGTTGTGAGTTAAGGTGCATCATTACAGCACTGCTCACAAATAAGAACCTAGGCTACCTTCTGGTGGGCAGTACACCTTGTTATTAAACCTTCAGCTTAACTGTGTATACAAAGTAATGATCATTGGTAGGATGATCTCTGGATGCCCATCCAGTTTGAAAGCACTTGCATTTCAGAGTTCTGAAATGTCTGTTTGGCTCTTCTCTAACTTCTGTAGCCAGAAACTGAAGAACACTATTTACTTTAGAAAACTGTCTGGCCTGAATAATGACTTCCATGTCAGTGGCCCCCAGTAAAGCACAAAGATTTCTAATTTAAATTCATTACATTAAAAATGTTGTTTAACATCAAGTAATAATAAAATAAATTCATAAACCACAACTTATGTAAAATGAAAAAAATGAAAATATATGATTACTAGATACAGAAGCACAAGTGCAAAATGGAAACAAAACTTTAGATCTTTTTCTCAGCTTCCTTGTACATTCTGTGAGTTTTTAAGCAGAACAGTTTTAAATCCTTGACTGATATTAAGGTGTTAAAGACATCAAATAGTTCACTAATGACTTAATATTCTTTATTGCTATATTTCTCGGCGGAAAAAAATAGATAGCAGTGAACAGAAAATCATGCTTGAAGCCATCAACTGTACACTCATCAAAAGATTGTTGCTTTAGGAAAATAATCAGAAAAAAAATTGTTCCCCATAGTGACAAAATTAAAGGGTTTGGGTTTTGTTTGTTTGTTTGTTTGTTTTGTTTTTGTTTTACTTTCAATACACTACTTATAATCAAAGTAAATAAAGATTAGTGGAACACAGTCAGTAGGTACTTTCTTACTCAGAAACAACAGATACTTTAAAGTGTACTGTGGCTGCATCATTGCTATTATTTCCTTTATGTGCTTCAAGAACTTTATTTCCTCTCATTCAGCAGTGGAAATTGTTCATCTTGCCTGTCAAGAAATTCAATGAGTTTAGTGCTTGGCCTTAAAAAGTGCTGGGAACTGCAAAGATTAATACAAATGGAAATTATGAGTATACTCTAGCAGTTAGATAGATGAAATACAGAAATGTATTTCCTTGATTCTGCCTTACCCATGATACCTTCAAAATAGATACCTTTCCCTCAAGGCAAAAATTAATACTTGCAAGGAACAGTGTCTGTAATTCCATGAAAATAATAATTCTTTTTTATTAGACCCCCACTTTATGTGCATGGAAAAAGAAAATCCTTCAGAAGGGCATAACTAGTATAAAATCAATGAACTATAAAGCTGGATTTGTTTTTGTAGTTTATCATTGAGTGTGAGAACACAGGTTCAGAGCCTACTTTTATTAGGCAGGCATAAAGTCCCTGACAATCAACAAGAAACTATTAGAAATTACTCAACTTTTAAGAAATAAATCAGTTTGTAAGACTAAACTAATTTTAATATTCACTAAACATGAAAGACAATTATTTGATTTTTTAAATTACTATAATCCCATAACTTTCTAATGAGAAGTAATTCAATCCATACAAGACTCCCTCACTGTTTCAGGGCAAATCATACCTAATCCTTTGGCTAACTGATATTTTTCTAATTTTCAGCTAAGTGGTCATTCCAACATATATTTTGCCCCACTTCAAGCAAAATAAGGAAATTTTCACAAATTATCTTAATAGAGTAGTAAAAATGAAAGGAGAAAGAGGCCTGAAATGTGCTTCGATTATCTATGGTAAAAAAGCGAGATAAAGGTAAGAAACCATCTCTCCAACCATGGTTATTTGATATCTCATTTTTCAGAAGTTTAATCTTATAATACAGACTTTCAAGAAAAAAAAAATAAAAAGGAAAAAAACAAAACAACAACAAAATCCCAAGCAACTGCATATGCAAAAAAAAAAAAAAAGGTATTTGACCAACAATGACAATGAAAATTTTTGAAAACTAGATCTTTTAAAAATCAGTAGTCAAAAATCAGTTGAGTTGAACTCCCATCTAGGTCTGAGTAAATCTATACTAGTTCAGTCCTGATTACTTAATGCCATTTAATTCAGTGAACTTTACATAATTTTTTCACTGATCTAAGATGCATTGAACTTACATAAGTGACTCTGAAACACATTTTCCTCCTGAATATACTGGTATAAATTAGGATCAGCTTCAGAGAATTCAACACTAAGATCAACTTTAGAGAAACCAGCATCAAATTTATGGAGCTGTTATTAAGAGCAAATTCCTTTTCATTTGTTCCCACCATTCACCATTTAATGTTTGGATGCCATTTACATGCAGAACTGAGATGCTACGAAGACGTTCACCACCCTCTTTTTATTATTATGTATTTAATTACCTTTGCTGAGAGTTCCAGATAGATAGCATGGTTGAATTAAATTTCTTTTTAATGAGACGGACATATTTAAGTCCCCAAAAAGTTTAATGTCATCTGTAATTTATTGTCAAAATACCTGACACATGTAAGTTCAATCATTTTGTTTTCCAGGTTGTACATAGCTTTCAGAGTTTTTGTGCATCCTGAATAAATCCTTTACTGCTCTATGAGGCTGCAAGCAATCTGGTACAAATATTTATAGAAAAAAACCACATGTTTACAGGAAAAATTCTAGAAAATTCTGTGAAGATCAATTCTGTCCTTATCCTCTAAAGTATAAGGATGGAAAATTGAAGGTGTCTGAGTGGTCACTCCACTTCGGCTCCTCCTTTGAGTGGTGGCCTCCTTGTGGGTTCTCATTCATAAATAATTTAAGTTGAATCTTTAAGTCACCCATATAACAAGAGAAAGCCTCTAGAGGGCTTTCTAGAGAAAGAGAAATGGCTAAATTCCCTCCTAGTCAGTTTACCTCCATTTATTCTAGTGCTTAAATTGTCCTTCAGCTTAAGGCATTTTCTTTGTCTCTGGTGTTTAACTTGTGAGACATTCACAATGGACAATTCTCTCCCCTCTCAGCCTTAGGTTTGCTTGGTCGAATGTCACATTATTCTAGTCCATAAAACAGGTTCTCTCTTCTCCTGATAATTTTTTTTGCTCTTGTCTTTACCTGCTCTTCTTTGAATTTAGCAGCCATGGACACTTGCTCTGGATGCATTCTTACTAGTGATTTGTACAGTGGTATCAATATTTCTCTGCTGATTCTGAAACTATTTTGCCTGTTACAGTCTGAAACTATATTTGACTTTTGAAAGCAGCTTGCTCTTGACAGGTTTTAGTCTTTTCTAACTGCATTCCCCCATGTTGGAACACACATTGTGGAACAATCTAATCTGACTATGATTAAAAGGTAATAGATCTGAAACTGTACTAACATGTGTTTAAACTTATGTAGTGTATGAAGTTGTTAAACAGATTCCTTTTAACAGAGGAATAATGTACCTAAATTAACGTGTTTATTATCACTGAGACAAAATTTGCTCAACAAACTTGGCACAGCATGTCTGAAGCTTTGTCCAGCCTCAGACAAAATTTTGAGTGGACTTGTTTTATGATTTTTGAACAAATATTTTATGATATTGGTCTTTTCCATATGGTTTCAGCACTTCTGTTAGCTACAGTACTTTGGATCAGAGTATTGCAACATTTTTTAATACTGAACTGTTAATCTTAAAGGAAGCTTGAGTGATCACGGTGATTTGCATTGTCTCAAATATTTTTCATGTGTAGAATATTTTTGTCACTCTATTTAAATCTATTTAAATCTGTGTTAATGCTCTACTCTGTGTGATCTCATTAGGGCTCTCTGGCTAAGCTGGCAGAGCAAAACTTGGTGCTTGTGGTAATGCACTAAGTAGTTATTAATTTGCATTGGGTTTTTGTTCATTTGCACAAGTAGTTTTGTATCTATTTGCACTGAGTTTGTATCATGTAGGTTTATCTCTGCATCCCCCTCCCCTTTCCAGATGGTGGTTCTTCCCAGGCAAATCTCCCCCCTCAACCCCGACCCCTCAGGTGTCCCCTTACCTCTGTCCCCTCCCCCTGGGCTTAAAAACCCCCTCCCACGTGCCTTCGCTCTCTTTCTCTCGTCTGCTCCTGGAATTCGTTCTACATTAAACTGTGGGACTGTGGTCCCGAGAAGAAAGAGCGCCTCTCGTCTTTTGCTTTCGTCCTTGCGGGATTTATCGCCGGACCCTGAGCTAGCCAAAGGGAAACCCCAAAGGGCGAAATTAATCTCACAGGTGCTGAGCACTCAGAACGCGCAGTGACGTTACAAATGGGGTTAACTTTGGGCTGGAAGATGACAGGATGACTTGCACAAATGGAGTGCTCCAGTGGGTGGCTATAAAGAGCGTTGAGCGCTTACAGATAAGAATCAGGGGAAAGGCCAGCAAGGCTGATACCCCCCAAAGAGTCTGTTATAGACTGCCCAACCAGCATGAAAAGACAGATGAAATACTCTATAGGCAACTGGGAAAAAATCTCACCAGCCATTAGTCCTTGTTCTCATGGGGGACTTCAACTTACCAAATGTCTGCTGAAAGTACAAGAAGGCAGAGAGAAAGCAGTCTAGGAGGTTCCTGGAGTGTGTGGCAGACAACTTCCTGACAGCTCTGGAGTGAACCAATTTGGGAAGGTGTCCCGCTGGACCTGTCGTTTGTGAGCAGGGAAGGACTGCTGGGTGATGTGACAGCTGGAGGCCGTCTTGGACACAGTGATCATCAAATGATAGACTTTTTCCAGACAGCAGACCTTGTCCTGTTCATGAGACTGGCTGAGAGAGTCCTTTGGGAGGCAATCTTGAAGGGTGAAGGAGTCCAGAAAGGCAGGACATGCTTCAAGAAGGATATTTTAAGGAGCAGGCTGTCCACATGTTCTAAAAGATGAGCCAGTGGGCAAGAAGACCAACCTGTCTTAACAAAGAACTTTGGCTAGAACTCAGGGAAGAAAAAAAAGAAGGTTTACAACTGTAGGATGAAGGGGCATACAACTCAGGAAGAGTACAAGGATGTTGTGAGGTTGTGGTGGGCCAAAGCCCGGCTAGAATTTAATCTGGCTGCTGCTGTAATGGAAAAATATATTTTTTTTTTAACAAACACATCAGCAGCAAAAGGAGGTCTAAAGAGAATTTCCATCTTTTATTGGATGAAGGGAAAAACCTAGTGATGAAGGATGAGGAAAAAGTTGAGGTACTTAATGCCTTCTTTGCCTCAGTTTTTAATGGTCAAACCAATTGTCTTCAGGTTCCCAGCCCCCTGAGCTAACAGGGACAGAAGGTAGAAACATGGAACAGAATGAAACCCCCATAATCCAGGAGAAAATGGTCAGCAACCTGCTGCTCCACTTAGACATGCACAAGTCTGTGGGGCCAGATGGAATTCACCCAAAGGTACTGAGGGAGATGGGGGAAGAGCTCAGTAAACCACTTTCAATCATTTACCAGGAGTCCTGGTTCACCAGAGAGATCCCAATTGACTGGAAGTCAGCAAGTGTGATGTCCATTTACAGGAGATGTTGGAAGGAGGAGCCAGGGAATTACGAGCCTGTCAGTCTGACCTTGGTACCAGGGAAGGCCATGGAGCAGATCATCGTGAGTGCCATCACATGGCATATGCAGGACAGCCAGAGGATCAGGCCCAGCCAGTGCACGTTTGTGAAAGACAGGTCCTGCTTGAGCAGCCTGATCTCCTTCTTATGAGAGGGTAAGAAATTTAGAGGATGAGGGAAAGGCTGTGGATGTTGTCTACCTGGACTTTAGTAAAGCTTTTGACACCATTTCCTGGAGGCAGTGGCCTCCAGTTGTGCCAGGGGAAAGCTAGATTGAGTATTAGGAAAAAAATTGCTTCACTGAAGGGTGTCGAGGCAGTGGAACAGGATGCCCAGGAAAGTGATGGAATTCCTGGAAAGGTGCTTAAAAGACACATGGATGTGGCACTTAGGGACATAGTTTAGCAGTAAGCATGGCAGTGCTGAGTTGGACTTGATCTTAGAGGTCTTTTCCAAAATTAATGATTCTATCACTGTGTGACCTCAACGTGCTGTAAATGAAAAAGTGCATTTTCTTCTCCACAGCACAAGCCCCAGCAAAGCTTTGATGATCAATACTGATTGACTTCAATAACTGTTAGTTAAAGCATCTACTGTGTGTATGGCAGAAACACTTGTATGACCTTCTCTGAATCGATTAAATATGCCACTGACTCAGATCAGGATCCATATCCTTTTGCCTAACTATTGCAGAGGAAAACAGACTTTCCTAGGGAGCCACAAAGCAGGCAAGCCAGGAGACAAGCTTTCCCTTACAAAGCATTTACTTAATTTAAATCCAGGGTGAAAGTAAGGTTAATTATCATTATGCCAGCATTTTGTTTATGTGTACCTACACAAACAGATTGGTGTTTAATTGCACTGTACCTAATTTATTAAAAGCTTATATAATAGAGGAACATAGAAGGGTTTTTTTTCAGAGAATGGTTCCTATCTCAGGAAAGACTGTCATATACAGATTCATATATACATATGTGTGTATATACTTTTAGTATTTAGGTGTAACATATACTTTTGGTAAACACACACATCTGTAACTTGCCATAATCTTTCACCTTATTTCAGTTTGAACTAAGAACACGTGCAGTCTGTCACTGATTTAGAGTTTTTTGACCTCCCAAATCTCAGTTTGTCTGCCTGTAAAACTGCATTGCAGGTAGACATGGTCTTTCCACAACAACTTATGGAGCACTTGGGGCCTATTTTAGCATCTATGTATTACTACTATAAAACTTAGTACATACATTTGAAGACACGCTTTTGGGGGAGAAAACATTTACAAAATTGGACTGATGCATCAACCATAATGGAACATAGCTGAGTAGTGAAATGGCAGATTGTTACAGCCTCCTAGTTTTAGCAGCTATTAAGAACAATCCCTGACGAATGCCAGAAAACACAGTGCAAAATACTAGGCAATCTCCTGCCACATGAAGCTTGAGTACAAGGACACTGTTTATTAGTGGGTTCAAGCAGCTAAAGGGAAAGTGTTTTAGATAGTGTTGGCAAAACCAAAGCACTTCAAGCCACTGTGTTCATACCGAATGAGTTTGCAGACACCAATTATAGCACAAATTATCACTACTGGTATCCCTGTGATAACTGACTGAAAGATGTCAGCTGTAACAGGAATTCCAGTATTTTTTTCCAAGGCTTCATTCCCTCACAGATATACAGGGAAATTATGATAAAACCTTAGAGCCCAATTAAGTTAACAGACTCTTACTTGGAGCGCAGGAAGCAGAATAAGGGTTTGATCAGAACATAGCTCTCCATAGGATATCATCAGTGGTTGCCACTGTCACGTGGGTCCTTCTGTGCTACACGGTGACACTGCCTCTGTCATCACAGTGAAGGCTGTACATGTAAAAATGAGCTGGCTAATTAATCACAAATCTCACTAAAACATTAACAGGAAAGAAAAGTTCTGGTGCCACTTCTCAAAAGTACTAGGCTCTGCCCATTTTATTCTACTTTTCCCCATCAATTATGAAGCAGTCATTATATAAAGGTTTGGAATGAACTAACTCACCCTACGTCACGTTTATCTCAGCGTGTTGCATTTACTTGGGAAATGGTTGATCACAAATAGATAATCCTGAAATTATAGAAGAAAATATTGTGGCTTTATTTTAAAAACACGTTTTACCTTTTCATGTCTCTAGGTACCTGTCTCATAATAATTTTCCCCCTCCTTGTGTATGAAATTCCTTACGCAACTTACGAATCTGTTTGGTATAATAAACCCTATTAATCGAAGACAAGTGCAGATAATATCAAACCTATTGTAATAATTAAGTTGGGAGAGAAAAGAAAGGGACAGAAGATTTTTAGCAATCAAAGACACTGAAGATTAATAGTCCATTCCCTTCACAGTAGGATCTCTGAACTCGCCCACAGGAGCCTTTGGGCTTCACATAAACCATTCATAATTAAAAGACAATCTATTGCTTACAGCAGAGGCTGCAAGACTGAATTACTGGCTTAATCTAATCTTTACCATTTACCTACAGTATAGGTATAGTGTTACCAATTCTGACCAGCTCTAACCTCCATTAGCTCACCTCAGCTCCAGCGAGAACGCTGACCGCTGTGCGAGGTTCCAGCTGCTGACTGAAGGATGTCTGGCCATCCGCCTTGTTGATCCATCTTGTGCTTTACTGAGATGTGCTTGGTCCTTCCTAGCTTTCAGCCACTCATCCCATAGTGGTGATTTCAGAAGCTTTGGACAGTCACAGCAGTAGTCTGAGGCCACAGTTTATGTTTCTTGGCATTTTAAACTTCTTCACAATGACATTTGTGAAGTGAAAGAAGACAATGCTTCCCTACCACAGACATTATTTAGATGCTGTAATGTGTCTGGTCCTATAACGATTACCACCAGAAGGACAGATAATTTGACATCAAGAAGCAGGCAACAGAGTTATTTTTGTTACAGGGTGAACTCAGTGCTCTGGAGAATGGTGTCTAGAGCAGAAGGAATTCAGAACTCTGACATGAGTGCTTCAAAAGCAGATAAAGGAGCAAATGCATAATGCATTTTAATAGGTTCTTACATGTTAAATAGTGGCAGTATATTATTCTGAGACATAGCTTTGAATTTATAAATTCTTTGAATTTATATATTTTTAAAGCTTTTTGATACTACTTTTTATATTTAAAGCAATGCGGCCCAAATGCATATAATAGGAAGTGGCAGAACATGCCAACACACCTTTGGGAACAGGATTGTGTGCTACTTCTTGCAGCTTTGTTTAGTCTCAGAAAATTAATGCTAACATTGATAAGCAACACTCGTACATTCAGGTCAGACAGTGCTGCTCTGCTTCATTCAGAGAAAAAGATAATTTCAAAGACTTACTCTGCTATGCTCAGAAGGTTGAATAACATCCAGGGCATTCAGACATCGGCCACCAGGGTTTCATCAATGGATTCCAAATTAAGCTTTATTTTAATGCTAATTTGCATGTGTACATGAAGTCGTGGTGAAAAATGAATACTGTTTCATTTGACACTTTGGTATCTATAAATAACAAATGGATTTGTTTCTTGGTAGCAGGATTGGTGACTTTTTCAAAAAAAAAATTTATCTTCCTTTAGAACTCACATGGAGAAAATGTATAAATCTCTTATTTATTTTCAGGTCTATAAGGAGCAGAGCACATGTTTCAAGATAAATAAATTTTGAATCGCAAATGGATCTGACTGGGTAAACTCCAGAGACTTCTAACAAGATACAGAGCATTTCACTCCTATGACACTGGTTTGAAATTAGCCCAGGTGAACAGAGAGAAGGAGTCATTTTCATCTAATATCTGTTCAGCAGCCTACACAAAATGAGTTGTTGGGGTTTAATGCATGCATCTCCTTGGGGTCACACAGCTGCTTTTTAGAAATCAACATTAATCAGCAGTCATCCTGAATTATGAACATGCACAGACAAACTAGCAGTAGTATTCAAATAATCCACACGGGAAAGGGGCTATTCTAACCAAAGGTACACAGCAGTAGACTCCGAAGGATCTGCTGCAACTCAGGAGAAAAATCATGATATTTCTTGGTATTTCTTTGAAATCATCAACTCAAAGCATAACAGAAAGACAAACAGATGTTCAAAGTTACTAGGAAATATACAGAGAGAACAGGAAGCACTGTCATTCCAATGATGCTAATTTCACACCTGGAAAATTATTTTCTTTTTTCATTGCCTCATCTTAAAAATACTGGAGATCTAGAAGAGTTCTTAAAAACATTCCTGGAAAATACAAGAGAGTAATGATAATCTGAAGATTGGCACTGATTGAAAATAGAGAAAAATTACTTAGACAATTCCTCAGTCTGAAGGTGGGTCAATGAACAGGATATATGAAAAAAAAAGTGATATCATGGATGGCATAAAGAGAGAGAACCGGCATGTTTATTCATTTTTTCCACATAGGAGAAAAACTAGGAGAGATTAAACGAAATCACTAGGGAACAGGTATAAGAATGCAGATGCACTTTTCCATGCTATAGGTAATTAAATTTTGGAACACATTGCCACAGGATGTTACAAAACCCAAATGTGTTTAGAAAGTGGCTAGAGAGGTGCGTGGAAGTAAGGGCCATCAAGGATAATTAACACAATGCAGTTGCAGCCTCTTGTACTGGAATGCCCAAGCTGCTGATTACAAGTAGCTTAGAATATAAGCTTGGGGAAGTGTATTTCTATGCTACCACTTCACTTTTATGGTTTCCAACAAGATATTTCTCCCAGGCATCTACCATTAGTTCTGACAAGAGAAAATTCTAGGTTAAATGGTATGGCTGTTTCTACAACAGTCTAAAAAGTTCTATTTGCCTAGTATTTTTGTAAATATAAAAGCAAAGAACCAATTCAAAGCAAAGAACCAATTTTTATTGTGGCAAATGTGCTTAAAAAGTATCCAGCATCTGATAAAAAGGAGCATAGGCAACAAATTATTCCTTAAGGGCAAAATACCTCTTAGAGGTGGTGATTTTCTTTGTTGGTTGTGGTGTGGGGGTACTAAATGCAGCTTTTTCATCATTAATTTAAAGGTGCTATGACAGTTGAATCTCTAAATATGCAAACTGATAAATACATGATGAACTTACTAGAACAATAACACTGAGTTCAGGAGAAAATCTGCTTAATACTTCAGGAAAAAACAAAAATTACCTTCAGCATCCTGTACTTCATAGGAAAAATATTTGTTTTAAATTTAACTCTACAAATGCTGATATTTTACAAACTCCTAAAGAATGAAAGCACTCATTTCAGATTGTCTCCTGTAGTATCCACTATATTGTAATTTAGAGATGGATATGAAATTCTATTCACACTGAAATTATCCTGTTCTTTATATAAATTGGAATTGTGTATTATAACATTTTTTTACCCTGCATTTTTCTCATTTTTCAAAATGAGAATTGCTGTCTATATTTGTTATAGAGGAAGTTGCCATTTTCTGTCTCCATGGAACCAGCTATGTACATACATTTCATATATTCCTTCTGTACTTACTTTCCCTGGACTTCGTAGTTTCTCAGTATTAGAAACCATAACAATTATTTTTATTTCTTTGTTTGCTCTTGTACATAAGCCTATCATATATAAAATGCAACCTAGCATTTTCTTCTTTTAAATCAATAGGTTGTGTTTTCAAAGAATTTTCGAGCATCTGGCATAAAAATGTCTGAATTTTGCTTCAACAGAAAGGACATTGCAATAAAGAGCTGCATATGTGTCAAGACAATGTCTGGAGGAACAGGACCACTTTTGTAAGTCAGTCAATTCTCCAACACCCTTCTGCATGAGGGCTACAAACATTTACATATAAATTACAATTTTTCTCAAAATCTTAAAAAATTTAGAATAACAGCTCACGTTCAACTCCCATATCCAGAGGAATATTTAACTATCTATATGTTAAACTTAGGAATGTTTAGCCTTCTATAGCCAAAATTTCCAAAGAAAAGAAGGGAAAATGTAGCAGTTTCACATGTTGGCATTAGTAGAACAGTGCATCAGTAGAATTTGCCATTATTGTAGTAATCAAATTTGAATGTCTGGATCATTATTGCACATAATAGATGGAAAAATTTTTTAAGTGTTATTTCTTTCTATTTGATTTGAAGTACTGTTATGCATCATGAAAAAGGATTTTTGAACATGAAATCTGAACTCATCAGTCACTGGGAGCTGCTTATCCAGGCTATTAAAATAATTTTTTAAACTACATGTCTGGTTAAATTCGAAGCTAAAATGGAGATTTTAAATCTTCTAGATGTCAAGAAACAAGGGAGCTTAATCACATTTAAAAAAAGTAGCAGATCAGTACCAAACGATGAGATGCCACTGACAATTGACACAACCACTTTAAGACTTCCACACTAGGGAATGAAGTCCTAGCTCAAGGGAAGGAGTAGGAACCTTACACTGACCCTAAATAGCTTACTGAACAAACAGCAACACAATAGAGAATTGTTAAACAGCACTATTCCTTCTAAAATATGGAGATAGCTTCAGTTATCTTCCCAAACAGATACTGAGATTAAATTGTTTTAGAAAATGTGAGATCTACTTGAAAATTTTGTGCAATCTTCAAGGAAGAAGATCCAGTCAGGTTGACTACAGTGTGACAGCTAACTTCTACAGAAATGTCCTTTAAAACTCCAGTCACCAGAGGCTGTAGATCTTAAAAAAGAGAATGCAGATGTTAATGATATGAAGATGACAGATAATCTTAACCAACAGATAATGAATACTGAAGCTATGAAGATTGTTCAAGAAAAGACCCCAAAAAAGCACAAGTCTGTGTGGAACAGTTTTTTACTAGGCAATATTCTACAATCACTACCTCTGGTTTTGTGACCATGCTCTCTCCAGCAAATATACCTATATTTGAAAACAAATCCCATTTTGTATCCCATTGTGTTCATTTAGATTGTATTTTCACTTGTGATAGGATAAACTTCTGGGTCTTCTATTATCATATTTATCTAGCAGACTGAAACATTATACAAATAATGTAGCTTATTTTATGTCTTTGCCTTTTGTAAGACAGAAAATCTCACCTCATAAACTTTAAGAAATTATGAAAATAGTAAAATGAAATAAATTTAAAAAAAAATCAGTGTTCCACTCAATATATCCCTCTTGCTGGGGTGCAGGGACTTTCAATGGAGAGGGACATATAGTGATAGGACAAGAGGGAATGGCTTTAAACTGAAAGATTAGATGCTGGATTTAGATTAGAAGTATCCAAGGCCAGGCTGGATGGGTCTTTGAGCAACCTGGTGTGGTGGAAAGTGTCCCAGCCCATGGCAAGGGGGTTGGAACTAGGTGACCTTTAAGGTCCCTTCCAACCCAAGCCATTCTCTGATTCTATGATGACCGTACAGCTGCAGCTCTGGTTTTGAGACCTGCTTCTGAAAATGAACAATGCAGCCCAACATCTGCATGTGTGACTATGGAACTGCATCAGTATGCAAGTCTTTCTATATTTCCATATTTTTTTGCCTTCGGTTAATTAAGTTCTCCCTAGAATGTCTGACTCTAGCAAGATAATCTCTACTTTGCAAAGATTAACCCCATTAATACCAATTAACACATAACAAAGAAGGCTTTTAATGTTTTACAGCAGCAGGCTAAGGAGGATGGTTCTGAGGAGGATTAGAGGGGATCACTTGTATCTGTAGTTTATGACATCTCATTAAATAGTTTATAATAACCGTCAAACATTTTACAGTGATGAAGTTGTAAATGTTTAAGCAGTGGGATCCATTACTGCAGTGAAGAAGAGCAATTTCTCTCATACAGTTTAATACATGGGAAAAGAGGAAAACAACGGGTCCTACAGATAGCAAAGAATCAAAGATGGTATCAGCAGCAGCACAGGTTTTCAGAATGAAATCTAGGTTTATTTCCTTGTTTATAGAAAAAAAAAACAACAACCCACAAAAATAACCACCCCCAAACTAACAGCCTGCACCCACTTTAAAGCACTCCAAATTCAATGGAGAAATTAGCTTTTTCCCAATTATGGATAATGACCTCACTGGCTCAGTTTCTTTTCATTTTATCCTAAGAAAATATATGACCAATGTCAGTGAATTAGTACATTTTTCAGAATTAGAACTTCAAGCATTTTGTATTTTTTGTTGAAAATATCAAGTGTATATTTTTAAATAAAACCAATTACATTCTTGCTAACACTGAATTCTTACAAATTTTTACTTAATCGAGAATAGGATTCTTCTGTGCTGTGGATCTCTACAACAATAGTAAGGAAGGACCTCTGTCCTGAGGCCTTTTCAATGGACATACAAAAAGCAGATATTAAAATAAAACCTTATTATCCTATGTTTACTGAATGGATTTATTAACAGGAACATTTAATATATTGTTTTCTCAAATTCTACTATAACTGTTTCTCTCTCCACTTTCCCATTGATATGCTTAAACTTACATTGGAAAGTAATGCTATTGGACATACTAACATCAGAATTTATTCCATAAACAACGACTGACTCAGTAGTTTGTGGTTTTTTGGGGTTTTTTTCCCTTTCAGAAACAGAAGTTAAAAATTTGTCACTGGATGAATGCATACTGAAACCCTTGAAAAGTATATTTGATATTTTTAGTGGTGACAGAAACTGCAAAAAGAACTTTTTTTCCTCTGTACAGGACAGTACCTTTACAGGGCATGAGAAAAATAGAACCTTGCATATTTGATAAGAGCCAATTAATCTCCAGTCTAATTCTCTGTTCTGTTCGGCTTTGCCTTCCTCCTCTTCTACTCATATTTTATTCTTCTTCCAAAAATCTGAGAATATACTGGGCATGGAAGCTGCCACCCTGGGGGGTTCATGTGAGGAGATGCTGCTGTCAGGCCATGTCACACTCACAGTTATTGCATTTCAGTCCCTGTGTTAATTTATCAGAGATACCTATATGAATACAGCGACCTATATGAAGTCTGCTGTGCTGAACTGACACCATTGCTGCTGTGTATTGCCTCAGAGCCCTCCTGCTCCCCCACTTCCTTCCTGCTTGTTGCTAGGTAACCAGAAGGATTTCATAAGCCAGCCCAAAGCAGGCTTTTGGGTTTGGGCATGAACTTCAGCAATTTGTTAACTAGCAAATACAGAAATCAGAATTTGCCATCAGACCCTGCTGGTAAAATTACATCTCGAGATTGTGTGTGTATGTGCCCATTGCTGGCCACCAAGGAAGTCTTTTTGTCAGAATAGAGCCATGGTGTCTTTTCCACATATTCCACAGGGATATCAGCTGTAACCATCTGCTGAAAAATTGCATTATCTCCTATCTGAACATGATGTACCTTCTCAGAATTTCAAGAGGCCATTATGAACAGTGTGCTACTCCATAACTGAAATGTCAAACATGCTTTAAAACTTCAGATGAAGCAACAGAACATAAATAAGTACATATGTGTGTGTATTTATCTTCTTCATACTTTCATGTAAACATATCTCAGATTATTGTGGAAATACTGAAATCATGCATGTGTATGCAGTTTTTCACTTCTAGCAGGATTCAGAAGCACCTTTGAGAAAACAAAAAAAAAAAGATGCACATGTGTACATCAACCTCCCACAACAAATCTGGTTACAGCATATTTTTGCCTTCATGGTATAGCCACAAAGAGTTATAATGGCAATTTTGGAGTTTGCTAATCTCTGTGTAACTGCTGAAAGGGATATTTCACAGCAATTCAATTGCTCAATTGGACAAGGTAGACTTGTATCATGTCTATTATCCTCTTCGCTACCACAGAAGCACTCCCTTCAAAACTAATTTCTGATTTTCCTTCTACGGCACTTGCCATTGAACTTTCTATTTGACAGCATTTGAAAGCCTGGAGACCCTTGTGTCTGCCTCAGCCATCAATGATCTACTTCAGGCATTTCCTTTAAAAATAAATTTTCTAATAGACTAATAGTCCAAGGTTATCCCCTTGCTCTTTCATAGAGAAACATTAGAAAATCATAGGACAGTGCAAATTAGACAGCTTCCTGCAAATCACAGATTTTCTAAGACATGATAAAATAACACTCATTCACCTGGCTTTTACTACATCTCATCACTTTAACATCACATCTCTTTATGAGAAGTTTCCTTTGACTCCATTAGACCTCTTTTCTCTGTTCCCTGAGAAGTGCAGCAGTGACAGAATTCTTCCAAGCCACAAACTAGCACTCAAAACATGACACGATAATCAAGAACTAGGGAAAAAAATTATGATGTTCCACCTGAGCCCTCTGCATTGTTCATATCATGTAAATTGTAATGATACCAAACAATAAGCAAGTGCTCTGCAGGTCCTGTGCTCAGGATGACATGCTTGCTTCCTAGCTGTTGAAATTGCAATAAGGAGCTAGAATAACCTTCCTGCATAACTGACAACAGAAAATATTTTCAACCCCCAGAAATCTGATCACACATCATTTAGCATAAAAACTTACTTTTCAACATATTGCATTTTGAATATATCATAGCATGTATGAGTTTATTAACTCTACCATCTTTAAGTCCTCAGTGTGTTTGAATTAATAACAGGAACATAAATCTCTCTTTACCTAAGAAAACAACCAACCAACCAANGTGATGCAGAGTTCCCTTACCCTGGAGGTGTATAATTGCAGATACTCATAATAGACATGAATGCCTATCCAGCTTTTTATGATGCTCCATGGTCTGCTTTATTATTTCATAGAAATAGAAGAATAGAGCAAAATTTAAAACAAAAATGTGCAGTGAGGAGAGTGGCTAGTAGTTTATCAGGAATCACAAATGAGATATTTGGATTAGATCCAAAGTGCAACTCCTGCGAGGTCAGTAGACATACTCAAATCTGATTTTCTGAGAATCTGCACACAGAAATCCATATCACCATCAAAATATCAAACAGAGAGCAACAGCATAACATTCAGAAAGTCCTTGGCCAAGACATAACACCCATTGCTTCATTGTGAGCAGATGTGGTCATCTTTAAGTATTGCCTGTCTTAGCACAGACGAACCATCAAGCATCAAACACGGCTCCAGTGATCCCCAGGGGAAGGTTTTGCTCAAATGACAGTGTGAAGAGTGATGCAAGTATGGAAAGGATTATCCACGTATGTAACAAACTGCTCTTGTGTTTGGGACTCACATCAGCACAGGTGTTTCTAACTCTAGCACATAAAACAGGAATCTGTCAAGAGGATATGAGAAGCACTGTGTCAATGTGCTACTTTCATCATAACTTGAGTTTCCATTTACAATTTTCTTTCAAACAAAGAAAACTTGATCTAAACAATATGTCACTGATTCTTGTTTCTAGAAAACTCATGAATGTGAATGACTGTACACCTCAATCCAGAGTACTTCCAAAATATATGAACAAAAAGACACTAAATATTACATATTTGATCAGCTGAAGAAAAAAAGCCTACATCTCTTTGGACACAGATCTCATGTTATCCCATCATCTTATCATTAATGTATGTATAATCTTATCATCTGTATGTTGTTTCTCTTAGCAGTTTTGTGAAGAGAAAGTATTAATCATTACATTTAAACCATACATCATGTTTTACACGTAAACATTGCTATGTCTTTTTACTTGGATATATTCAGGAGGTGAAATTCAAGATTAAATACTAGAATTTAAGGGGTAAATTGCACATAAATTCCTGAAAAAAGTGCTTTGAAATTACTACATAATTCTTAGAGAACAGAATTAATCTTGAAGAATAAGTTCATTAAATCAAAAGAGAAAAGCATTTTATTTGCATGGTAAAGAACTAGAAAACCTGTAAAATGGTCAAATCCTACTACAGTCAACAAAATGCTTCCAGCAATTTCCAGTAAAACATTGATAGTACCTGTCACAGCTAGGAGTCAAGTTTGCAAAATGCTACATCCTCAAGTACATTTTCTGAAAATTAATTTATGTGAGAGAAAATATTTTGCATTTCACATTAAGGGTTAAGCCTGAATAATATGTTCCTTTAAACTGAAGCCATCCACTCGTAGAATTGTGCAGAAAAAATAATAGGATTTGATTTAAGAACTTTTGATAGAAAAGGCTTGAAAACTGTACAGTGGATTGCTCAAAGATGAATACTTATTTGTAGCTCAGTGAAAGTGACTTTAAATAGTAGAAGAATTTGCCATTGAAAGCAAATATCCTGGAAGACAATTTCATATGCCTTTGTTTACTTTTTTCTGGTGTTGGCTCCACTGAAAAACTGTAAGAAAAGAACTGCTTTCCATTGACAACAAAAGAAATTAAACCAAAAGAAATTAAAAACAAATAAAACAAGCATACCACTAAAAATTCCTGATAAGCTTTGTAAGAGTCAACATGGGATGAATTTTGCATGGGGCTTAATGTCTTTCTTCATGATATATGAAAGAGTTAGCACATCCTTCAGCATGATTCAGCTCTCATCAGGCCATTAAGATATATAAATATTACATCTATTTCATTGCTTCTATAATGATATTTGAAAGTACTTGCTTTCTCCCAAGAGTATGCTTTCAAAAAGAACAAATAAATACGCCCAAGCTTTTATTTTTAATTTTTTTTTCATTTACACTTAAAAGTTTGAGCTCACTTTATGACAAAGGACTACAGATTTTGCCCAAAAGCTTTATAGGCTTATTAAAAGAAAAATGTTGTTCAGTTCTCATGCTGCACATGAGAGAAAGGAATGTTGATAAGATTGTTTTTGGTTTCATTTAAGACATTTATGAATGTAGTTCCTCATGCACATGTACATACTCACATTCAGCCTACTCCCAAAGAACCTCAATCATCAACCTCAAATCAAGTAAACATATATTACAAGAAATGAAATCTGTGCTAGTGCTCTCGACAGCAGTAATCTTCATTAAAAGACTCTAATATTAATAATTTTGCTCACCAACTGACAACTAAACAAAAAAACAACACTTTAAAAAAAGTCTTTAAAGTCCAGCATTGTGGGAGGCAAATTTACATTGGCAATGAAAATCAACTCATCATTTATCTTCATTATGAAGCCAGACTTCCTAATAAGTTATTAATCTTATGTTAAACCACAAAGTAATGTTTTTAGACCCACTCTTCCAGTTCTAATCAATTATATAAAAGATACCACATTCCTCTGGAGGTTGCTGGCTTCCATGTGCCTTTAATGCACCTCCAAGTTTTAGCTATTTGCTTCCTGGAAGAAGTGGGACACCTGACATGATTTCATGCTGCTGGATCTCATCACCTTCTGCAGAATTCCATCTACCCTCTCCCATGTTGCAACTTCATACTGCAGAAAATGGAGTTGACAAATTGCATACCTTTAAAATTTTTTGCTTGAGTTCATTTTTACCATAGTTCCTCTTCAAGATTAAGTTAACAATCTGTCCATATTAACCACCTAAATGCAGCAGTCCTAGCAGGGCTTTTTTTTCAATTTGGCTGTTGTTTCCTGTTCTGTTTCCTTGTTACTTCCCAATATTATGCTGTTTTTCTATGCAATATATTCCTATTTGTTCTGACGTACATATGGAAGCTGTGCTCTGCAGTCAACTTTCTAATTTGGGCAGCTCTAATCACAAACACTTCAAGTTATTTTAGCTTCAGGAAACTAAAGATGCACAAAGGCATATATAAATATACAGGGATACATACATATATATATATCTATTCTTGTATAAATACATATTCTTGTATATATATGTGCTAGTACATATATAGCAAAACTGGGATTTGAGAGTGGGATGCATGTGAAAAAAACAAAACAGTGAACACCTAAACACCTGTAACTTAAGGAACCAGAATCTTTGTTTAAGATCAAAGGTGTATGCTCTGTGGAAGCACTCTCTCTTCTGTAATTCCTTATTTGTCAATTTTATAATTAACAGATCAAACTATTAGAGAACAAACTGTTACCTATTTTCTGCAAAGAGTAGCAATTTTCAAAGTTTAGCTTTGAAAAGTCCATGCTTCAAAAAAATTTATTTTCTGCCCTTAAAGAATAATTTTTCTAAACTCTTTGTAGGTAACATTCCCATGCCACATTGACCACTGTCAACTACACAGCACCTGTGGAATTCCAGAACAGCCCTCATCACAAACCTGATCTGGCACTACTTTCCTTCAAATTTCAATTGCAAACTACTTGCAGCACAGAGAAGAAAAGTAAATTGAAAACTCAGAAAGATGAAGGAGAGCCAGTTCCAATATACAAGGCATGCATCTTTCTGCCTGGACTTGAAAGTCACCCTGGTTTTATTGCTGGAAATTTTTATACAGCCATTATAAAAGAGAAGGTATAACACTCTTATGTATTCAAATAAAGGTAGAGATTTAATTTGCAGCATTTCATTGAGAAGTGAAAGTGGCTCTTTGCAACACAATTCAGGAACAGCACAATTCAATTCTTTTGGCTACAAACATTCTCTGATGGGTGAGTTACTCTCTTTCTTCCACATTGCAGTGGAATTGATTCATTGGCAAATGGGTGGAATTTAATCACTTCTAGTCTACATGGCTTGCAGCACAAAAGAGGGTTAATAATCTTAGAAGCTTCAGCACATTTTAAATACAGTTTATTCAGAAGTGAAATTTCCAGTCTCTTGGGTATTGCCTCACAATTCCTGTTTGTATCCTCAAATAATTACTGTCCAAAATATACTCGAAACTAGCTCAGTCTATTTCTTTATCTGCTCTTTTTGACAGTCATTGCATTGAGGGATGCAACATTATTGTGTTATTTCAGGCAATAAAACAGTCATCCCCCATAGACAAATAATCAAGCAATTTAAAATGTGGTCATGGTTGCCTGAGCAGCCAGATTCTGATTTCAAAAGGCCTGACTACATAACCCTGAGTACATTGTGTTTTTTAAGGGAAAATCCTTTTCACGAAATAAATGTTACCTGGGGGCATGGGGGGAAGGTATAGAGTATTTATTGTTTTTGCAAACATCTTGTCTTCTCTCTGGATATAACAACAACAGAAATTCCTTAAACTCCAGTGTTTTGCTTCTCACACACACACACACACACAGAGTTTTCTGTCTGCTTTTCACATACACACCCACACAGGTTTGGAGTACTTTTGGGTAGGTATTCTGTTTTGTTTTGTTTTGTTTTTAATCTAAGCCTTCGAGCTGTGGAGGTTTTGTTAATTTATTATGATACTGTGAAAGTTATGCAAAGCAGTTAATAAATCCTACAGATGAGAAAGTTGTTGGAGAAGGCTGGAAGACAGATGATAGTTACAGTAAGAGAGCCATATTCTTGATAGCATAAAATTTATTTATACAGCCTTCACGGACAGTCTTGAGGCATTGAATTCAAATGAAATTGAGTGATGTCAGACGTACCAGTTACCAAGTTACAATGCACAAATTCATCTACCAAATATTTGAGGTTCTTTGGTTAAGATTTGACTTAGTCTTCTTGAGGAGTTTAAGCCAGAGCCAGCTGTAGCAGTTAACAGATGATAACATTTTGATTTGGACTCTTTTAAATGAAGTATCAATATCATATCAGGTAGTACAATTTCGAGTGTTTTAGAACAAAAGACCCCTAAGACAAAGGAGGAAGGGGCAGATCTCATCCTTCTCCTTCACTAGTTTCTTTTTGACCATCAAATCCAATTTCCTGCAGGCCTTTTCTCTGTTGAGAGACATATTTTCTAGCTTTCTAAGAAGTGCATCCCACTGCATTCCAGAACTTGCTCTTCCTGTGTTTCCCTAAGCCACAAGATCTGCCCTCTCAGCATTCCACCCAGCATCATTTATTCCTCAAGATACGCAGAGCTTCACTTGAAGGCAAAGCCAATGTGATCCAGCATCACAGGACTGGGCAACCACCAAGGAAAGGGAAAGAAAGCAGGACCTCAGACATTGACTGAACAGCTTTAGTATTGTTATATATCATGAATCTCAAACTGTGACTCTATTAAAGTACAAATTCACTGTCCAGCACCAAGCACTAGAGCAGCATGAACAGGTGAACAGAGTGATTACATCAGGCTGGTGTCTAATGAGATCACCCATCCCAGCAGCCCACGGCCTGCAGCCTGTGCCAGCGCTCTCCTTTGCATCAGACCAGCTGCACAACTTGCTTCAAAACCTTCTACAACCTATTCTCTCTGGCTTCCTCCAAGATAAGGCTTTCTCCTCATATTTTATAGTTGTAATAAAGTCCCCTTTTCTCATAGTTCAGTAACCACAGACAACTGACAGCTGCTCAGTCTCCTTCAGTTTTTCTGACAGTTTTTCATTAAAAGGTTTTTTTATTAAAAAAAACCCCAAAACATCTGAATGCTCTAAAGCCAGCAAAATCCCCAGAAAATCATAGTTATAATGAAAATAAGTCCCCTCAGATACTTTGTAAAATCACATGAAGTTTTTCATTTATCTCACAAAAGAAACACTGCAAAAGTAAGTTTGATCCTTACCTACATTTGTCATTGACATTTCTATCTTAACTCACACAGACAATGACAACAACAAAACCATACTTTTGTATACATTATTCTTCTAGACAATCATTCATGATGGCAAAAAAAAAAAGAGTGTTTTTTAACCATACCACCCATTTCTCCTAAATTGAGAACTGAAACACTGGTGCAAATGCTTTGTTAGCAACTTTCCGTCTGTTTCAAAACTATTTTTCTTCAATGAAATTGTCCAGGAATTTTTATACTTTACCTTGGGAAAACTATTTTAAAGCCAGGAAAATTTGTGGCACTTTGGAGCATATCACTATCCCCTAGATTCTTCTCTGGGTTAGGTTTTTCGGCGGTTTTTTTTTTAGTGAAATAAAGAGCTATAGAATACAACTTTCCTTTCCCCTGCACCCGGAAATGAACATTCAAAGACAATAAGTCAAATTTCCCCCTCATATTCACATCAGATTTTTATCATATGCTGATCTGAGAAAATAAATAGTTTTACTGTTTCATCGTAAATCGTTTCATTCATAAGTTTGCCCCATTATATCTTCTTGATATTAGAACAATTTGCTGGTAGTAGCAATGAGACAAGGTTAATCATCAGGTAAAGAAATACACTTAAAATGTTTAAGCTGTGCTGGTTATGCAAGATTTACTCAGTGACTCTACTGCTGATAATAATTTACTATTAAGCTAAGATTTGAAAAATATTTTAAATACAAATAACTTTTATAATCACTCATTCTCTTCAGCATTTATACTGCTCTTTTACAGTTAACCATTCTACTTTGGAAAAAAAGAGAACAGAATTTATTTTTAGCCTTGCTCTGAGCCCACACTCAGCCCAAAGATCGTGAAAAAATATTTGAAATACAAAAGAGACTTTTAAATATATTCATATATACTAAAATAATTTGTTTTTAAACAGAGAAAAGGAAACAGAACTGATACTAGAATTATTTACAAATCAATTTCCCTCCCCTTTTTCACTGGACCCTTCACCCAACTCACTGCTAGCTGCAAACTCTGAGACACGTGTGAGTTCCTAGCAAATCTGGTTTTCCATCACAGAAGGGCACAGCTCAGGGCAACATCCCTGCAGGGTCTCAGCAAGCTTGTTTCTCCTCCCATCCACGAGCTGCAAAAGCCTCCCCTCCCAAAATGTGCCCAAATATGTCCTGGGAAAAGCCCGGCAGAGGGACCCCCCCACGCCCCAGGTGTTCACTGCACTCGCTTCACATCGGGAGAAACAGCCCAGACTATCTCAGCTTCCCTCTAACAGCTGAGGAGGAGGGAAATTGTGAGCAGGTATTTGTAAACCCCCTGAAAGGCTCCCGTGGAAAGGTTTAGCGAAGCAGTGAATGACAGCAGTTCCTCCTTACCCCTATTAGCATGAATATCCACGCTGTTTACAAGACGGAGTTAAGGTCTAGTTTAATGTGTTATTTCCTTTCCATAAAGGCTTTCCGCCCTTTAGTTGAATCAATTTTCTTGAAGAGGGAACACTTCACAGTCCATATTTAAGATAAGATTGAAACAGATAAGCCTGAATATGCTCTTAAAGAGCAAAAAATACCCACAACAATCTGCAAAAGCTTACTTATTCAAGAGAAGCCTTTTTCTGAGGAACAGAGAAGATATTTCCCACAATTTTCCCCAAATGAAATACATCCTCTCGTCTCTGAGCCTCTTCTGATTGTTTCATGCATGTGTGCCTGTACCTTTCCCGCATCCCTTCACTTTCTTCCTAGAGGATGGAACCGCTGCTTGCTTTGCCCTTTCTCTCAAAGCTAATGACTGAGAAAGCTACAGGAGAAACAAGGGTATTCCATTATTTGCTCACATCTCACTCCATATAACTGTACTGTCAATGCCTTTGGCAATGATGTCACAGGGGCACAACAGGCACAGATGCCATATCCTTTGAATACCATAAAATCCTGCATCAGTTTTACTTGGAGACAGTGATTCATTGACCCTTCCACTTGAAATTCTCAGAGAGGAGCATTTAATGCTTGAGAAACACAAAAGAAAAGAAAAATAGTCCAACCCTAGCAAAGAAAGTGACTGCAGTAATGAACCAACATTCACACTGCTTTTCATGTTGGTGTTTCCCAAACGGGGTAATTGCCACAAAAAATGAAATGAAGAGTTGTTACATATTGATTACAAGGACCAGTGGCAAAACTAGAATTGCTACAGAAAGAGATATTCACTTTCTCCCACTCGGAGATACATAAACTTGAGTACTCTTTCCCACTGTTTATAAGGACAGAACCATATTGTTCTGTAATAGAGTACATCCTCCAGACTCATTGCACTGTATGCATGAGGTCAGCTCTTACCTCAGGGATAGGGAGACTCTGTCCACACCAGAACTTCTACCTTTGGTGAAAGCGTCTTTGTCTCATTTTCCTCCTCTGCCACAGATGCCAGTGGGCAGCCTAACCACCCAAAGAGAAGTGCACTGCATCTCCTCTGCATCTGCACTGCTTTCCAGAGCAGACCTGATGAAAAGCATAAAAAGAGTGGGTTCATGTGTATATATTTATGTGTGTGTGTGTCTACAATAGAGGAAAGAATGGATTTATATTTGTCTCTAATCTTTTGTGTCCTGACCGATCTGTTTCCTGTAATATTATTTTTCATGGGCACTCAAACATTGCCCCTTCCTATGGGACTAGATGATTTATAGGTCTAGATGATCTATAAGTTCCATTCCAAACCCAAATCATTCTGTGGTTCTCTGATTATCATATTATTATTAACACATCATATAATTATTAACATATTCCATATGTTCTGGAAGTAAAATCACCAACTTCTTTCTTCTTGCCATTACTTGTGCCATTCCTTGGAAACACCCTGAGAAATGAAATGGAATAAAAAGAATTAATCATGTCAATTAGGGTTGCAGAGAAACAAGATTATTGGAAGTTTCCATAGGGGATGGAAAGAGAGCAGTTTGTATCTGAACAACAGACATATAGTGATGGCATTTTTAATTTTACACAACTTACCCTACAAAGACAGGCTGTCAGCCATCAAACACTTTGCAGCTGCACTAAGACAGAGCACTTGATGGAAACTTAAATGAAGATACAGAAATTTAACCCAAGGCCAAACTCTGAAGCAAGAGGTATCAATACTTATTACCCCACGATGAATATCCTGTGGCCTATTTCTCCTGTGTCTGATAGACTTTCTATCTTAGAGTAAATGCCCAGACAGAGAACTGCATTTGTCACAGGATACTATTTGGAAGAGATGAAAACTTCTCATGTGCTTCTGGTATACCCTGAAAATCAAAGCTGCAACACTGTCACAGCAAAGCAATGTGAAAGACTTGGTTCTCAGCCCATCAATTCTCCTAGGACTTAATTAACATTTTAAAAGAACAAAATAATTTCCCCTGCTGAACCAATATAGCAACACATGTCAGATCACAACTTTAAAATTAAACTAAAGCAACAAACCACTACCAGTGGATTAGATGTGATGAATTTGCACAACTGTAAAATTTTGGCATCATTCCTAGCAATGTGCTTCCATAGCTGTGCTATCAGTACTTAAAAGGCATTTAAAAAAAGACCTATAATTATCTGTGATCAGCACAAGGAAAATCCATTTAGAAGTAGGCTGATTCAATTCTTCAGTCATGTCAACTAAATGACAGTCTTGTGGTACCTCCATCAACCATGCACGAAATATGGTCACAGTAATCTAAACTTGCAACAGATTTTTGAATTTTTAAATAAAAAACAGCTAAAAAACCCCTCAAAACAAACAAAAAAGTCAAACAGATTTTTTTTTCATTCAGATTGTAAAACACACTTTAAAGGAGACAGAGTATAATTCTTCTCCTCTTCAGAGGTAACATCTTCCTGCGTTAAGATATGCACAAGAGATTAACTACCTCACTCCTGTCAGGCTGTTCTGCTGACATCCTGCAGCCAAACCACAATTGCCACAGAAACCTGAAAAGTTTGAATTTACCATGTCGTGCTGGTAAGCCTCAAAACAAGTGCTGGGCAGTCATACTGTTCTGCCCTTCCATTTACTATCGACACTTTGAGTTTGTGTGGAGGAAAAATTCCTGATGACCATAGACTGATTCTCAATTAGAGACATAGAGTGGTACAACCGAAAAATGCTGTGAGGGTACTGAATGAGACCAGATCCTACCAGGAAGTTTGGGATGAAACACAGTTTCCTACAACCCTGCATCATGGAGAAAATATATAATTAAAAAGACTCAGCTTTTTAATTAAAATTATGCTGAGTGAAAGCTGAAGGTACAGAAAATCATTGAAACTGTAAATAGAGACAAAGTAAAAGGTTTCTAATCTGAAACATAATAAAATCCATTTAATATTCATTTTATTAGTGAAAGAAACCAGCATATTCATAATCTAAAGAATCATGAAAAAAAATTATGAAGAAGACTTATTTGGGCTTCCTACCCTTTTGTGCCAGGAAATTAGAATGAGATTAAGAAAACAGTAGGGACATATAAATCTTGCATGAAAATAATAAGGATATCTTGTGCCTTCCAAAATTTCATCATAGAGACAATTTTTCTCTTTTCTAATTTGCTTCTATTATTTTGTAAAGACAAGAAAAAGCATCTTAAAACAAAACAAAATCATGCTACAAAATTACCACATGTTTCACAAGGCATCTTTCCTTTTTTTTCCCCCAAATTCTAATACCAGTTTTATTAGACAACCTAAAATGTTATCCCCACTTGAGAAGACGGAGGGGAAAAAATGTAAGCATCTTCTTAGTTCCTAAGGAAAAATATTTTATTACTGAAAATAACTTCAGAGGATAAAAATAGAAAGTTCTACTAAATGAATTATTTCACTACTGTCATCTTTGTCCATTCTATGCATTCTAGTGCTCCTTCAGGTTGATTTTTATAAATCCAATTGTAAAATCTCCAGAAGTTAATGCTAAAATGAAATGTACGGACAGAAATTGCCAATTGGGCTCTCCCAGAATACAAATGTCTACTTTTTCTTTTGGGAAATTATTTTCTACTTGTAAAGTATGAGCAGTTTATTTTTCAGAATTCCAACTTAAATCTCTTGCTACAGTAATCTTTAAGTGTCCTGGTAGAACATCATAACAACCTAAATAGTTCCCTGTGACTTTTTTAACCCACATAAGTCTAAGGAATGTTTGTTTTACTACTTTTAAAATACTCCCTAAAAGAGTTTCCAGTGTGATATGTTTAAAATGAATTCATCAATGGGTTCAACTATGATCCAGTTATACCAGGGAACACAATGCACAAAATGAGATGGAAAGAATAGCTTCACACTCTTCCTCAACTTCCTTCATCTTTTCAATATATTTTTTCTCCTCCTGTAATGTATTTTCTCAGGACACTTCCCTCACCATTACCACTGCATTTTATTTTATTTTTCATTACCTGGTTCAGCCCTTTATTATTTTATTGTTGTGTTAGGTGGACAAAAGCTTTTTTTTGCAGTACAGAATTGATTGCTTCCCCACAGGAGTGTCAGAAATCAGCAGGGAGTTGAAAAAATAAACATCCAGAGACAGTGTTTCTCCAGAAAGAAACAGGAGGGGACAATATTTCCAACAATAGTTACTCATGTCCATCCTGAAGGAAACACTCCTGCCATAGGAAATAGAATTTATTTAAAAAATAAAAGTAGGAGAACAGAACAATTTCTGTCAAAGAAGTTTTAGCAAAAGCCATGGAAATTGTCAATTTCTCTGTTTCATTCAGTCTTTTTAGGTCACGATGACTTTGTTTAGGCATTTGCTTTCTACAAATCTTAGAGAGTTGCTATTTACTTTTTCTCCTTAGTTGTAGTTTTATACAATTCATAATCCTTTTTATAGTCTTAATATTCTACACCATTGGTAAGTCTTTCAGGTCTTTATAATTTGATCAAATTCTTGATTTTGATCTTTCCTCATCACAAAGAAACATACATTCCAACAGGGGAAAAAAAAAGAAAAAAAGAGTTTTTCAATGTGGAAGATAGTTAATTAACACATGGCATGTGATCAACAACCTTAATCTGATATACAATATTCAAAACTAATACATTATTTATGAGACCACTTTGCCTTATCAGATAGGAAGAGTTGTTTAGGAATTAGTGAACTTCAACACCAAGTGCTGCAGAGGCCCTGCTTAGGTACATAACACTGACCTGTCTTTGTCTCCCTGACCATTGGAATACACTCCCAAGACAGGCTGAATGGGTGGGTGCCTCAGGAACTCACTTTCAGAAAATGGTAATTGAACAGCTCAACAGCAATGGCAAGACCAGGAGGGCAAGGAAAAGGAAAACCTGCTTGATATCACGTGAGTACTGACAAAAACAAAATTCAACTTTGCACCTCCTTATTTGACAACTAACTGTCCTTTTGAGGAATTAAATGAGCAAATTGAATCAAATTGAATTACATCTTACGGAATTAAATTAGTTATAGGGGTTGGATTAATTCTGTGGTCCACTAACTCCAGTTTTGTTTTACTAGATTCTCTCGGCTCATTTACTCTCCCTTGTTTTTTTTTTTATACATTTCTTCCTTTGTTCCTTTAAACTCACCTGTAGAATCACTTTTTAAGTAATACACATATACAGACCCATCTGCACGCAGAGCACTCCAAGATAGTTTCTCTTTTTAATTTTTCTTTTTTTTTTGTAATTTAGTTGCATTTAACTGAGCTACTGTGAAAGGAACAGAAGTATTTTTTCAAGTCAATAGAGTTCAAAATGTTTTACTAAAATAAAATAAAATTGAATTGCAGTTTATATTTTAAATTTGATGAAAATATATTCCATGCAGACACTTCTCCACACTAAGATATTAATCATATATTGCTATAATAGCAGAGAATTGAAGAAACTAAGGAATCTCTCACTGCACAAACCATTTCAAGTAGATAGAAAAAAGCCCCAGAGAGTACCAGACATGCACCTCCAATAAGTGGAGTTTGGATGATTTAAGAGAATTTCCTTTCATACTCTGTGTGACAACTTGTTGCGGAGCTGAAAGCCCAGATTTTATCACACATGTACTGCACAATGCAGCAAGAAAATAGGACAGTATGGATAAAGCAGCTAGAATCCTTGCAGAAGCTGCATGATACACAAAAAAAACCCCTAATTTTTGAGTTTGCAAATTGTGCCACTAGAAAATATGTGAAGATTATCTGGGATATACAACTCCAACTTTTTGCTTTAAACATTACATCTAACTGTTCCTTTCAAGTCCAATAATATTCTAATTTATTCTGGCTTGTTGGGGTTTCTTTCTGCTAAGAATTTCTATCTTAAAAAAATATTTTCTTTTCAAAGCTGTCAAAAATGACAAATTATTTTTATCTTTCTTATTCTACAAAAGATGACAATAAAATCATCTGAGGATGCAATCAAGTTGCACTACATGAAGGATTTGTCTCTTATGAAAGTCAGTCAGAATTTACTGATTTGGCCCTTTGAAGAGCACTCTGATTACCAGACAATCTGGGTGTATGCTATAAACATGAGAGCAAAGAGCAAAACCAAGACAAATTAAACTAAATATTTCCTTACTTTTCCCACTTATCGAAATCAAGGTTTATTCTTATTGAAATAAATAGCATGTAACTATTAAAGTACAGATCCCATTTGTCTTAATAGAGTTAATACTGAAAAACCTATCCTAGAGTCAATCAAACCAACATTCATATTTTTCAAAGCATGATTTTGCTATTTGTGTACAATTTACACTGTAAATCCGTGACTTTTTTTATTCTTCAAGTTTTCCATTGTTTAGTGTGCATTAAGCCTTACAACCTACCTGTGATTAAATGTGGTAAACAAATAAACAGAAATTTTCCTAATTTCTAATAATCCACTGCATGTCTGGACCTGAGCTATGCACTGTTATGCTGATTACTGCTTCATCTATACTCTTAAGTGGGGAGCAGTCGATGAAGTTATTCCCAACTCAAATCTCTTCTGCCCTGCAGTGCTCTTCCATCCACAAACTAGACACAGCCACAGTGCTCTCACAGGGCACCACAGTAAGTGAAGTTGCAGGGCCAACAGGAATTGCAGATTTATCTGGCAGATTTCCCAGAATTTCCCCAAGCCCATCCCCTGTTGATGAAGCTCTGCTATATCAATAATGGTGCCTCCATGTGTTAGTTTTTTATAATACTATTATTTAATACCACATCTGTAATAAAATATCCACCACCACATTTGGACTAAGTGCAGATCAGATTTTAGAAATGAGATTTTTCTTGGCAACACCTGCACAAATGAGAAAAAGATAAATTAAATTGTTCTACTAAGAAAAACAGAAACCTAGTCACTAAAGCCTAACTGCTTTTATTATATCTAGAAGAAAATGATAAATTATTTTTTCATTTACTTCTTTTGGTACGAAATTGCAAGGTAACTCCGAACATTTCTTAGATCTTCATCTCCTGGACTTAAAAAAAAAAAAGCGAGAATTTCAAAAATTATGTATTTAGGTCATGTGAAAATGGGATATAACCTTTAGAGAGGGGTGAAAAAGTTGAAGAGATTTTCCATGCCCCTTGTTGAAAAGACTACACTAATGGTCATACCTGACATATAAAAGCTTGCAACAGCTGTTATGAAACATTTTCATAAGGCTACGAAGCTGTACAAAGTACACTATTCATTTACTTATCTTTTCTCTAATTCTGTGATCGACCTGTGTCAGTGGGGACAGGGAATCTTGAAACCATTAAATATAATTTTTAATGTATTAGAATATTTTAGCAAAAAATACAATTAATCTATTACTTTTCATACATTTAGCCCTTTTGGAAGGAAAATAAAATGTCCATCTTCTGTGATCAATTGAATGGAACTCACTTGGTTTGCTTTTACATGTGTTATTTCTGCATATGGCAAGATTTGCAAGACTTGAAGAAAATTCCAGAAAGAAATTGCTCTGCAATTTCCGTTTGTACAGGACAGCAGATAAACATCTTCAAACTCCATCAAATGAACTGAAGAACAATTCATCATTTCCAATGAGCCCACTAGAAAGTGATAGATCATAATCAAGAACACAAATTTTTTTGCACAATTGTTTTACATCACACACAATGTGGTCACCTGCAAGAGAAACTTCATTAGAACTTCCTGCCAGTTATGCTCTGTCATACGAGAGATGGAGGGTTCTTTCTTAACACTGCTGTCTCTGGAGCAGTAACAGGAGGCATTGGCATCTGATTTGAGCATCGAAACAAGAGAGCACAGCAGTCCTTTCACTTTATTACAGAACTCAGTTCATAATTTAAACTGTGATATTTTCTAACTTTGGCATTTAATTCACCTGCAAAAGTACTGAGTGTTTTGTAGAAGTAGGAAGGAATCAGAAATAATATCTGTGGTTCCAAGAAGGGTAGGGAACATCATGGGAAAATTATAATTAATATGACTGACATGTAACAGATATATACTTACCGAACAAAACACATCCCAATGCTCTTCCTTTATGCTTGTTATAAGCAAGCAGGAATATCTGATTTTTTGATTAGCCAATAAATCTGGATTAACACTCAGTAAGAATGAATACATTGTTTAAAACAGTCACTGATAGCATTTTGTTTTCCTGCAAAAAGGATCAAATATTGTCACTGATCCAGTGTTGTATTTGACAATAACTGCACCTGTTTTCTTATAGGCCTCCTACTAACATACTTTAGGGATTAGTAAAATACTATGTGTTTATAAAACCATGTTGACCATAACTACTTTCACAAATATTGGTTAGAGTAACCATAATTTGTTAACATAAACCCATTAACTACAGATTTAAATAGTCCAGATTTAGGTTTCATGAATGGAATTTTTTTTCTATTTTTTAGATTGGCGTTGGCCATGGACAAACTGTTCCTAGCAAGGTGGGCAAAGAACACATAGGAATGTGTAACTGTAGTAGTTTTGTACAGAATCTATCACAGTGCTTAAAGGAAATCACCAATGAAATACTCAACCGCACTTTGAAGTAACAGGCAAACCTAGGAATCACAGCTGCCATATTTTACATTCAGGTCCATCTTCGCCCTCTATTAAAATTCCCTTTGACTAGATATTATTTTCCATGTAGCACATCAAAGGATAATGCCTTGCCAAATGTTTCTTAGAGATTGTTATAGACCTTTGGATTTCCTTTGGTATTATACTTAGACTCCTTGCAAGGTGTGATTCGTTGTCACCTATCTTCACTGTGTCCTCTTTAAATCAGACCTTTCTACTACAACATTCACTTGCAATCTTGAGAACTGTGCATCCAATAGGAGATGCTTACCTCCTCAACCTATTGGAATTCCATCTTAAACTTAGAGAATAGAAGTATATTTTTCAGTGGGGTCTTCATCCTGCGTGATGTTCCATACTAGAAAGATCCAAACAGATTTTGCTAAGAGTATTGTTTACCTGGCACAAGACCCCAGAAATCCTCAGTAAGGGTGGTTAAGAAAGAAAACAGGTGAAAAGACATTCAGAAATCATATATAAGATTCCTTTTTTCCTAATTTAAATAATCTTAAAATGCTTCTGTTCAGCTGCCAATGCATAAAGTTTAATTTGGCAGAACTTCTGCTTGGAAGAACACAATGTCCTGAAGTGGGTTTTCTTATGGAAAGCCTTCCTTTTAGCTTTCAGCATGCACAGTATACACCAGTCCTATACCAATAAGCTAAATCCAGAGAATGTATATAAACAGAAAGGCAAAGGGTGTGCATTTCCCATTGGTACATGAGTCTGAGTTTAAATTAATGGAAACTGGGTACTTTACAGGGAGTCTAATTATCATGCAAATTACAGTAACTTATAATATGCTGTGATTTGTCTGACTTTGTTCTTTCTATTCTACAAACCCAAATCCTCAGATTTCTTCCTGTGATTTACTCTATGAACAGCATTTTGATTTGATTTTGCACACAGGGATACAGCTCTTATTACAGGTATTATTATGGCTAAGCTTCTTTCATATTTGTGCCTAGAAGTCCCAGAACAACTGAACTGGAAACCACTAACTTTGATACAAAAGTGAATTTTCTTATTGACAGTTATAAATAATAAAAAACAGAAAAAAGTTTTCAGTTTTGTCTAATAAATTCAGGGACAACTGAAGCTCCTTGCAAAACTTTTTTGGCATTGTGAAAAGCATCTTGTGATGCAACAGAGATAATTGCAAACACCATTAGAAGGAATGATCTCAATCTTGCGTTAGGAATCAAACACCCCTGTTTGCCAGTACGTTGTTTTCATAAACTAAAATGAAAACTGTGATATCCTTCAGTAATGATGCAAAATGGTTTAATTATTCTCTTTAAAGTGATTATGTTTTGGACTATCAGAGCAGATTATCATAAGAATTTTAACAAACTTCTGATGTTTAAAGCCACACTAAGAATGAGCTATATCCAAGTACAGAAAAAAACCAATATTTTATTTATAATCTTAGTTTAGTGTTTGAACTACAAATTCTGGTTCTAGAATTGCTTAAAATATCATGGGTTTTATAGGCTTTCACAAGTAAATTAATTTTTGGTTTGATTTTTTTTTTCACTTTTTTTTCCATTTTTTTCACAGAATGGTGCTTTCGGTAAATACAGAGCAAATCATTACATGGAGAAAAAAAAGGTTTACTTGTTTTTCTCACTTGCAAAGTTACTGTTATTACTCCATTCTCTGTTGAATAATTTCAAAAAGGGCATGAGAAAACAAAAGAAAAAAGAGAAAGTGACAAAATAGACCGAATCTCACCACTAGTATTCACCATAAAAATTCCCAAAGTGTAACAGAATTCTTACAAAATTTCCTAGATCAGTTCTTTTAGGGAATCAAGATCTCCTATGAAAAATATGGCAAATGGGAGTCAGGGTAGGTTGGGCAAGAAAACGGGAACGAGGAGGGTAAATAACTGCAGCAAAAACAGGTTCTGAGGAATACACATAATTTTGTCTGCTTTAGATCACAATAGAATTTTTAATAAATAAATTTCTTTTTCTTTGTAAAGACACTTCTGAAACAGTAAATTTAGCCCAGTCATTTGTTTTATAAACCATCTTTTGTTGTCCCCCCACCCCACCCCTTAATGTCATAAATGTTTTAGATTTGAGTCTCTTGAACATTGTCTTTCGAGTTCATTCGGATCAATAACGGTTCATGCACTGAACTGTGTATTGAATTTATTGTGTTAACTGTTGTTGTGTGGTTGAAAGGAGATTTATAAGAGTTATAGTGATTTAAGTGCTCATGCTCTATTGCTGGCATGGGCAAATGACTCTCTATGGGTGTGTCACCTGTCAGCTCATCATCCACATTAATGATCTCTACAGTCCGTGTTGGAGCATGATGGTTCTGCCGGTGATGCTGTTTCCTCATTTTGTAGAAAATTACCAGCATCACAGCAGCCATGAGAGTGATAGCCACAAAACAACCAATTATGATTTTGGTAGTCTTCATAACCTCATCTATTCCTGGGATGCCGTTGTTTGCGTCCGTCACAGGAATGGTGAACGTTTTTTCTGTTGATCTTGTGCTCTGTGGAGTGAGTGAGGTTGTCATGTTAATGGTTTCCCAGTTGGTAACTGGTGTGGGCCCAACCTGCTCTGTGGTCTGTGCCTCATCCTGAGAAGGTTCCACAGTCTCTACCGTGACGGTTGAAAAGTACGTGTAACCAGGGTTATCCAGGGCGGTCACATTCAGCGTGGCAGAAGCCGTGGTATTCCCAACAGAGTTACTCACCATGCACGTGTACAAACCCGTGTCTTGCACAGTTACCTTTGTAAAATTTAACGTGCCATCACTGAGCACAGCAATCCGAACTCGGTATGCCCCGTGCGTCATTACAGATCCGTTTGGAGTAATCCAAGATACGGAGGTCAGGGAGGTCGATGCCCGGCATTTCATCTCTGCAGCCATGCCTTCCGTGACGTTGAGGTCTGCTGGTGGCTCCACTATGACTGGAGCGTAACATGTGAAGTAATTCAGGTCCAGCTCACCAATGTACCTTCCTTTTAAACTGGGGGGCGTGTGGCAACGGGCACAGCATGCAGTGTTGGAGGGTGCTTTGTCTTTAATCCACCAGCTGAGCCAAAGGATATCACAGTTGCAGTTCCAAGGATTGTGATGCAAGTGGATCCTTTCTAGGCGGAGCGGTGTGAACAGGTCATGAGGCAGTAGTGTTAGATTGTTGTGTGCCAGGTTGATCTCTACAAGCGACTGAAGGTTGTCAAAAGCATTCCTTTCTATCACTTGAATCTGGGACTGTATCATCCACAATTTCTGAAGATGCATTAACCCTTGGAAAGAACCTGGCCGGATGGCAGTCAGGTGATTCCCAGAAAGATCTAACTCATCCAGTTTTACAAGCGGAGTAAGGTTAGGAATCTCTCGAAGATTGCACATGGCAAGGTTCAAATACCTCAAGTTGGACAGACCTTCAAAGGCACCTTCTGAGATGTATGAAAGCCTTTTCAATTCCCCCAAATCCAGCCTCCGGAGAGAAGGGATTCTGTTAAAAGCATAAGAAGGGATGCTCTCAATGGGGTTATTTCTCAGCCACAGTTCCTTCAGTTTTGATAGGTATACAAAAGCCCCATTTGGGATAGTGGTCAGACGATTGTCAAAGAGTTCCAAAGTGTTGAGATTGGCCAGACCATTGAAAGCCCCTATTTCAATTGTTCTGATGTGATTCCTGCTGAGCTGCAAGATTTCTAGGTGCCTCAGATGCTTGAAGCTATTAACCTTAATGATTTGGATCTGGTTCTCATGGAGATTGAGTAGCCGGGTGTTGGTGGAGATGCCGTCTGGCACGTCTCTAAGATTTTTCCGTACACAAATCACTTTACTGAACTGGTTGCTGCAGGAGCAGACAGAAGGGCAAGTCTGAGCCCTCACTAGACCAGCCACCACAAGAAGCTGAAGAGCCAACAGCACCACAAGCAGGGGGTCAAATAGGGCCCTGTTAAACCTAGGACCTATCATTATCTGCTGTGGATGTAAGGTCATCTTGTTCAACATTCATAATTTATTTGGTGTTGGTCCTTCTGGAGTTTGAATCGTCTGGAAGAAAGGAGAAGGAGAACATTAAATTAATCTCAAATAATTGTGTTCTCTCAACAAAGGCTTCTCAAGTCCTTTCAGTCAACTCTACCAATTTCTTGAAATTCAATAGTGAGAAGAGGTATAGAATTTCTGATATTACTTTTCTGTACAGATATGTATACCAGCTGCAACTGGCAATGAGATAAGAAATAGCCATACATTACTTGTCCTGCACATTCCAATGTACAATATATGTTGGTGGATGGCAGATAAGAAGTTCAATCACAATGAATACCTAAAAGAAATGTAACTCAGGGGAGATTAGAAAGAAAGGACAAGCATCTCAAAAGGCAAAAGTTAGTAACAGAGGAATCTACTAAGACAGGTATTATCAGAGTATTCAAGGTGTCAACCTTTTTTACACATTGCAAGACAAAAGAACAGATAATATGACAAGCAAATGGAGACTCCTGTCTGGTATGGGTAAAAATCTCTGTCTATACAAACATGATTCCTAAATCTGAGTTTAACTGGAAGTTAAATCTCTAAAACTGAGTGTCATGCAGATGACAGGGCAAGATCTTGCCTGTAAGAATTAAAATTTAAAATAAAGAAGCATACTGAGCATCATCCAATTCAACGATATGTCCCCTTCAATTCTTTTGTTTGGCACCAGCAGCAGAGAAACAGTCATTAGCAAATGTGTACTGAACACAAAAATGAGGATAGCCATTTATTTAAATGCTGAAAAATATCCCTGTAGCTGCACGGTTGGCAGTTTCATTGGCACCTTGAAAAAAACTCCCAAAAATTCTTACTGCAAAGGGAAAAAAGACCTTTACACTACAAATAATCATTACCATTTTAAGAACTTCAGTACTGATTCATGTGTGGCAGTTTTTATAGTCCCCAGCCTTCGGTTCATTTTCAATCTGCTGCTCAGCTCAAGATTCCTCTGTTGCTGAGTTTAATGAAATTCCTTATAAATCAGCCAAAAGTGAAATCTTAGAAATTACAGCAAGCTTAAAGCATATTTATAACCTAGAACACCCAGATGGATAGTACATATATATTCAGTAAAACAAAATACCATAGGGCAACGGTTTTCCACTCCAGGCTCCAAATTGATTCATTTTGTGTAAAAAAAAAGTGACCTTTCTTTAAAAAACAAAAACAGAAACCAAACCAGGAAAATATATTAACTTTCATCTCACAGCAATTCATTTAATGAAAGACTTTTTTTCTAATTTTACATTCAGACAATGTGTTTTTGAGAATTCATTTCTGCATTTAAAAAAAACCTGTTATAAGGGTTCAGAGCTAGCAAGTGTTCTTGTCTCATTTTTAATAATTTACTGCAGAGAAAGCCAACATAATGGTTAAAAAGCTGTGAAAGGAACTAGAAAGTTTGGGCTGTATCTGTGTGTTTCATCTCTCTATATGTGCTATTTATAAAAACATCATTCTTATGAAAGATTCATGAAACTAATGTGTTTTGCAACCTTGAGCAAGTCACTCGACTTCTCTCTCTGCAGCTTACACTTCTGTCCCATGGCTCTGGAGAACCCTGTGGCTGTAGTGTTAGATATTTCTGCTCCCACCCCTCCATCCCTTCCCTCTGCCAGCAACCGCACTGCTGAGCATCAGCCCCATGGGTTTAGGATAATGTACTAGACTGGATGAGGGGTGGCTGCTCTACACACCTTCCTCTACACACTTTCACTGCAGGCTCACAAGGTCATTTATCTCTTCAGAGGTGCTGAACAGGATGTATGGAGAAACACTGTAACCACTAAAATTCAAGTTCACTTGCAAAAGTCCAACTGCAGTAAAACTATCTTCAAAAAGCAGGTGAAAAGGCCAGAGTTCCCATCTTCCTTACACAGTTATGAAGAAAAACCTGTCGTTGTGATCAAAAGAATTCTATTAGAGCCTAATAGCAATTTTAGGGTCCTTAGTTAAGACCTGTGACCTATGAATTTTGCTGCTGAATATTAATTAACCATCATCTGTGATAGTTAACGTGATTGTATTAGCATTTTTGTCACCTTTTTAATTTTTTCTCTTTTTTTTTTGTGCAGTAATTTGTTTTTCCTTTCTCATTTTCAAAATTCTTCAAAATTCTTCTAAAACTTATACGCTAAGGACTTGGACTGAATAATGAATTCCATTAACAAGTAATAGAACAGACACAGAAACACAATGAACCAATTATTTTACCGTTGCACTGGCGCAATATTTTGGTCTTCATTGAAACTGGGATGAGAACTCAGCCTGCTATGTCTGCCTTCAGAGCTGCCAGTTATCCAGCTATCCTTGTGTACAGTTATCCAGTTATCCAGCTATCCTTGTGTACAGTTATCCAGTTACCCAGCTATCTTTGTGTACAGTTACTCAGCTATCCTTGTGTACAGTTACCCAGCTATCCTTGTGTACAGTTATCCAGCTATCCTTGTGTACAAGGCTGGTGAGGCACAGGCTGCCTGTGGGGCTTGCAGAGGTACAGGAATCTTCTCAGACCAATTCAGGACTGTCTGGTCAATCCTGCATCCTGGATTCCCTGAAGGACCAGGAAAACTACAACATCTGTAGAAAAAAAAGTACAGAGAAATAAGAAAGGCCATGGGAGAGCAAGCACCCCCAACATCAGGCTGTGTATGCACCAAGTCCCTTGAACTGCTCTTTTCTATCTTCCATGAAGCTGATGATCCCAAGCCATGATGCAAGCACTCCAAGGCATTTTCCTCCTGTTCCAATTCCTTGAACCTGACAGTATCTCCGAACATTTCCTTTACCTAGTTCTTCATCCAGCAAATCTTCCCTTTTCATCACTACGTATATGCTCCACGGGAAAAAAAAAATCTTTTTACTTGAGTACATCATTACAACAAATAAATTATCCAGTTATGAGACTGATCAGTAAATGCTGTCTAACCCAAACCAAAATGTTTCCATGTCTCAGTTGCAAAAGATTTTTGAAAGAAATGCTTTTATCTTCTTAAGATAAATTCCCTATATCCCTCCTATTTTTGGTTATTGACTGAAACAATGAATCATTCACATAGAACAGCTTTTTCCTTGTACTGAAGGCCAAAATTGCCTGTGGCTTTTACATTTGCTGTTCTCCCTAGTCCTGTGCTAGGGATGTCTCAATCAAACATATGCCTCAGTACAACGATCTATCAAAGGCCTCCAGGGAAATCTGACACCGTCAGGTTTCTGTAAAATTCAAATCTGTGCATACTTCAAGTACAAGTCTGGTTACTGACTAATTGATAGCTTCTCTGAGTCTATAATTTTGAAGACAGGATCACTATTTTGTAATATGTGAATACAAACTTCTAGATATGTTTTCACATATATTGGTATGTTTGATCTTTCTGTGTCTAAGCCATATTTTGCTTAATATATAAGTACAGAACATGTATATTGCCATCCCTTTGCGACATTTTCCAGGAGGCAGTGAGAGCAAATCTTAGCTTTTGCAGCCACCCGTTGATTTAACTTTGGACTTATTTATATTACTTGACTTTTCCCCCTGTTCTTTGGTAATACAGGAAGCAAAACGCAGCTTTTAGGACAAGACCCCAATAAGTGGACTTGGAAAGTATGAGGGAGATGATGATCCAAAAAAGTGACCATGATCAGCAGAAAATATACTAGGCAATACTTGCTAGTCCTCACTTCCAGCTACTGAGATTTGCATGAGGCTGACGCACGGCAGTAAGATTCCTAGCGGCTGGAAGAATGTAGCAAAAAGATTCTTTCTTTTATGCTGGTGGTTTTCCAGAGCACAGAGCTTAAATATTCAGGAAGTCTTGATGCAAGTATTTCATATCAGGGTAATTTTAAATCATAAATATCTTGGAAATACCCTGGAAAAAAAAAATAGCCAGCACAAAATCACAGTGGAAAATTAATTTAAAGCCTTGAAGGGTGTAATAGAAATATTTTAATGGACTTTACATAAAGATCCATCTGGAGCTCTGTATTAGAGTAATTTGCTATTCAGTACCTATTTATGCTAGAGACACCTGAAGGTTTAGCTTTACAAGCCCACACATGGAACACAGACCATCAACCAGATTCTTTAGTCTTTGTTGACACCTCTTTGTCTTCTAAGTAATTTTTTTCATTTTCCTAGTACCAAAATAGCAACTCTACCATCAATTCAATATCACTAGTGCCCTCTGCTGTATAGACTAAAAATTTAGTTTAAAATGTTAAGAATTTCCTTACTGCACAGTCAGTTCCCCAGACACAGTACAATTACCAAATGTGTTTCCAAACATGGCCTTAAGTCTGTCTGTGACACTGCTCTAATTACCACAGCATATATCATCTGTTTTTTTAGCACAGTAATGTATATTCTCTTTATGGCCATGGAGGCATTCCCAGACATATATGGAGAGCTGTTCATTTGGTTTTCTATTTGCACAGAAATAAAAAATCTTTTTTTGGAAATTGACATTTGATATGCATGTTCTCCTCTCTATAGCTTATCTGACTCTCTGTTACTCTCTATGTACTACACATTTTCCTCTGAGCTAAAAGCAGTGCCCTCTTAAGACCCAGTGCAGAAGATGAAGCAAGGAATGACAGACTAATCTACCTCTGCAGCTATGCACAGTGCAGCTTTCTTTAGGGACAGCTTGAAGGATTCCTATTGAAATGCAACTTTGCCAAATGCTTATGCAGAGGTGCCTTCTTTATGGGCTTTGTAATACTTCCTTTTTTTTCTTTTTTGTAATCAGGTCTTGGGCCTGATATGCTTTGTTCTCCTTTTGCTACATTACCAGGAGAAAGTGACTACACTTCCTCTGATTGCTGAAGGATTTTCCTGTAATGGGGGTCTTTGATAACAAAAGAGAATTTCCACGCCATTTCCAAAGATCTGCCTAATGAGGTATGGCAGGTGGCAAAGGTATTTCCCCAAGATCCAGTGACCCTTAGCTGGATCACTGGCACTTCAGTTGCTGTTGGCAACCCACACTTTGCTTTCTGTCTTGTCTGTGTGTCTATGAATAACTGTCTGAGCAGCAGAGCTGTGCAGTGCAAAGGCCATGGCTTTATCCCAATATATGGTTTAAGACACAGTATGATCTAGCACACTTTGGTTCATGTTGTACCACTGCCGTGAAAAAAATTGAGATGTGATGTTATATGTCCTGCATTGAAAATATAGACAGAATTTATCAAGTATCAGGTGTTTAAACTATCACAGTACAATTATTTCATCACGAATAAATCACAATTAAGACTCAGCCAAAGAATTGTTAAATCACAAAAACCCTCCCTCAGCCGTGTCCCAGAAAATTTCAGGGTGAGAAGGAATCAAATCACTTTTTTCAAGCTGACAAATATGTGGATGTATTCAGAAAATGCATCTTTGCTTCACTCTATATAGCACAGTTATGTATGCTGTACCTTACACCCTTTAAAAGAGGTTTTCTGAGAGAAAAACCCTTTGCAATGATATCTGCACTCCTTCAGAGAACAAGCCACTCTACAGCTGCAAATGAAACAGCAGATTTCCAAACAAGTGAAGAGGAGCTAGGTGCGTCAAGCAGCTAATTATGCTGGGAAGTCTCTTCTGGTAGCATCAGCTCCAGAGAATTGAAAATAATTTTTGTATGGAACAGAGCTTGGAGCAGAGCAATAAAAACAGATCCAAATCCCAGGATGACCTTATGCAGAAGTAACTCTTTTGACCCTCTTTTCAGGAACTCTGAATGCTCCAAGGGCCTGACGCTGATCCCCTTTTGGCAGCAATGGCAGCACAAGCAGCCAAGGGAATTTCAGTGTAGAGACGCACACAATACGCTTTAGCTCCACCAAGCACTGAAACACATGAGGGTTAACCTTTGTCCCAGAATAGAGACTGAACTGTGGGCAGGGAGTTCCACAGGGGTCAGAAACCCTCTACCAACATCTGCTCTGCAAATGCTCCAGCAGCCTCACATGTGCGTCCCCATATGGCTGCGCAGGGTTGGGCCAATGGAACCACATTGCCAGGGATTCACTCACCATAATCTCCTGCTCACCTCACCTCCCCCCTTTTCTCTCTGGAAATACCTTTCCACCTGGCTGAACCCTCAAGGACTTGAGCTCTTAGTTCAAGAGCAGTGCAAACAGTTTGCATGCTGTTCCCTGCCCCTGCACAGTACAATGATACCATTCTCTTTTTCCATGGATGCTTTTGTCACTAACAAAGGAACGCCTGCTATGCCCTTAACAGAGAACTACAATGCATCATCATCCAAAATCAGTGAAATGCTTTACAGTAGATCTCATATCTTCCTTTACCTAATCTTATTTTTTATTTCCTCATGGATTGACTCCTGTCAGAGGTGTTTGGCTTTTTTAGAATAGATTGGTTCACGATGAAACCCCATGTCTATGACTATAGAACTGGGTAACTTTATATACATTCTTAAAAATCAGTTTTCCCTTTTCCCTGCTATAGGATTTTAAAAGTCTCAACAACAGTTAAGGGAGCCATTGCAATAATGTCTAAAATCCTGTGAGGTTTCAAAACCCAGCAGTTCCTATCTATTTGTTTTTTATTTTATTTTTAGTTAAATACAGTGGAGGCCAAAATGGGCTAGATAGACAGAGACAGCCCTGCAATGCAAACTGATTACTCGTGAGACCAGACAAATCAAAACACTCACAATACAAATTATTCTCCTCTTTGCATGTTTCACTGTTTTGCTCTGGGACATGGTTCTGTGGCCCCTTGAAGCATTTAAGTGTAGTAGGCAGAGTGGATATTGCTGTACCATAGATACTTCCCAGTTCTTTCCTGCAAGCCTTTTCAGACTCAACTGAACCACTAAGACACTGATATGAAAGACCTAAATGTGATTGGACACATTCAATCCTCCTGAATCACCATTGATTCCAGGGGAGTTCAATCAAGGGTGAGTTTGACCCAGTCTGCCTTTTTCTTCTTGTCTTTCCTTTTGTTACACAGAAAACAGCTTTATTTCACCCACCTCATTTTCCAGCATGATTTCATGTTTCCTGTCTCATTTCTTCCTGAGGTTTGAGATTTTCTCTTTAACATCAGGTAAAAGAAATGAACATGAAATAAACATTTAAAAAAAGAGAATTTGACTGCACATTGGTCCAAGCAAAAATATTTGCATTTTAGCTAGAAATTAAGATATTTCATAGCATTTCAATCTCAATCAGTCTGATATTTCTCTTTATTTATAAATATAATTTTACTCATAAGCATCATTCTCAGTTTGTATCCTCAGTAAAACTAATTTCACAGGGCAATCATAGAAAACATCAGAAGATATGTAATGAATATTTCTTTAGGACAAACTTAGATTTCTTCAGAGGAATTATATTACTTCTTTCTTGTCCTCTCCCTGGATGTCACTCCAGGGAGTCACTCCAAGGGTGATGAGGACAAAACAATCCTAACTTCTCTGTTCAGACTGTTCACAGTGATATGAACAGGAGCAATCTATGAACTATTCATGATGAGCTAAAATTCTTTCATAAAAGCCACCACAATACATCTTGGTTCTAGTGAACTCAGAAACATTCTAGAATTTTAATTGGAATTAACTTTTAAGTGGGTTAATTTTATTGCATTAAATCTTAGTGTGGACATTCTTATTTAGAATTTAATTTAAGCTAAATTGAATCAAGGCCACTGTAACTTCAATTAAGAGTGTCCATAAAAGGGTGCAATGCAGTTTAGCTAGTCCCTTTTCAAAGTTAATTTGGATTCATTTTCCTGAGACCCCATATAGACATTAGGAACTTTTGTTCTGTATTGACTTGGGCTTGATTCAAACCAATTACATAAAGGTAAAAACATTTTCTACCTCATCACTGATCCCTCTGGGTTACTGAAGTTCCATTTTGCTTCACTAATTCAGTTGATTAAATACATTTTCTCTGTCATTTTGTTGTTTGTTTCATCTCATATCTCCTTCTGGACGGACATTTATGTAGGAGATAACAGGCAACTGAGCAATAGAAGTTTTACAGTAGACTGATAATAAAATTCTCTTAGTTATAGAAGTCTCTCACAGCACTTCATGTGCCAATCATGATATATAAGAGGAAGTCATACATGCACCTTCAAGATTTCCCTCTCTTATGGCAGAAATATCTCAGTGAGCAATAGTTAAACTGCATTATTTCTATAACTATGCTTTCTTAATTCTTTTTTCATTTATTATCAAACAAAATCACAGATCCATGTTAGCAAGGCACCTGAGAACCATAACAAAATTAGCACAAAAACAACCCTTAATAAAAATTATATGCTGTTCTAAAGCACTGGTCCAAAACAGGGCAGGTTTTAGTCCTGTCATACTGGGGTCAGTTTTTGAAATACTGTAGTATTTTTTGGTTTTAGGAGTGATTGAACATGTCTATTTAGACATAGTACAATGATACTTAATTTCAAACAAACTAGTTCGGTCCAGTAGAATATTATAAATTTTTATAGATGGAAACATTAAATTGTGAATTAACATCCTTTTCAAAAATGTACTAGAACATTTCAAACCAGTAGGTAAAAATCTGCACTTTAAATATATGTAATATTAAAGTTTGTGTCTTTTCAAAAATAGAAAGGTGAAAATGTGCAAGGCTCATGGAATTCAAGGTATTAGCCCTGATTACTTTCAGAATTTTCTCTCTTCTCACAAATGATAAAAACAGGTGTGGGAGATGTCAGGCCAGAGCAACCTAAGAATGCATATATAATGTAGCCAGTATAATGAAGAGAAACAAACAAACAAACAAAAACCAATTAGACTATATACCTGCACTTAAGAAAGTTTCATCCTAACCTTAGAAAATTGGAATCTAGTTTTTAAAGTCCAAAACATAATTTCCTAAATTACAATATTTGCACATGTCTACTGAATGTGCTAATGCTGAATAATCCTGTCACCCATACACATCAACCTCTGAGACGTGCTGAGCTCTTGACCTCAGCAGATAACATGGACAAGAAGACAAAAATATTTTAGTTTGATGAACACGTAATGCATTAGCATTTTTCTATGCTTCTCTACAGTTTGGCAACAGAGATACTCTGGTAAAATCCAAAGTAATTTTAAAAGATTTGAAGATTACTTTGACATTAGCAAATCAGAGAATTGTCCATTTCAGTGGCATGAAAAGATCGAGTTTGTACAGTAACAACTGCAGTTTTTTCAAATGCACTTTGTCTTATGTAAAACAGAGGAGACTGAGGGATGAAAGGAAATTATATTAAAGTAGCCATAGAAAATCTGCATCTATATTTTTTTGCAGTATGATTTAAAATAGGTATCTGCCTAAATACTGTGCCAAGAACAGTGTTTTTCTGTTTTCCCTTTTTAAGTGCTAAATTATTTGATGCTGAGTTGGAGAACTGCTTGGTCGATATTTCATAACCTTGACAACTACAGGCTGCATTGTTAACACGTATTATTTCAAAATACCTTCTGGGAAAAACTTACCCAGCTAACAACACACTAAAGCACCAGAGTCCATTTTGCATCATTGCATTTCTAGTGGCTAACTGAGTCCAAATTACTCCCTCATTCTGTTAATAAACAAAGCAACAAAGAGAAAAAGAGACATGAGTTAAAAAGTTAAGGCTGCAAATAGCCTTGAGTCTGGCAAATGATGGCTAAACTTCTCGTCCTTGTAACTATGGAAACCCCTTAAGGTAAGACTGGAACACAGGCACTTTGTGGTCTGCAATTTACAAGCTGTTTATTTAATTATGAAGGAATATGAAACTGTTAGGGGCAATGCAATTATCCTACTGTGATAGTGTTTTGAGAGAAAAAATAGGTACAGAGAAATATAAAGAAGTTAATTTTTTGGAAAATTACTTGTTTTAAGACTTCTATGAAACTGCAGCACATTGTTTTTTACTGAAATCTGTGATTTTTTTTTTTCCCAAAGAGAGTGAGGAGCCAAAATTAGTAATACGACATTTTGCCATAATATCCCTCAGTAGATTCATAGTAATTATGTCCATTCTATGCTTCATGAACAAAACCAATGTCAGGGTGTATTTCAATTAAACCCTAGGTGTTACCAAAGTGCAGTACAGCCAGAATAGCAAGCACATTATTACCAGCTCTATCACTGCTGGGCAATGAACAGGTCACAGGTGCTCTTGCGCACAGCATTTGTACACCTTTAAATATCACAAGTGGGAGAATGTTTCAATTCAATTTAGGAGGCAGCTAGTGAAATAAAATTAAGAGTGAAACTATGTGGTGACTCAGGGGGACTATAACAACTACTTACAAGTATTTTCCTGGATCTGAACAACAAACTTTGACCCGAGAATTCTGTTACTGGGAATTGCATGAATGTAGTGACCCCAGGGCCCTTTGCACACAATAGGAGTCCTTGGTGTCAATCCATCACTCACTGGATTGCTGTAATTAGATGTCAGACATCAACACACCCTCACAAGGCCTCTGGGAAAAAGACAGGTAATGTAATTCTCGTTTATAGCTGAAGAAACTGAGGCAATAATGGATTAAATCAGCTGCCAAAATTTAGCATGTGTATATAAGACACTTTGCTAACATGAGCTTCACACTCCACACTGGCCAGATGCAATACATGCATTATCAAGTATCTGTTGCAAGTTGTTGACACCATAGATGGCAAATCTGAAGAAATACTTTGGGAGCTTGAAACTGCAATTTATACTGCTTTTCACACTTTAAACTCATTGGACATCTCTTCTACCCAGACAACAAAGCCCAGACATCAGTCTGGATCACTTGAGACGCAGTCCAATCCTTCCAACAACGATAATGATAAAATTACCACAATGATAAAAGCTGAAAGAAAATTCCTTCCATAGAATTGTATAACTGGCAAAATGTGACATTCATTATAATTTGGAGCCATCCAACTGAGGAAATGTAAAGCCCCTGGAAAAGAACAACAGCTCACCTTCAGGGAGCTAGCCTCAGTAGCTGAAGAAGGAAATGGAAGACTAACTGGATTTAACTCCATTCAGCACCACCCTCTGTGCCCAGCCACCCAGTCAGTTTTTACCCAATGAATTGTTCACCTGTCCACACCACGGGAAGCTAGTTTCTCCAGGAAAATGCTGTGGAAGACAGCTGCAAAGGCTTTAGTAAATTCCAGAAGGACAACATCCACAGCCCTTCCTGCATCCACTAGGTGGGTCACCTTGTCACAGAATGAGATCAGGTTAGTGAGGACCTGCCTTTCCTAAACCCTTCCTGGCTAGGCTGGATCCCCTGGTTGTCCTATACATGTTGCACGATGGCACTCAAGGTAATCTCCTCCGTGACCTTCCCTGGCATGAGGTCAGACTAATAAACTCTACAAATCTCATTTTCATTAGCTATATTCTCCCAAGTGTCAATTCTTCTCTAACAAACATATGTTTCTGACCTGGTAAAGGACTGATGTTGTTTCATGTATTACAGTACTGTTGAAAGATAATATTTCAAAAACAGTTTCACTCTAAAGTGACTAATTACCAAATTTCTAGATTCCAATAATTAGTTCATTAATCCCCTAATATCTTTGTATAAAGCATAGTCATAGGGTCACACATGCACATATAAGACAATATTTGGATTTTACCTTAACAGGGAATAAACATCCTTCTCCCTTAGCTAACTTAGCTTAGTCAGGCACTAGAAACAAAAATAACGAGACAGAACTAGGTCCAGTTTTACAACTGTGTCAACCACTTTAAAATGGCAAAATAAAATAATTACACGTTTTTATTTTAACCAATTTTAATTTTATTCAAATGTTAAATTTGGAGTAACTTACTATTGGAGCATTGTGTTTCTCTATGCGCTGAAATATGACACTAGCAAAATCCCGTATCATCCATCCCAATGTGTTCTCTTGAGGTATCCAAGACATAGTGAATACCTTTTCAGAATATGTAATCTGATTCAAGAATTGATAATTTAGATCTGCCCAGCAAGTCATGATTAACAAAGAGAGCTTTGAATGCATCTTGATGAAAATCCAAGGCTTTAAAGGAATTAGTGAGAAAACGTGGCAAATTATATGAGTTATTTTCTTTCTGTCCAGACAACCTATAAATCCAAGAATCATGAATTATAAAGATAGAATAGATGTTATCTCTCTGGAACTTTATACTACAGGAAGTTTTATAGAGAAAAATAATGGATTACTTTCCACATAGACATGGTTTTAAAATTGACGAACACACCTTTATTTAATGGAATATCTTCTCTACATAGGCTGCCTATATCCTGCTTGTCAAAATCAATGGCCAAATTCAAAATATTATTACACCAACGTGAAATTCATATCAAATCCAGGAAAAGCTAGCTTGTAATATTTTAGCAGATGATAATTTTCACTACAGTGCTGTATATCTGCCTCAAGTTACCAACAGGCTCTAATACTCAGTATCAGCTATGCTGCCTACCTGTTCTGCTGTTCAGACTCTCAAATGCTGATACAGTATTTTATGTCCATGAGCTCACCACACACTTGCATTTTTAACTTGTTCCATGAGAGACAATCACAGGTAATAATTTACTTCTACAGAAACCAAAGGGAGTTTTGCATTTGGTTTCGGTGGAATCAGGACTCTGTGCTGTATATCAATAAGAATTTGCTATATAGTGTCAATTGCAGATTATTGCTGATGTAAGCACTAGGGCTTTGATGACATTCCTTTAGGATAGTTTTCAGGGATATGAAAATATAATTTTCATTTAATTAAAACTGTCACAGAACATAAAAGGAAAAAATAGTAACTGAGACAGCTAAAAAAGAGTTCCTATATGTAAAAGTCAGCTATAAAAAACCTAGTAATACAATATTTTAAAATGTCAATATATGAATGCAACTGATTTAAAGAAGCTGTCATACCTTATGGTAACAAATAGCTTCCAGAAAAGGGGAACGTTACTGATAAAGACCCAAGTACTGAATTTATGTTATTTTTTCATTCTGTTCATTGCAAGATACAGAGTAACTACAGGCAATACATTATCTGGTCAATAGTTAAAGAAAATAATAAAACACAACATAGCCAGTAAAGTTTTCATTCGAACTCATGCATATCTACATGCATATCTATACCTAATATACCTAAAGATACCTCAACACTATTTTTAAAAAGCCATTTGTTTGTTTTCTATCAAGAAAATACTTTGAATTTTTGAATTCTAACTGTTGCTTTAGCCTGAGCACATCAAAAATACAGTTGAAGGACAAAAGTGCTAATGTGTCTAGTTCTCTTTGGCTCAAAATTATATTCTGGATTCTTGTGTATTCTTCTTCCTACTCCAGAAAGGTGCATGAGAACAAGGACATGAAATATTTCCAAGGTGTCATTAGCAGATGCCCATGTAACCACTTATAATGGACATGGATAATGCAGTCCTCCTGTGAAGTATCTGAAGACTTTTGCCATCATCAGGCACTCTCTCACCAGAGTATTTCTCACCAGTCCCATGAAGTTGTGAGCTACTAAAAGCAATGATATATATATAATTGCTAATTTGCATTTAAATATCAATGATACACAGCATGTATATCCCCAACACTGTGATGCCTTGCAGACCTGCATCACATACTGGACTTTTTAGACAGGAAGATTACATAATTAACTGTAGAGTGGATTTTGCTCTCTGCCTATAGGCAAATACAGTTCTTTGCCTATTTCTAGATGTATCCACTTGTGCAAGAATGCCTAACGACAGCTATTACCAAGTAATTGTCTTTCATTGTCTGCCTTTGATCTGCAAGAATAGTTTTAAAACTTGGGTTCAAGAATCTTCAGAAAAGCACCTTAATTTTTTTATTAATATTGCTGTTCATATGTTCAGTACTTAAGAAAGCTCAGAAAGTGACAAAATGTAATCACAGCAACTAGAAGCAGCAAAGACTTCAGGGAGTTCTGTCTCACATTCTTCACACAGAAGCACAGTTTTCCTTTACTAGACCTGATTTCTGAACTGGGATCTAAATCTCAGAAGGATTTCATGGAAGACAGGACAGCTGCTGTGTATCAGAGATAAGGAACATGCACAGATTTAAGAATTTCCTCTAACACTGCAGCCACAGATCTAAATCTAAGCTATGACTAGCTGGGAGGGAATGATGGAAAAAAAATATATAGAGAGAGAAAAGAAAGCGATATACATAACACTTTCCTGTGGCTGCTCTTTATAATTTTTTTTTCCTTTTCAGTAGAGTGAAGGCAACATTTTTCTCTGTAATTCTAGGAAATTGTCTGAACTTCGTCCAATTTCCCAGGTGGGATAAACTGTAGTTGCTCCATTCAAGTCAATGAAACCAGATGATTTTTATTCCAGTTGAAGGTTGTGATCCTTGGTACCCTCTAAACTAGACTTATCCATTCTTGAAAAATAAGCTGTCTTAGGAGACAGAGCAGCCTTCCAACACCGAAACAGGATGTAAAGAAAGCTGGAGAGGGCCTTTTTACAAAGGCATGCAGTAATAGAACATGAGAAAGTGGCTTTAAAAAGAAAGAAGACATCAGATATCAGGAAGAAATTCTTTACTGCGAGACATTGGAAGAGGTTGCCCAGAGAAGCTGTGGATGCCCTATTCCTGGAGTTGTTCAAGGCCAGTCTGGATGGTGCTTTGAGTAACCTGTTCTAGTAGATGCCCACAGCAGAGGGGGTTGGACTGGATGATTTTTAAGGTCCCATCCAACCCAAACCATTCTATAATTTCAGGGGTTTATGAATATCAAGAGGTTCAGACAGCCAACCGTTAAGAACATTGAACTTTTATAAAATAGGCTTAGAATGGTAAAGACAAAACAAACTGTTTTAACTATGAAATAAAGAATTCTGATTGCTGAATGCTGAAAGAATGGTAATCATACCTTAAGAGTGGACCTAGTTTTAGTTCTCAAGAAATAAATTTTCCTTTTTCAATAGTGAGTTATTTTTTTTCTTTTTCTCTTTTTTCTTCCTTAGTGAAATAAATTATAGGGTTGCAATCAAAATTATAAAATAAAAACAGCAGACATAATCCACATCAAGGAAAAACATTTTTATCTCCTCCTTTACAATGCTGTCTGGTGTACATGGAATTTAAGAGATTTTACATTGACTAATAGATGGCAATAGTTTAAAGTTATATATTAACTTGTATCTAAGTGTTTCCCTGTGTTTTAAATCCTTCACTGAAAAACAACATCCATCCATCCATCTCTCTATCTCTCTATCACAGCTATTTTGTTTCCCACTGAAACCTAAGTATTTCTGGAGAAAACCATGACAGACTCATGGCAGGTTTTTTATAGTTTACCATGTTATATCAAGAAATACTGAAGGCTGCTGTCTTCAACTGAAATCAAAGGAAAACTTTAGAAATGCGGGCTATATATCTATGCTCAAATTTGACATAAAGCAATTAGGGTAAATTTTCTTTGTGTTTTGGAAAATACATATTTGGAAAAGGATTTGACTCCTAGTGGGGTGGATTTCTCATTCACCTCTATCATGTTAAAGAACAGTTATTTCTGTCAGAACAGCACTAGAACACTGCTGTAGAATTAGACTGGGAGATGAATCTGCTTTTATAAATTTGACAAAATAGCTTCTTGTAACTTTCTATTTTGTTCAGCAGATGGAATGGATCCTTTTTAGGAGAGACACAGACCTAGGTATGTGATGGGAAGAGACTGGTACTCCACATCCTCTAGTTAACAGTAAGCTAAGCACACTGATAATCTTCCTAGCAGTATTTGCAGAAGCATGTTCTAGACAGTGTCTTTTCCCTGGCATTTGTCCTGAGTGAGACAGGGAGTGAGAGATTACTTGGGAAACAGCCATGAATTTTCTTACCTCTTCCTCAGAGAGTAACCATCATTTGGTGGGATCTATTAACATTCAGTATCTGCTGTCCAGACTGCCCTGAGCAACATTCCTTACTAAAAAAGGTAACAAATTAATATTCAGTGGCAAATAGCAGGATTTAAAGGCCACTGTATAGGTAACCACAAGAAGAGAGCAAAGCTATATTAAAATCTTTCCATAATACTTTACAGCTGTTTAAAGAGGGAATGTTTTCTGCAGCTCCACAAAGCAGCCCAGCAAGACTTCAGTTATACTGAAGTCAGCAAAACAGCTTAATAGTTTCTCCTTAATGTATAAAAGTAGCATAGCAAGGCACCTTTCAATTTAATTAAGGGTCTTCTAAGAACTGACAAAATTCATTTCTCCTTCTTAAAGAATACTAAATCCTTATTTTAAAATTTAATTTACCTGCAGTCTGGTGTCCAAGTTGTCAGCAATTTCTTTTTTTCCTTAAGTGTAGTACAAATTGCTAAGTAAGTTTAAAATTACATAGCAGCAAAAAGAAAAGATTTTTTTCTTTTAATGGTTTGGGAGTCCTTTTCTTCTCACCAGAATCCCTTACATTCATACTAAACACAGCTTCATTTCTCAAAATGAAACTTAACAAGCCATACTTAAGAGTGAGAAATGCACTTACTAGACCATATTCAATTGCTCTCTGATGTTATTCTTTATCTCTCAATTTTTACTAAAAGGCAAAGTAAGAACATACCAGGAAATGAGAGGTATTTTATTAGTCATTGCTGAACAATACGAACAAACAATGCAAAACCAGCAGACAGTATACCTGGAAGCTGGTACAGAGTACTGCTGTCCTCGTGAAATTTTGATTTTCAGACTGTTGATTCAAGGATTTTGAACTGGGCTTTGCTTCACCTTCCTTGTAGACTGCAAGGAATGATGACCAATTCCATTTTCAATCCAATGATCCTTGGCCATGCCACTCTGCCCATTATGTAGTGGCACAATCACAAAAAGCATGAATAAAATTCAAAGGTCCATACTTCATACTACAACTAAAATGACCTGACTTTTTATGCTCCTGAGTAAAAGGTCCTTTTTTTCTCAACACATGCTGAATTTTGCTATTTTTGGAATGTTCTCTCAATGGGAAGTTTCAATATCAATTCAGCACATAGCGATCGCTTCATTCAACACCAAATTAGTTATGGATGCTGAGCCAGTGCTCTATGTCATGAAGAATGCCTGTAGAAAGTCCTGACTGTGCTGTAATAGTGGTTACTGTCAAAAATAAAATTCATAGGCCAGAACCACAGCTTGTATAAATCAGTGCAGCTTCACTGGTACAGGCTCTGTCTCACTGCATCCATTTAAATAGTTTCTCAAACTCCTGATCCAACGTTTTTATCCAAGTGCTGGTTCAGGTAACTGCAGGCCAAAGTGCTTACGTTTAAGAAAAACAACAAAAACATCTTGCTTCCTTCACTGTTAATGAATAAGAATGATAAGAATGAAGATTAGTTTTTTTTAATATTTGTCTGGTAATTAGTTCATTATATTCTTATGGAAATTATATTTAATGCAGTATTTCTCAAAAATGTATCCACTTAATCGACACCAGGGTCATAAAGATCCTCTACACCAATTTGTGTCTCTGTCCTTCACAATGACAATTGGATTTCTGTCACAAGGAATAAACAAGGGGAGGTTCATAGTATATGTGGATGATGGCTATGAGGAATTCAGTGTTTGATATGCATGGGAGTCTTTCCTCCAGAATGAAGACATTAAAAGTTTTAGATTACAAGTACTTAAATTTAAAATCCATTTTCACTCCTCTTCTGATGAATTATGACTTGCCAAAGCCATGCTAAAATTAACAAACAATTTCAGAATCAAAAATCCCAAGTTCAATCTTTCTTTTTTAGTGTAAACAATGTTGTTTTCACAATAATATTAAATCCTCCTTAGATATACTTTCATCAACTGGTCCTAAATAGTCAGCTATTTTGAACTGCAGAAACTAAACTAATCACTTTATCTCCCCTATTTGCCCAGTCACCTCCCTCAAGGACAACTCCTGTGCCATTGACCAATGAAATGATTAAGAAGACTTCAGAAGAAAAGTTGGAATGTTTCTATGACATTGCTGTTTCCCACTTGTCCCTTCAGGCAAATGTTGTACCCCTTAACAGTATCACATTCTCTTATGCAATATGCAGAAATATCACCTTTCTGTTTAAAGTTACAGATTTATCTTAAACATGAGTTAACAATTGGAGAAGGTAATAGCCTTCCATTATTTGGAATGTTTGATCTTACTGAGGCCTCAGGGCACTTCAGTTAAGTTAGAAAAGAAAAAATGTATAAAACTATCAGGACTGTATTTGGAAAAAGTACCCATAATCTTTGATGCTGATTCCTTTCTTACAAGTATGAGCTACTATTTTTCTTTTAATTAAAGCAGCTGGCTGCAAAATCTGGAAAATGCAAAAAGGCTTTGCCAAGAGAATGAACTTCAAAAGTTGTTCTCTAGTATAAGACGTGTAGTTTATTGTCCAAAATGCATTTAAAAGTGCAATGTTGATATACTTTACAGTATCACTCAAAATGTTGGCATAAGGAAAAAAAAATCATACTCACTTCATAGGGTAGAACTCTAGGTTTGCTGGAAATGAAAGTAGTATTTGTCCAAACAAGTCATCATTCAGAGACTTTTCCCACTATACTTCCTTGCCTACATGTAGTATCAGATACCTGATGTATCTGAAAGATCAGTCTTCACAAGTTAATCTTAAACCTGTTGTAGAAAACCAGAATTCAAACTTGGTTTCTGTAAGCAGTGTAGGGAGCATGCACCCTGCCCCTTGTTCATTCACAGTAAAGCTGAGTGATGTATGTGACATTTGCCATTAGTTGCAACTCTTAGTTGAAGAAAACGAAGAGTTTTCTGTGTGCCACAGCTAATGGGGTAATTCCTGTAGCACTTATAGCAGAACTTCTGTGCTGCAATACTGAGGATTAGAAATTTATACCCTGCTGCTAAAAGATGCTGTTGGGGTCATTACTCACTCTGAGCTAAAGCTGATTTGATCTTGAAACTCAGCAGAGTAGCTCCTGGACTCAAGATCAGAGAGCTATAGAGTCTTTCTCAATAACAGGTCAGATAAAAAAAAAATGAAAAGAAATCACAGGGGGGAAAAAATCAAGAAGCTCATTCCAGCTAATTACCACCACCATATCTGGCTCATTAGTGCCACTGACTCATGTGGTGTGAGAAACCACTGAAAAGGTTGCACACCAGCAAACTAAACACGAAAATACACTTTTGTAATCATAAATGAAATAGAATAATTGATTTATGGTCAATTAGTCCTCTAACCATTTGATATAACTTAAGTGGCAAATAGGTAAATAATGCAAAAAACATAGGACTTGTGAGAAAAAAATAGAAAATATATCTTCTTAATAAGCTGCTTTCTTTTTACTTTTTTTTAAATTTTTTGCTTCATCTCCTCCCCTTGTCCAAAACTACTGCCAACAGAACTTACTGAACAATAGCCTGTTATTCAATACCATGAAATGTACACAGTGGTTTTGATGAAACTGAACTACTCAAAAGCATGGAAATACTTTCTGCAGAGCCTGGGGATTAAAATCTAAAGAATTTAATTTCTACAGACTTTACAAGATAATCCCCAACCACTATCTAAAATAAATAATGTTAGTTAGGTTCTGGGGAGAAAATACTGGCCCCAGTAAAATAATTAGAAAAATACTTTCTTCCCACAAGAGGTTCATTACACTCCATGTATTTTAAGAATAAAAGAAATGCAGTCCTGTTCAATTTGTAGAACATCTCTATTCTCTTCATGCCCGTTAAATGCTACATCAGGCCCTCTCTTCCTCATATGTATTTTCTTGTAAGTCATTTAGAGATAAGCACAAATACACTGAGATTTAAAGGACTGAAGCCAGCATGCGCCATGATAATCAAAACTTTAATTCCTAAAGTAGGAGTAAGGTATCTACCTAAGGAGTATCTAAGCCAGAGCAACTCTTTGGAACTTGTTTTTGCATTGTTCATAGTAATTTTCCTGGAGTTTTAAAAGCCTTCTTCTGTTGGGTTCAGTTGAGTAACACACATCATCTATTTCTAAGCTAGAAAGAGAGGCATGTTGTGATGTCCTTCATCCCTAATTTAGGGTCATCCACCCTGTGTGTATTCCAGCTAGAAATAAGAATTATGGAGTGGAGAAAGTGCAGAATTATAGTATCCAGTGGATGTTTATGGAGAGGATCTGAAACCATTACCAGTCCTTTGAGACAGTCCTGAGAGACTAGGATCCAACAACCTGAATATTGTGCCATGCAAATGAAACTGCATTGCTTCTGGGGAGAGGTAATGAAATGGGAAGATGAGTGTCTTTGTTACTGTTTTTTATTTCATAAAATAATCATGCCTTAAAGCTGCTGAGACCATTCCTCAGATACTTGTTTGTGGCATGGGGTTCCAGACAAATCATGACATTTACCAGTGCTGTTTCATCCCACCAAAGATATTAGCCCAGCTGACTGTCTATTCTGCTGTTAGCCAGAGGTGAATATATAAACATACCAAAACACGTATATTTCATAGAGACACATACTTAAAAAGAGATAGGGACTGGAATTAAGGTCTCAAAAGAGGAAATTAACTCAGTTGCCCACTGACTCACCCTAGCCTAGCCTTGTTTGAGGATAGTCACATGATCCATTAATTTGAAATCTAATTATGCTCTACTACTAAGCACAAATGCAGGGAACTGTATGTACCCAAGGAGACATTTCAACGAGCTTTCCTCTGTGGAATGTCTGCAATACCTATTTTTAAATCAGGACCCAAGATTTTGCCTTCACTGAAATGAAGCTAATCTCTTCACAGTGAACCAAAAGAGCATTCCCTTAATTAGTGGTGTCTGTGTTGGACCAGACACAAACATGAGAGAATTACATTCCAGTCCCCAGAATTACTCAAAATCTCCCTCAAATGTGTCCTGTTTAATCGGCAAATATATGTTCTTATGTGACCAAAATCTCCACTTTTTTAAAAAATGTTGATAGCTTTAATTAATAGTTTTAATTACATTAAAGTTTTAGTTCTAGTTTACCCTTTTGACTTAACAGCACAGGGAAACAACACAGGAACAGATCTGTGTAGTCTGTCTAAAATTCACCCCAGCTTTTCTAAGATGGATTCACATGGGAACTCTTCCTTTGTTGAAGACCTGTATCTTAAAAAAAATCCAGTTCTTACGGTGCAGTTGGTACCCCTATATCCTTAAAACATACTACAGGTGCTTGATTAAGTGTTTCACTTGAAAACACATCCAGCAGCATAACAGAGATGTACAGCTCACTGCAGCTGGGATTCAGAATGCACTGAGATGACCTCCTAAAACTCTGCACCATCAAAGATTTCATCTAAAAATTTGTCACCCATGGTTTTGTTCCTTCTAAAGCCTTGAAAATCAAATTATGTTAAACAGAACATTTTAGACTTATTATCACAGCCAGCACAAACAATTCAATCAAAATTATCACAGCCAATAAAAATCAGCAAAGATCACAGGTTTTAAAAATTACCTGATCCCTAGAATGGAAAAATCACTATCCGTTTCTAAAAACAGCTGTAGTTGGGCTGTGCTTTTATAACCCATTATAGTTATCTTAATTTGTACAGTTATCAGAGTTCCCCTATTTCACATTGGTGCTTCAGAGGAGCTTTATCTGAACACAGTGTTCCATACTAGCAGCCCTGCAATCAGCAATAAAATATAATGAACCAGTGTTAACAGCACAGTGTGCTAGGTTTAGCAGCACGTCAGTCAATGGTTTTGTTAGTTTGGCCAGGAAAATTCCAACTTGTCTGTAAATTCAAGTAGATAGAGAATACCTTTTTCACCAAGTCTGCGCTGCAGATGTCATCTCTGGCTCTCACTATGTTTTTTTCCCCAGACCAATTAAAGACAGCTTGTCATTATTGCTAAAGTATTCCTAAGTCCAGCTCCAGATGCAGAAGGGAGTCATGGCTTCATGGTTTATTACAGAAGTAGCTGGGTTTTCAATTCCATAGGCTCCCAGAGCCAGTCAAATAAACGCTTCCCTTCTGCCACACACAATTCTCCAGTTACATTGTTAGGTGCTTTCAGCTTCATTTGAAACATCAGGTACTGCTCATTGCTTAAAGCAAGATGCTGGATGCCATGGCTGTGTGACCTGATCCAATACGGTAAAATCTCTCCCTGCAGGAAGCAGACATCTCTCTAGATAACTGCGGCTGCTGCCGAGGCGATCACACTGCGTGCAGTGCCGTGTCTGCAGGGGGAATTTATGGGCACACACTGCAGGCAAAGGAGGCTGGCAAGCTGGGGGAGAGCAGCCGGGGTGCGGAAGCAGCGTGGATGGCCAGCAGTCCCCATCGGGCTGTACCGCAGCAGAAAATGAGAGCGCGAGGGAGCTGCTGACAGCCCACACACTGGATGATGGGTTTCTTTCTGAAACGAGGAAAGTAAAACAACACTCAGCAGTGATGAAAAGACGTAAAAGAGCAACCCTGAACTATCACTTCTTTCAGTGTTGCAGGGACTGGCTCTGTGCCCAAGGCAAAATTACATCTAAACTCTCACATGCAGCTGAGCAGCTGAGAGGGAAATGCTGGTGTGTGCAGGGACTGAGTTAAGTTCCCATTTCTAATTGAATCCTAAAAGAAGTTGAAGATTCCAACCTCAGGATTAGCCTAAATGTTACAAATGTCTTTTTTTTGCAGTCTTGTGCAGCCAAATGTAGTGTTGTGAAGTGATACCAGAGTGTCCCTATAGGACACGTAAAAGTCCTTTTTCAGGAAAGCTGCAGCTCACAGAAACAGTTCCCCAGTGCTGTGCTCTCCCATCTGTGCTCCACTAAAACCAAGGAACCTCTATAAACACTGATGCCCTCCCCAAAAAAGCAGCTGGTCTCTGCTATTCACCAAGAGGTATCACCAGGGTAGAGGCTTGTCTAGATTTAAATGTGGGGAGCAATGGCTGTTTGTTGGTATTGTGAATATCTCAAGATGTTTAAGGCCACAGCTTTACTGAACTGAATAAAAGAGTGACAAAGCCCTGCAATTCAGAGGATACTGATACATTTATTGAGATGAATTTAAAAGAAAACTCTGTTACACACAGGTTATTTTATAACTGCCATCTGTCAAGGAATTCTATATTTTTCCACTAGAGCACTTGTACTGCCCACTCTCAGGGATGGGAAAAATGGAAGAAAATACTCTCTAGGTTGAGCCAGAAAGGCAATTCCTCAACTGTCTCCCTGCATATGAGTGAAGCTACAGACGGGCCAGCTCCAAGACAGACAGCTATTTCATTTTTTAAATGACGAACAACACATAGCATTGCCAGCCATCTAAAGCCGTGTTGTTAGCTGTTCTTTGTGCTGAGTTAGGGTCACTGCCTGTGAAATCAGCTTGTCTGAGAATAATCAACATACTGTTCTCGACTATTTCCAGGGGAAACAGAGCTGGTTTTGTTTCCTGTCATTTCAAGTTTAATTTTCTACTCTTAATCTGAGTTTTAAAGGATCTCACAGAAGTGTCAACTCTGTGTTGCTTGATGAAGGAATTTCATTAGTCTAAGGTGACATTTTAGGTTTTGTTTAAATCATTTCTAATGTTATTGCTTCCTGCAGAGAAGGATTCTTTTAAATCACCAACACATTGCTGTGCACAGTAGAGACCTCCCTTGGCAGGATATGAAAGAGAAATCACGTACTGATAGCTATTCATACTCTAAAAGTGGGCAGAGAGTAATGAGGAAAAAGGCAGGCAGAGAAACTCTGAGCATGGACAATTTTTGCAGAAAGAGTAATTAGAGGACAAGGCATGTTCCGAAGTTGTTGATGAAGAGCTTTTCACATAAAGAAGCAACTAAAACTCCCGTGACCACAGTTCAAAAATAAATCTATGGCATTTCCTTCTGCACCACACAAAACTAAGTATGTATATGCATAAAGATAAAACATGAGTGAATGCATTGCAACTTCATTTGCATCAGCAACATCCTTTAAAAAGAATTAGAAATATTCAGCAAAATATGTTATACAAGAAATGCAGAAAACGGTCACAAAATTCTTTAGACCACAACTGTCAAAGTCTGTCTCTATATTTTCCAACTTACCTAACACTTCTACAAATTTACACTTACCCCAGCTAGCTTGACTTCATCATAATCAACGCCCAGTTCCCAAATACTATGCTATTATTTGTTCTAAAGTTGACTGTTAGAAAGCAAACTCAAGTGTCTGAAAATAGCATGTTCAAAATGCATTTTAAAGTTGTTTTATTGATGGTGGCTACAAATAAGAGTTAAGCATTCAAAAAGGGTAGCAAGGTACAGAAATTATTGACAAAGCTATTTTTATATCTCCTAGTTCCCTGTCTTTTCAGCTCAAAGGCATTTTTCAAATTACTTGTTTTCATAGATGTCTCTAAAGCTTAAGATCTGTCTAAAATATATTTCTTCCTACATACAAAAATTAATTTTTCTTTATTAGAAAGATCTTGAAGAGCAATGCCAATCTCAATAATGAGATTATCAAAGCCATTTGACACATATTTAAATGTGTGTTCTTTATTTATTTATATTTTTCATTAAAGAAACAGCTATTACAGGAATGTACTGCCAACAGAAAATTTAATTTAAACACAAGGGATTATTTGCCTTTTTGTCACCTTTTTTTCTTTATATTTTAACATTTTCCTGCAAAGCTATGATCACAAATAACAGCATTATGTTGGCACATGAACTGCAGCAACAAAACCTTGTTGGTGTTTATTCATTCTCTGTGCTGAAGAAAGTGCAGAGTGCAAAGCACACATGCATTAGCTATAAAAATTCTGTCTGCTTTAATTATTTATGCTATTATTAGTAACACTGTATGAGCAGGCATGCTTCCCAGCCTTCTCTATACACAAGGCAGAGTTCAATATTCATGTATGTCCTGTGGTGTAGGCTTTATTATTGCATGAAAAGTAATAAATTAGTTTAACATTTAAAAATACGAATTTTAGACATATCTAGACCTCCTCAAACTCAGCCGCTGGTGTTAGTCTTTCCTCAGGATGCCTTAATCTTTTCTTTTTAACAGAGTCATTCCTACTTCTTTTCTATTTCGGTCATGATAATGAGTTACCTGCTTTGGTGAGTCATTGTGCTGCTATTGACAATTCATATGATTTATAATGAGGTATTATTTTTAAGTATCAAGCTATTTTACCATCCTGCAGTCAGATATGATACTTTCTGCTCTTTAACATGACTACTGGCAACACGGATATATTGGAATTTGCTGCAGAGATTGCTGCGGTCCATGTGTAAATATCCACTGGTTTTTTTCTGTTTTTAATGAAATAAAGCCAGACTTCCCTGAGAGTTAATGGTCACCTCCTAGATTTGATTTTATGCTTAGTGGGCTGAATAATAAGACTGGTCAGGAGTTTTACAAGACATTTTTTTCACAAAATCCTTGGCAATAAAACAAATTTGTCAGAGCTTCCAGTGGAGTGGGAAGTCCAGAAAGCGTGTCAACCCTATTTAGAGATATTATCCAAGACCATCTCTCTGCCTGCTGCCGAGTGAGGGACCTGATGGTCCTGGAGCTTGTTGCTTTTAAGTTCTGTAAGTCTGGCTTAAGCTAGATCTCCAAATTTATTGTTGCCCATCTTTGCACCTAAGCATATATGAGAAAGAATGAAGGTTTCCAGAGCAGCTCAGGAATCTTAATGTTGTAGTTATTTTTCTCATCTTAGTTTGCTCGAAACAATATCTTAGACTTCCTAGCACACATGGAATTTGTGAAGTTTATTCTGTAATTCATTTTTTTTCTTATTATTTATTTTTGAGGTAATGAATATCATCATCCATACAGTTTTACTGAAGAAAGAAGTAGGCACATGCAGGAAGAACAGAGGATGGCAAGGACAATTCAGATAAATGCATTCTGTAATGCAGGGAAACAGCTGTGCAGAGGAGGATTTTGATGTAATAGTGGTTAACTCTACAAAAACAATTTTATAGCAGTCAAAAAAGCACATTAACATCAGGAATTATTAGGGGAAAAACAGAAAACAACTGCTTTGCCACTCCCTCTTTAAATGCATTACTTCCATAAGGCTTTTGACACTGTCTCCTGTAATACTGTCACAGGTAAGCTCAGGAAGTGTGATCTGGATTAATGGACAGTGAGGTGGGTTGAGAACTGGCTGAGTGGCAGATCCCTGAGGGCCAGGATCAGCAGCACAGGGTCTGGTTGGAGCCCTGTCACTTGTGGTGTCCCCCAGGGTTCAATACTGGGCCCAGTCTGGTTTACCTGATCCGTCAATGACTTGGATGAAGGGGCAGAGGCCTCCTCAGCGAGTTCCTTGATGGCACAAAGCCAGGAGGAGTGGCCCACACCCCAGAGGGGTGTGCAACCCTTCAGAAGGGCCTCGACAGGTTGGAGAGGTGGGCAGAGAGGGACCTTCTGAAATTCAGCAAAGGCAGGTGCAGGTCCTGCTCCTGGGGAGGAATAACCCCCTGCCCCAGCACAGGCTGGGGCTGAGCTCTTGGAAGGCAGCTCTGTGGAGAAGAACCTGGGGGTCCTGGTGGGAAGCAAGCTGTCCATGGCCAGCAGTGCCCTTGTGGCCAAGAATGCCAATGGGATCCTGGGGTGCATTAGAAGAGCATTGCCAGCAGGTCAAGGGAAATGATCCAGCCCTTCTACTCATCCCTGGTGAGGCACATCTGGAGTTCTGTGTCCAGGTTTTGATGCATCTCTCTATACAAGCATTAGAAAATAAAAAGTATATGCATCAGGACACAAAAAAACCCACTTTTTCAGAAAGCAGGTAATTATCCAGAAATGGATGCTAGGCAAGTTTTTGGAAGAGTAAGTCAATATGAGTTATTAAATATAAATCTACTCCAGGATCAGAAATTAATTTGAACTGGAAAGAGTTGGAGACTAGCTAGGGAGGAAGTATAAGCTGTTGACAAGCTCTAGGTCTTTGGCATGTTCATATAATTCTTTACAGGAAAAGAATACCTGGACCAGTATCACCACCCTTATGCTGAGGCATTCATCATGATAAAAGCAGATAGCCAGGTGACCTTGCATTAAAACATGAGGAGACAAACTGGCAAAATGACAGACTATCAAGAGTACCACAAAAATAACATCCCAACAAAGTCTTAAGTTGAAAATACTAGAGAGTAAATAAATTCTTTTTTTTTTTTAATTTTCCTAGGATCTTTCCCATATATCTACTGTGTGCCACTGCAGAAAAATATACTGAAATACTTGGATATTTGGTCTGACCTGATAAGGCCATTCTTGTGTTCCTATTAGGTAGTTGTAGACCAGAAATATTAACAATATCATGCATTATAAGAAATTTGTTGATCAGATATTTCAAAGGACTAATTGTCATGAGAGACCTCCTGCAGAAATGAAAAAGAGGGTATGACATTGATATGAGAAGAAAATGGAAAGAATAAATACAAAATGGACTTTGTTAGACATGGAGAGGTTTACCATTTTGCTTTTCTGCAAGAATTTGAGACTTAAATATGAAAACAAGTGTGTGACTTGTACAAAGTACAAAAAAGAAAATGCAGAACACATCCCGCAAAGTGTGAATGATGCTCAAGAAAAAGCCTCTTAAATACTTAGCATTGATGGCAGTTGGAGCCAAGAGAACATAATTAACCCTGTTCTTATTGGATTGATATCTGCGTTTGGAGTGTGATGTTTTAATGCTATCAGTACCGGCTAGTTACATTTATAATTTCCTTAAGTCCAATATTTAAAAAATTCAGGATATCTCTCTTAATTCAAGCAGTATATAAATTTGTTGAGTCAGTGGAGGTGTTTTCCAATAACAGAGCAAAATAATAAAAAATTCTACAGTGGGCTAGAAGTCTGAAAGAAAAATTCTATCAAGTGTTTCTAGTGGAACTTTACTAGACAATACACAGTGCTCTACCACAATACAAACAAAATACCTAAGTAATAACAGGATTCCTCACTACTTACCAGGAATGAAGACAGAAATACTTCATTTTCCTGGGTTTGAACAGCTTACATACTGTCAATGCTACACAGTAAAATTAGATGAATAGAGAACAGTGAATTCCTTTCCTTACTAGGTGGGCTTCAAAGTTAACACTCATGACAAGAAGGCACAACAAACAGAAATATTTGACACAAGAATGCTACAGACACATATATTCCAAAAGTGCGTATGTTTGTAAGCACACATACAAATTCTTGTTTCTCATTCCCATACCTTTTAGATTGTTTCTACCTCTTAAATCACTTTGAACAGCTAAAAAAAAAAATTGTGCTTTGTACCTTGATTATGTATTTGGCCAAAATTTGGATGCCAGCAGTGGGATTTGATCAGTTTTTGAATCCTTGATATAGCTACTGTAGCTATAAAAGAATTGACATGTTAATTGCCACTGAAACTTATTTTGCACTAAATACTAATTCTTTACTTATACCCCAAGATTCAATATGGTATAACATCTTCCAAATGAAGAAGCTGAAATTGCAAAGCGCAAATACAGAAGCAAAGCAAAACCTAAAGATACGGACAGAAGCTAAGCCCTGAAAATAACTCACCTTTTCCCCCCTAGCATTTATTTTTATTGCATGGCATAATGTGGTCTGCTCATAATCTCACAAACCAAGATGAACCTTGATACATCTTCATTTCAAATTCAATATATTCAACACAGTTGAGGCAATTTCTGATTGTCTGAAGGCAAACTTCCATCTCTTTTCACTGTGCCAGAATTTTGCTAGTGAGTGCTTTCTAGTAAATGGTCATGGGTTTTTTTGTTTCACTTGGGGTGGGTATTTTTCTCATTTTTGTTTTTTTACCTACTACTATTCATTACAAACTCAAGAGCATTTTATGAGAGTACTGCATAAGCACTAAACTTCATTAAATTTTGACTCAGTATTAACCCAACTGAGGTGTTAGAGAAATCAATGAAGTGGGAGCAAGGACACTTTCAGATGTCTTTCTCCTATTCATCATAGACATAATCAAATGGTAACTCAATTGAAAACCTTGGAGTTTACATTCATTGAACTCAATGTCTTCTGTGTTTTGGAGTTCAAAGTAATTTTAGTTTCATGCTCCAGAGTCATATAGGCATTTTTGTACACTCACATCTTAATTACATTGGTTTCTCCTCTTTTCTTTCTCGAGGATCTGTCACTAAGATTAAAATTGTTTTTCAAAGCACATCTAAGCAAGAAGGTGACTTTAGGGTTCATTATCTAATTGATCAAACAACCTGCTAATTAAACGTATCTGAGCCTAATCAAAGTAGAGACATAATGCAGCAACACAGTGAAACTGTCAGCAAGGCGTGTGAGACTCGTGCCATCAAGGCGAATGGAGCTCACTGTGCTGCTTAATTACACTAAAGCTAAGATTTTCTAGGGAGCCTAGCTGAGAGAATTGGCTGTGTATCTTACATTGCTCTGGATATGTAACACTGTGGTTTGGAAGTGCCTGAGTCTTAGCAATAGGCTCTGCTTCACATGACTGCTCTTGCCAAGCTTGCTCAGCTCCTACAGTCTTGACTCAGCACATTTGAGGCTAGTGTAAAATCTGGGCTGAATGACTTGAGTGAACACTCTGCTTCATGGTTCCACAGTCAAGGCCAGACATATAGATCTGCTATATCTCTAGTGTTCAATAAACCCCCTCATTTCTATTGTTCAAAAGTAATGAGCCGCAACGAGATTTACACAAACTGCCTTGTGCTCTCCCTTAACTCTAAAGCCGGTAGTGTTTTCTTTTCCATCAAGGCCTATCCCCATTCTGAAAATAAAAACAAATAGCTGACTAATCTCTATAAATCTGCTAATGGCAATGACTCATCTAAAAAGAAAAGGAGATCAGGGAAAACTCCACACTTTTTCCTACTATAAGCAAAAACAGCAACTGTATCCATTGAGGAAAGATTTAACAGTCTAGATTGATAACATGGGTAGGACACACATTAAATATATTCTTAGATCTGTCTGAATAATAGGTAGTTTAACTGACTGACGGCTAATCTATGCAATCAAAGCTAATTGATTGAAAGTGTAAACTAAAGTGTACTTTATACACTAAAGTGTACTGTACACACTAAAGCGTATACTTTTCACTCAATGTTTCTTATGCAAAGGTGAACTATGATATTTTTCATCATAGGTATTGTATTTATTGCGGTAACATCTGGTAGTCTAAATCATGGTGGTAATGCTGAAAGAATTTTACTCCAAAATTGACCTTAAAAGTGAGGACAGAGGCAAGATTGTATGTCTAATCCCACGAAAAAAATCAAGAGCACATTTACGACCCAAGCTCTCCAGCATCAGTCTTCTGCTCGAACTTGTGGGCAAAACTCCAGCTGTTTAATGATGTGGATAAAAACTCTAAAGCATGGCTCTGCCTGGTGTCACTCCTGGTTAGTGACCAGTTGTACACTGCTGCAGTATACATTGCCCTGGCGCCAGCACAGTTTCCCCATTATTTTATAGAGTGGCATCTTCAAAATGGAAGAAATTAGCCACTAATTATGGTCATACACTGCTGCCAAATATCCCTTAATTTTTTGAGTATTTTCAAACTTCTCACTACTGTGAAAGATACATAGCAATAACCTCCAACAGAAAGGAGGAGGTTCCATCTTCTGCCAAAGAGGACATTTGCAGCCATTTGCCTGGGTAGAGCAGAAATCTCCAGTTATAATTCATATGGAAGTGTTTCCATAAGTCCAAGTATAATGGTTCTCACACTGTGCCTCTGAAGCCAAAACTAGAAATAGATAATATGTTTTTTTAAATCTGAAATAAATAAAAGCACATTCCAAAGTAAAGATCTTATAAAATTCACTTCAGTGCGAAGAGAATAGGAGGTAAGGATAGAAGAAAAAAAAAGAAAAATTAAAAGCCTATGTTTTTAAACAGATTTTGCAGCCAAGCCAGACTTCAGGAGCTCTACCCGTAATTATATTCACAAACATCGTAATTGTTCCTGGGAAACATCAGCTGGTTTTAAACCACCTTCTTTCTGAGATTAGTTCAATATGTTTACTACTAGCTCCCCAAATTTGACTGATGCACTCTGATTTAAATCTTAACAATTGTGGGTATATCTAGCCACTGTATCTGAGTTTCCTGTCAAATCTCGTGTCATTTCATAAGCTCCAAAGGCTGTTACAGCAACAGAAATTACAATATAACCCTCTTAATTGAAAGCATCTTAGTAATCAACAAAAATTTTGATGGAACGTTCATGTGCATGTCAAGAAGAAAGCATGCACATATAGTAATATGTTTGAATATGTATGTGAAATAAAATATGAAATTCCAGTTTTGTTTTCAAAGAAATTTAATATCTGATTTACAGTTTTCGGAGGCAGCAGGCCATTAATCATCAGGGCTACTCAATTCCCAGCAGTCCTCTCAGTTCTTTAGTTTTACTTTTGAGTTATTTATACACGAAATGAACCAACTGTTTTTGTCTAAACGCAAAAAAATGCAACCAAAAACCCCAAACCAATCACCCATACCCAAACCCCATATCTTAAAAAGTATGTGCAAAAAAGCTTCAAAAAAAAGAAAATCTTGCAGCTTTTCTCTAGATAATAGCCTAGCAAAAAGAAGCATTAGTTCAGAGACAGAAGTTGCCTGCTGTTTCAAAAGTTTAACACAACTAGAAATTTCACTACTAGATGGTGTCAAGGACACGGATTTGGGGAAGGAGCTTCATTGGGTAAACCTGTAAACTTTTAACATCTTTAGACTGGCAGAAACTGAGGGGCCTGATGCAGATTCAGCCAAAGGACCCTGCTAGAATTTGTCTTTACGTCATAATTAGGGCAATCAAGGAAAATTCAAGGAATTGGAAGAGTATGTAAAATAGGCAATAACACCAACACTAAGAGTCAAGCAACAGTCTTCACACCCTAGAACCTAAACTACTTCTTTAGCAAGAACAATGGCTTAACTTTCTAATATTTTGCTATATATGAGACAGAGGAAACATTTCTGTTTTTCTGAATTCTCTAGTGTGCTTCTGTAGGCAATCAGCAACTTTGCTTGTTCCAGGAACCTCTTCTGCAATGTTTAAAATCTCAAGAGTTCATTAGAAAAAAAGCCAAAGAGAAAAATAAATTTTTCTCATTTTGATTACAAAGGATTGCCATTTTGGGGTTTCAATCTCCCCAGAGGCTTCTAGAATTGAATTTTATAACTTCCCTTCCAGAGATTTTGTAGAAAGAGAAAAAAGAGAAAGAAGAGAAAAACCATTTAATCATCAAGTACTCCATAAATATGCTATTTATAATATTATCTCATATAGAGTGAGAAAGTTTTTTTTAAAAAGAGTTAATATAGACCCACGGGTGTCTATAGACCCACTAGCAAAGATGAAGTCTGAGCAGTTTCATCAAAGCCAACAACTCACCAAAGTCATTGTCTAATTAAAACGACTTTTGATTTGACTTTTTCTAGACTTTCAATAACATACAGGAAATCAAGAAGGCAAGAGCAGGAGATCTGTTTCATGCTCGCACTCTATGTCTTTGACAAAATGTCACCTTCCTTCCTGTCATGACAAGAGACATCTAGCCCGCAAATTCTATCTTTATTAGATGTTAAAGCATTCAAGTGAGCACAGGTATTTGTTGCACCAACATGGCAAATGTCTAGCAACCTGCAAGTACACAGAAAAAGTGCATTTACAGGAACAAGGCAATCCTCCTTATGCTCTGCTACTGAAATGTGAGCACTGCAGCAGAACATTAATAGTCATATTTTAAAATGTATTGGGGAATGTTACAAAGGAAAATAACAATAGGAGTTCCTGGAGGTTGAGGGGAACACTTAAGGGATGGAAATAACACATTGTGATTTGAAAATTATTTACTTGGATGTTCTTTTGAATGGGGTCATTGCCTCTCCTGTTTCTCCTTGGCACAGGCACATCAGTGGCAAAAGAGGGAGAATTCAGATGTCTGAATTCAGCTCGATTACAGCTCGATTTATTTCCTCTACAGCAGATTCATTATTCACTAAACGGGGAGTTGATTCATCCAGATCAGTGAGTACTTGGACTCGTCTTATTCCAGCAACCTGCATTTTACATTTCTTCACAGTTTTAACAAATACAGTGCAAAATGCTCAGCCAAATGAAAACAGTTTTCTTTCCTTTCAAAAAGCAAATGATCCTTGCATGATTTGCAGTTGCTGTATTAATTATAAAAAAAAAAATCTATTTACTTATGATTTTTATAAGCTACTCCAAAAGTAAAACCATTTAAATGTTGATTCAGTTTCAGTGCCCGAGAGAACTGCCCCCAAGGAATCCCAGCCACTGAATCACTTGAAAATGCCCTTGTAAATTAGCAAGCATTGCACAAACACTGCTGGCAAATTCAATCATTTCTGTGTCATGCTGCATTGTTATCTCCTGCTCACTTAGAGAGCTGAAGTTCATTCTGCCTTGATTCCATGTAGGCTAGTGAGATGATACGAATGACTTTGGTTAAGTAGCACTGACTCTATTAATATTTAAATACAGAGAATAATAAAGCCAGAGCAGAAAGACTTAGAAATTAAACTACCAATTGCATGGTGTTTCCTCATGTTCTCTGTTTTTTTTAATATCCATCATCTCTTCAACAGCATTCTTCCATTTTAAAAATTCCTTTGTATTTAATGTAGAGCTATTAAAAGAAAGAATTGCAAAAGATCAAGGTTCAAGCTACAGTATCTCTAATGTCTCTCAATCCCTATGGGCTTTCACAGAATTTACCAGGGTCAGAATTTTGAAAATAGATACTTTTGCCAAAGCCCAGACATCAGCACCTTTTAGAGATATTGCTATATAAGCACTTTCAGAAATCAGAGCCTTGATACAATAAAATCAATCACTTGTTTATTCTTTGATTGATTGCTTCCTAAATTACAGGAAACTCAGAAAAATATTCAAAACTTTAATACCACATATATCCCTCCAATAACAAAGGCAACAACAGTGTGTGAAACTATCATATGAACCCCATGGCCAAAAAAATTCTTACTATATTCCTACTGTAAAACTCAATTACACCTGCAAGTAGCAATTTGTTAGTTGAGACTATATAGATAAAGGATAAAAATTTAGACTTTAGAATTTATTCTCATCTGTTATAAAATGCATCTTAATTTTAGTCTTCATGAATTCATACTTATTTTGATCATGTTGGAAACTTACCTCAGTGTTTTATATAGTTACATAAGTAAATGTTTAAAACGGCTGAGGTATTATTGCAAATTAAATACAAATACAGAAAAAAAGACTATGTTCTGCTTGTTCTGGGTGTTTTTCCAAGATTAGGAGACAGTTCGAAATTTTATTAAAAAAAACCAAATGTGCTACATGACTTTTCATCAGGGTTAAAAACGTTAACTCTCGGTGGAGCAGTGAGGATATAATTAAAGTTTGCAGATGCTGTGTTTCCAATATTTGTAAAGGCATGTGAAAGACATGCAGAATAAATCTTAATATATTATTACAAGTGTTATTATCTGACAGTCTATTAATATTTTCCCTATTTTATTCCCTAAACTCAAGTAATGCTAATATTGTTCTCAGGCTAATATTACAAAGGTTCTGCCGATTCTGTTCCTTTAGTTTTATAAAGTCACATAAATTGGTGTCAACTATATTTGTATAGATAAATATTATTTAATCCTTTCTTGACCAATAAATAGAAGTGATTAAGCAATAGTTGGGTAAAGAACTATCGCCTCAGTTGACTGCCCCTCCTAGAGTTAACATTTGAGCCTTAATGAAGTTAGTCATCTGCATTAGATATAACAGTTCCAGGCAAATTGTCAGTGATGCCAATAACTTGGCAATTTTCTGAAAAGCCACTTCAGCTGTTAAATTGTCCTAGTTTTTCATTCTCCTGAACTTGCTAGAGGAATAATTTGAAAATAAGGTGATCTAGAAGTCTAAAGAAGATATAAATAAAATGCAGTATTTTGCTCTAACACAGTATGAGCAGGCCATTCTTGGGTCCTGATCTTAAAAGGACTTAATACAGCCATGTTTTCACTTATGTATGAGATGTACTTACATTGTGACATAAGATTCTTGTCACATATGAAACCGAAGTAGATTTTACTATGGAAAGGAAATTGAAATGGACAATTTGCTGCAGAAGTGCTTCCATGTGAATCCCACGAAGTTTAACACGACCAAGTGGAACATCCTGCACCGGATCAGGGCAATCCCTGGTGTCAATACACGCTAGGGGATGAAAGGATTGAGAGCAGCCCTGCTGAGGAGAGCTGGGAGGATGAAAAGCTGAAGAAGACCCAGCAACGTGTGCTTGCATCCCAGGAAGCCAAACATATCCTGGGCTGCACCCAAAGCAGGGTGGTCAGCAGGGCAAGGGAGGAGATTCTGCCCCTCTGCCCTGCTCTGGTGAGACCCCACCTGCAGTGCTGTGGGGTAATATTTTATGGTACCAAACACTATTAATAACACTCCACGTGTTCAGGCCTCTTTAAGACTCTTAGTGCAGGATATATCCTCACCTGTAAACAGCACATTTTCACTGCATGCTTCTAAACTGCAGACAAGGTTGAAAGGAAAATAATCTACATTTTTCAAAGGGCTTATTTTAGAATGAAAGACTCCAGTGGTTCATATGGAGTATGAATAATAAATCTTTAAAATTCTCTTTGATACATCTACGCACAAGAAACTTCCATTACGTAGAGGTGGATCTGAGAAGTGTAATAATTTAGTTATGACTCACAAAAGGAAGCTCTATGTGTGGGGAAAGTAAAACAAAGTAGCATTCCCAAATCCATGTGATATTGGGCTGAAGCATAGGAAATAAAATAAACTTATTGCCATGACTATTGCATATTTATAAAGCACCTTCTAAATGGGAACTTCAAAGGGTTTTTCAAAGGATTCATTATTTAGATCACAATAATCCAGCGAATTAAGTATTATGGTATTCATTTTAAACATCATTAAATTTAGCCAGCTTAAGTGACATTCCCAAGAGTGTATATACAAAACAGTGGTAAATAAACAAGTTGGGCCCCTCAGTTCCCCTTGAAGACTATGGGCTGAAACTTCAACTTTCTTCTATGAACAAGAGAGTAAGAAAAATTATATGTTCTATCCATCAAAGAGGGTTTTGACCATCATAGATTTAAAAGTGCAATAAAGGATCAAAACTCAGTGAGGAGCAATGAGCGTATTGAGGCTGGAAAACATGGACAATAAATAATAAGTTTTATCTCTGAAGTGTGATTTAGTTATCAACTGAGATAACAGCCTAACGTGAACTGTTATTTTCGTAGTAGACATTTGCTAGGTACCCACCTGATCACAAGAGGTAAAATGAGGTGGAGATGATAACTGAAATCCAAAACAGGCAGATAAAAAGATGGCATAGGTTGCAATCAATGGGGGATTTCAACAGCTGCCCAGTGCTGGAATCCATTACATTGGATTAAAAAATGTCCCCAGTGCAGTAGCCAGTCAGATTCACTTTACAGTAGTTTGGAATAGAGAAGAGATCATGTTTCATTAGGATTATTCCTGTTTCCTTGTACTATAGTTCCCAGAATATCATGGAAAAAGTGATACAGCGATATAGTTCCAATTTTCACAACTTGTCAGGTTTCTTCTATGCACGCATCACTGTCATGTTAAATACTTATCTACAGCATATATTTCTGCTGCAGCTTTGCTTGCAGCAATGTAATTGCATCTCCCACACTGCATATATCACTTAAGAAAGCAGCTAAAATTTTAAAAATTCCAAATCTCTAAAACTTAATTACCACAGAGCTCTTTAAAAACAATATAGATGCCTATCTTGCTTTCTTCTGCTTGTCATCTTTGCCATTCTTTCAATTCTAGATGTTCACCATTGATCACTTGTTGCTTATTGTCCATACAAATCTGGTCACAACAGACTAAAACATCACAGTCTTTAAAGACATGCATTAAAGCAAGCTACTGCTAAGACAATAATATCAAATTAAAGTTTTCATATTAGTTTTTCTTGTTTCATCCAAAAGAACAAAAAGGCAAATCACAATATTTTTACATACTACCTCTTATTTTTTCATCCTTCATCTAGAGGCTCTAGCTCTCCAATAGCCAGCTTTTTGCATGTGAGAGTCACGAGTAAAGCAGCACTACTGATTAACTTCTCAGTTATGTACCTGTCCAGGTATTTTCTGAGTTCAGAGTGTAATAGGCACTGTAACCAGAGAGAATGAAATGCATTTGCAAAGATTATTTGAAAAGAATTTTTTATAATCTTGATTTCAAAATTAAGCTAGTTTTTCTGTTACACTCATAATATGCCCAATATCTAAGCCTTCAGACATAAAAGTAACGATTGCAGCACTATGCTAGAGATCCAAATATTGGAAAGCATTGGTCACCCCAAAAGCCTCACAATTTGAAACAGAACATAAAATACTTAGGCCCTCACAGTATCAGTTATTACTTGAAGTGGTGCAGTAAAACTGGGAATGCTCTGGGGCTCATAAAAAACAAGTATTTAATGGAAAAGCACATGAACTGTAGTCAAAAGATGAGGGATGTGTTGGAGTGGTACAATGCCCTGCAGGACCTGACTTTGGTCTAAGGTTTAAACTTTTTGTTTGATTTCCTCTCTCCTGCTCCCTCCAAGTTATATCGGAGCACTTTCCACATCATATGGATTGTAGTAGCCAAAATTGTCAAATTCATTCATTATGTGAACATAATATATGAATGAACACAATGACAGAAAAGAAATCAGGAAATAAAAGAAAAGAAAAGAAGAATCCCTTATATTGTTTAGAATGGAGAAGGCAAATACTGCATGACTGAACTAATTTCAATTTATAGTCATATACGTAAGTATCAAATTTTACCCTGCTATAAATTTGAAAAAAAATCAGTGAATACACTTGATTTTATTGCATCATACCAAGCCCATGCTCTGATATTGAGGAATTTCTTGCAGCACCTGAAAGCCTAAAATTTACTAATAATTTATTTTGATAAGGAATAACAGCAAGAACATTTGAGATTAAGCCAGATTGGGATCGGCTCCAAAAAGATGCTGAGAAAAAAATTAAACACGCTTTGAAGTCTATATCCCTCAGTGGGTAATATAAGGAAAAACAAAGCAAAGCAAAGCAACCAACCAACCACANCAAAAACCCCAAAACAAACAAAAAAAAAAAAAAAAAAAAAAAAAAAAAAAAAAAAGAAAACAAAAAAAAAAGAAAGAAAGGGAGAAACTGCAGCCTTTTTTGTCCACTGATGGGGAAGAATATCCATTCTTTGTAAGTAATACGATCCCAAACTCTAGATTGGAAACCAAGCCCATCAGTACCTTTTCAGCACCTTACATCATCCTCCCCAAATATAAAATTCCTGACAAGTCACAATCCTTGCAGTAGAACAGGAGCCAGCTCCTCCTGTAGCAACACAGGTTTGGCACAATTTTATGAAAGACATTTCTCTGTCACTAAAACAGACTGTAAAGAGAGTTAAGAGCAAAAACTAGGTAAGAAGGCACCATCTTTATGTCATCACTTGTCATTCCTTGTCCTGAGCTTCTGTCTGATTGGATCTCACGCGCTTGGCTTCTACCTGCTTGTGCCTAGTTAACTTGAACTGCTTAACAAGGTCTGTGCATGCATGGCTTCAAATTGCTGCCATAAATCTCCTAGTAATACCAATACCCCATGTTGCATTTCTCCTGATGGTGTTTCAAAGGAGCAGAGTCATAAAAGAAGAACAGATGACACATTTTATTCACAGAAAGGTGACATCTGAGACCAAGTAGGGCACTAGATTAGTACTGTTTTCTCTGACTGCGAGTAATAAGTCCCTTGGAGGTCACACAAAGGTTAAAAAAGAGAGCTATCAGTGAGTAACAGCTCAGTCCCTGCAGGGCTGTGAAATAGGAGACACTGTTATTACTTACTCCAATTTTTACACTTCCCAGAAAACTCAAATTACCTTTAATTGCTGGAAACAGTTCAGCAAAACTCCTCCAAAATGAAGAAGTCAATAAGCACAGTTGATTTTCACTCCCCTGTCCTGGGGGGATTTGTTAATACTGATTAGTGGAGATCATGCCAAAACAGATGAGCAGATTTAACTTTCAAAAAGTTAGCTAAATGTAATCAATAAAGCAAAAGATCTGAGGAGAGATGGCAAGGGAATAGGCCATTGTTCCAGAGCCTTTTCTCTTGGCAACTGTGTTTTTCTCTGGAAGATCCTGTCTCCTGTGTCCCCAGCCAGATTTCCATCCCCTGAACTCGCATTTGGTTGTGCTGGTACAATTCCACTCACTGCAGAGATTTCTGGCAAAGCAGGTTACAGCTCTCAGGTTAGTAACAAGCCTTGCTGTAAAGGCAGAATATGTTTAAAATAGATCTTTCTATTCCATCATGCAACACTGTTAACAGCCATAGGGGCAAACAGCAGGGACAGAATAAACTTAAGCAAAATGTGCTACTCTATCAGTGGAATGGAGTGGAAATAGAGCTCGAGGACACAAGGACAAGGACTAATTACTAACTAGAACACCAATCTGGAAGCCAGAATGACAGAGGGTGTATGGAAACCACTGCACATATCTGGAGTAGAGAAGGACAGGGTGAGTCAGCAACATAAGAAATAAAAAAAAATCATCATTTTAATGCAGACAAAATCAATAAGATGATGGCAGAATTACTTCCAAGAAGAATTGTTTTCAGTGTTTTTCATGAGGTTTTTAAAAGAACTAAACATGATGAGGTTCTTGAAGACTGCAAGGATAGAACTACAAGACAAAGTGAATACAGAAGCATTGATTAAATGCAGAATAAGAGTACATCAAAGGAGACCAAAAACATCTCTTCAGAGTTGCAGGAGGAAAAAAATGGAAAGCTAATCAATTTTCCTTTTAGCTTATATACACAATACCAAGTTAAACTAAATGTCATATTATAAATGCATACCTCTTTCTTTTGGAGAGAAACTGATGGAGTGTAAAATATGCAAATAGCAGCACAAGCCAGGGCATCTAGAGCATTTAGTCCTTGACATCCCTTCTTTCTGTACTACCTACTGTCAGAGGAAAAAAAATCAGGTCTAGAGAAGAAATCTCCTTTCTCAGATGCACTGCTGATCTCAACTCAATAGTCTTCTTCCCCTCCGTGTCCAGATCTCCAGCTGTTTCTACTGAGAGTTCTGAGTATGCACTGAAAGAGTTTTAAATTCCTAACAATAGCAGAGAAAATTGTATTATATCTAAAACACAAGCAAGGAGCTTTAACTAAAAAAAACCCAAAAACCAAAAAATTTTCTTTCAGTTGCAAAGAAAAGCATTCAAAAAAATATCCCAAAATATCTTTGCAGTTCCTTTTTCAAGTCATCCTCTGCAACAAACAAAACAAGGCCTGAATGGACGGTGAATGTAAGGGAAGGAATGTCTGAAACATGATCAAGCACTTGAGAATATCATAATATTTATATTGATGTATGCAGTATAACCATTCTATCCCTCCCCCATTTTACTGGAAATATAAAGGATTTTCTACCATAGCAATCCTTACGTATGTACTACATTCATTTTGAAGTAGAGAAACAAAAAAGGTGAAGTATGGCAAATTTCTGGTTCAGAAAATGAAGAAAGTAAAAAGTAGAGCTGTTAATGGACTGTGCATGCACACTTCTATTGCAATTGTCATAGGGGTAACACAGCAAAAATCATTAAAAATTATTAGAATTAGAATAAAATAATAAAGCTAAATAATCCAAATTAACTTACCATTAATAAGTTTGAAAAATCTCATAAATTTAGTTTAATTTTAATGCTTAAAATAATTAATAAAGATATATATAGAGAAGGGTAAGGACCAACATAGTTGTCTACATATACAGTTCAATAAAAAACCTTACATGCACTAAATTCATAGGCATGACTAGGGAATATGGAGCCTTTTCAAGTGAAGAACATAATGTATAATAATGAGACTGAATTTGTCCTTTTCCTCTGCAGGGCACTGGAGATAATAACTGTGATGTCTTTGAAATGACAGCGTGGCAGGTATGGTTCTAAGCACCATATGTCAACAGCTCTGAAACTTCCCTCTGAACTGACATAATTTAATAATTTTTTTTTTTCCAAATGAAACTTAACTATTGTAGCAAAACCCCAGCTCTTCTGCATTCTAAATTAGCCCACACTCTATTTCATTTCACTTGTTTACAACACTTCTGAAATTTATCCTTTATCTGTAGTAATGTGGAAATCATCAAAATCCATACATACAATTTAATCAACACCCAAGAATTTTCTGTCCAAGCTAGCATGAAAGCAAAATAAACAAAAATCCAAATGTGTATATATCTTCATATACCTGAATGGACAGGCATTATATTATAAAGGCAAAGTTCCAACATTCCTCTTGAGAGTCAGAGAGTGTCTTTCCATCAGAATTAAGAGGTTTCAGATCAGGCTATGTTTACTGTAGTCCACTGTGTTCTGAAAATGTTCATTTTTTCCTATTCTCTTGTTCGTTCTCTGATGACTTCAGAGCTCAAAAGTAACAAATGCCTGGAAAACATGCTAAAATCTGTTTCTGAGACTAAAAATGGATGTCATATCCTTCATTATAATAACAAAATTTTCTCATCTGAGTGAACCATAAGTTAGTTTTTACATGTTCCTTGATTATAGTAATAATTTGAAAATAGAGGGATGAATAATGTGATATTCTATGAGAACCTAGAATACTTTTTTAAAGGAAGTCAGTTCTAAGTTTGATGGAACAAAGTCTCCTTGTTATTTCACTCTGTAGACAGCATAGCTTACAGTTTTAACTCCAAAATTCCCATCAAATTCCACATTAGACTCTACTATAGAAAATTCTCTGTTCACACTTGGCTCAGGAATATATGAAACTTTGGCAAGTAAGGCAAGTAATGTCTAATATTCCATATCCATAAATGAAGGAAGCTGAAGAACACATTTAGCAAAGTGGAATAGAAGATGCATGTCAATAAGTTCAAGCAAAGCACTCCTAAATAGAAGATTAGCTTTACATGTCTCACATATCAAATCAAACCCCATGAGAATCTGATTTCACTTTTCACCTTATAAAACCCTATTAATATTGTGCATTTTAATCAAGCAAAAATAGAAAATAAAGATATAAAAATATATTTATTGTGAATGGCTGCACATCTTGTTTATGCAGATTTTCTTATTAGGCTTCAGCTGTTATTTGAATCTCATCAGCCTGTTGTACTGGGGCAGTGGAAAGGTCATCAGAAACATATTTCTGAATGTTGTCTGAACAGAACCATTAGAAAGGAAAAAGCCTGGAAGAGTTACAGAAGAAAATAGAAGCAAAACCATACTTCACAAACATGGAGCTAAGAAAGGATGCAAACCATTGTTGATCTTGATCTACTGCTCAAGAAATTGATCAGCAGTTCAATATTAAATGACAATTTCTACTTCTAGAGCCTTTCTTCCTCATACTGGTAATTTTAAATTTAACTTTTAGCTGCAGTAAAGGAATGGATTATGGTGGCTCCCAGATTTGTCACTAGTGGATATTTGCCAACATTAATCACTACTGTGGAACTCAGCAGCTAGTTGCAATGCTTAATATATGCTTAGAAGAGATCAGGACAGGAGAAATAAGAAGATCTCTTCCTTATAACTCAAAACATAGTGGACTGCATGTTGCCAAAACTTTAATATTCCTAGCAAAACTAAATAGAGATACTTATGCAACTGAACAATATTTTCCAGTTTAGCTATTAATCCCTTGCTATAAAAAGTGCTACTTTATTTTTAAGGCAGTGTATGTGACTGGAGACAGGACCATTCTTGCTTCTCTCTATGCAATGTCCATAACTAAGACAGCTTTTCTCTGTTTAGACATGTTAAGGTAATTTTCAATTGTACTATCTCAGATCCTCAAAGAGATACAAAGATATGCAATAATAAATTCAAAGACTAAGTGGAGCTTTCTGTGGGGAAAATGGCCCAGATTTCCAGATCAAAGTCAGTAGGGAAGAGGTTCTATCCCACCCAACTTTCTTAATGTTACGTCTCTGTGTCCTTGTAAAACTGGAGTAATGATCAAACAGAAGTTGAAAAGATAAATTACCTACTCATTTTCATTTATACTGCTTCTAAACATGAAATTTTGCTATAGAATCACATTTTTGAATGCAATATTAAGAGAAGTTGAGCACGTCTGTGCTGCTTGGTTATTAAATAAATTAACCAGTGTGCTGTCATTTTTGTTCTTTCTATATTCATCAGAGGCTCATTGTACAGAGAGTTACTTCATGTATCTAAAAGAGTGAATGACTCTGAAGTCAAATACTCTGTATTCAGCCCAGTAAAAAAGTTTTAAAAGAAACAGAAGTCAATAGCTGTAAATCAAAAGGATTAAATATATTGCTTCCCTCATTGCAGCATCTGAATTATATAGACCTCTCTCTTATTTTGTGCTCAAAAAGCTCTTTTCATAAAATATCAAAGGCACTGCCATAACATAACAATGTTAGAAAACTATTAGAAATAATATTATGACAAAGCATAATAATCAACTTGGCCAATAGAAAGCAACGCTGTAATATATTAGAAATATATTCACAGTTTAGTTCTGTTAGCTGCTGTTACATGTTGTATAAAATCAGCCTTGTTTGTACTTCTCATTTGCTTTATATAAAAAGTGCAGGGATTACCCTCAAAATAATTTTCAGGTTTTTCTAAGTCAGTTCAAATACCTGTATGACTGAAATGAACAATGACTTACTGGATTAAAGCGATCTTCAGCCTACAGAATACCCAGGTCTGCCTGGTGATGTGGGCTTCCTCTTTGCCATCTGCTTCTAAGCAGGAGGAACAGAGAACTGTTCTGCCAGAGGGAATTCCTTCCCAAAGGCTGATACTTGGCACTCACAGTTCTCACAACGATGCTTAACAGAGCAGTAGGAAGTGTTCTCAGCACTCTGTCTCGAGGTGCAGCTCCTTTTCCACTGCATACATATTCTTCTGACCTTTTACCTCCAGCCCTGCAGACAGACCTACTGTGTCTTGCTGTGATGCATCCTGCTCCCCAACATAAGACAGGCTTACACAGGAAAAAGCTATAGCTAGCAAAATTTGAGATTAAGGCTTCATGTAAAGCAAGCAAACAGAGTGTTGCGAGATAAAAACAAACGCCCAAACCCACCATAAAACACTCTTTTAATCTATCCTTACAAGTATTCTTCATTCACATCCCTCATGCACATTTATTTCAATGTGCTCTTGCTCAAAGGCCATATAGACATGAATTCTGCCTCTTCCCCTCACTTTATGAGGTTCCACAAGAATAACTTCCATCTCAGCTACTTTGGGTAGATTATTTGGGTAGATTTAGAAGTCCTGGGTAGTTCTAGCTGCAGTCAGACACTTTGTGCATGTAAGGTGTAGCCATTTGCTTAATAGTCATATTGCCTAATCTAGACTGTTCGATCTTCAGTTCTTCAATCCCTCAGATTTCCATAACGTCATGATAAATATTACATCAGACACTGGATATAAACAAAAGATGTTATGCATCTCATTTCTGGTGTGTTAGCAATTTCTTACAGAGATCTCACCTTCTACAGCAAATGCAAATGTCACCTCAATAAAAGGTGATGCATTTGAGAGTAAATTCTTTCCCTCCCCTTCGCCCTGCTTTAATATGTTCTCTTTTGCAAGAAAAAGTTTAAAGCCGTTTGATGCAGATTTTCTGTTATCTATCAATTTTATGTTGCCAAATCAACAACTAATGTTTTCCAAATCCTCAACATGTCAAGGGAATAAGGGGAAAAATTCTATTTGGTATTCAGATCAACTCTTCCACACCCAGTTTTATTCTACTGTAGTCAAAGCAAAATTTCTACTAAAAGAAATGTTAAAAATTGTAGGACATAATTCTGGAAGAGTACAAGAACCACAATATTTAGGGGAAGGTACCTGAACATCCAGTCTTACAAAGAGTAAATATCACAAACTGTTCTCCTTCAGTATCAGATGACCAGTTTTCTGCCACCTATTGCAACAGAACTTGAAAACTGAAAACAGAAACCACAATTTATCAAACTAAGAGGAATATAATTGGAAAGAAATTAAATAATAACAAAGAAAAAATAATAGAAAAAAAATGGCAGATGAACAAAGCCCAGCCCTACAGAGATGAGGAAAAGAAAGAAGTAAATTGAGAGACTGAATCACTGGCATTCTGATGTACTAAGGGGACCAGCTTTTCAACCATTTTTTAATGAAAGAAGAATTTCACACAGTAAGTTTAAACAGAAAGAATATGAAACATAAGAAATCTATTATAAACAGTGTTATCAGCTGTGGAGAGAGTAATTTAAATGGCATTCAGTAATGCAGGTGAAGGCTGTCTGGTAGCTCATCTCTTTCATATTTGGTTTCTCAGATTATTTTAAAGATCCAATGGTCGATCCTTGTCATGTCACAGTCTTTCGCCCTTTTGTGAAATACTGAAGGAATTGCTGTCCTGTGTCTATTTGATTCTTAAGGTTTACTGACTTTGATTCTGTCTAAGGGTTCTTTCTTCTAAGACAAAACCTTGGAGACCTCTTGGTGCTTTCTTGCCTGCTAGCAAGGGGCACAGCCAGTTTTGCATGCTCACACTTTGTGACTGTAGTCTTATTAATCTCCAGCTGTGTAGAGCTGGTTTTGCCCACACAGACATTTAAGAGACAAGCTTTGTTCTAAACATGGCTATGGGATTTGTAAGGTGAAAAGAACTTCTGTTTTGATTTGAGTATCTCGTTTCTTCTGCTCTATTTTGAACTCTGGGGCATACCACATTTTCAAGTGGAGATTTTCATTATGTTTAAGAATATAATTAATTCTGGAGCTGTATACATTTCACTTAATTTGAAAGGTTTGGACTTTTCCAAAAATCATGGAAGACAACAGGTTTCTCAGCTCTAACAAAACAGGAAACAAAACCAAACCATCGACTACTATGACTTCACTATAAATACCCTCAAAGGGGCACAGTGATTGAAAATTCAGAACCATTCATCTTAAAATGTACCAAAAGAAAATACTGATCAAACAGACCAGCAAAATGCAGCCACTTGTAAACTGACCAGCCAAAGAAATGCACAGAAAGAGCTCTATTTGCTAGGACAATGTGGAACATTTGTCATTCAGACCAGAAGCAGAATCTGGTCAGAATTCAAGAATATATACATAGTACTGATATCAGATCAATATCACTAGAGTCCAATGAAAATGAAAGCCTCTTACTGAAAATATAAATTACCTTTTAACATCAAGATCTCAAGTTACATTAATACAGCGCTCTTATCTTCCCATACCTTCAGTCAAAATGGCATTTCAAGAGTAGTTCACATGAAACACAATTTAATCAGGAAATCAGAGACTGAAACATCAATCCATTAGGCTTCCTATTTCTCAGGAAGTCTTAAGAGTGGAGAAGTTCAAACTTCATTTAATATATTGCAGATGAAGATATCACAATGTCATCCCCTCTAATTTCAATTTCTTTCCATATTTTTCTTGAGGGGTTGTAACTTCTTTTCCCAGTGTAAAGCCTGAAATCCAAAAGATTCTCTATGGTATTGAGGTTGGATTCATAGAACCATAGAATATATAAAGTTGAAAAGATTGTCAAGTCCAGCTCCATTTCTCACAGGACTACCTAAAACTAAATCATGTGACTAACAGCATCATCCAGATGCTCCTTGAACTCTCTTGGACTTAGGGCCATGACCATTTCCCTGGGGAAGCCCATGTCAGTGACCACCACCAGACTGGAGGTAAGGAACCTCCGATCTGAAGATCCCCTGGTGCACCTTTATTCCATTTCCTTGTGTCTTGCTGCTGGTCACCAGAGAGAGGAGATCAGCACCTTCCCTTTGCTGCCCCCTCTGAGGAAGTTCTAGACTAAAATGGGGTCACCCCAGCCTTCTCTTCTCCAAGCTGAGCAAACCAAGTGACCTTAGATGCTCCTCATAAGTCTTGCTCTCAAGAGCTTTCACCATGTTGGTTGCCTGTGGACAGAGTTTAATAGGTAGATGTGCTTCTTCTGAGGCCCCCAAAACTGCACTTAGTACTCAAGGTGGGGCTGCAGTGAGAGTGGGGCAATAATCTCCCTCAACCAACCAACAATGCTGTGCCTGATGTACCCCAAGACACAGCTGGCTCTTTTGGTTACCAGGGCACTGCATATTCAATTTGCCACTGACCCAGCTCCCCAGATCTCATTCTGCAGGGCTGCCTTCCACACTCCTCCTCTGATTTGTACATACAACCACATTGACCTGTCCCCAGTGGAAAATCCTGCACTTGCTCTTGTGACTCAAATTGCAGAAGTTTGTGGAGAACTCTTGCCTGTGGGATGGACTCACAATGGAGAAGTTCATAAAGAACCATCTCTCTTGGGACAGGCCCCATGCTGGAGCAGTGGAAGGACTCCTCTCCCCCAGCAGTGGCAGAAACAAGCTGGGATAAACTGATCATAACCCTCGTTCCCTGTCTCCTGGCAGTGCTGGATAGGGGGAGATAGAGCTTGGAATGAGGGAGGAATGGGGGGAGTGTGTTTTTAAGGTTTAATTTACCTCTCATTATACTGCTCTGATTTTGTTAATAAATTCAATTAATATTCCCAGTTTGAGTCTGTTTTGCCCATTTGAGGAGTGATCTCTCCCAGTCCTTATCTTAACCCATTAAATGATCTTTATATTTTCTCTCTCTCCCTTATGGAAGGGATTGACAGAGCAGCCTTGGTGGGTATCCAACCAATACCCTTTGGTGAGCCCGGCATTTGGCCAGGGTCAAGCCCACTCCACTGCTCATGTTGTGTATATTAGTGTACATTAGTACAAAGGCATTTCAAATGTGCTCAGGCATACTCAGCACATCATTGAGCAGACTGAAGGACCTGCTAGCACACCATCCCACAAGCATTGGCATGCTACTCCCAGGCTTTTCTCTAGTGAGCCTGGTTTTATCCCTTTCTCCCTTCAAATCCAGTTTAAGGCTCTTTAAATTACACCTATTAACTATTGGGCAGAGATCCTTTTTCCCCTTTGAGAAAGGATTGTCACTAAAGCATCAGCAAAGGAACATTACAGAAGTTCCATGAGAGTCTGCCCACATTGCAGGAAGAAAAATGCAACCAAGACGACACCTGAAACACAGTAATGGGCTGACATTGGATCCTCTGGATCTCAGACCAGTTCCAACCATAAGCAAGCTATTCCTGTTTTTTGTTTACAGTAAAGTACCTAAGAAAAATTGGCACAATTTCTTGTAAAGACTACTGGGCCCTCACTAAAAAAAGCTGCATAAACCCATTTCTACTAGATAATAGAAAACCAAATTAGGCCTGGAGAATCTAGGTTGTCGAAAAGCAGATCATAAGCTGAAAACTATCACCACATGTATAAATGCAAGAACCAAGGCCTCCCTTTCCTATATCAAAACTTTCTTCTGTGACAAATTTGTGAATTGCAGCAGTGGATTCTCTGTACTGTTTTAATGAATGAATGTCAGGGAGCTGGAGGAAACTCATCAGCAACAAAAGGAAGGTATTTCCCAGACACATTTGAAAGCCTAACCTAGTATTCAACCAGCCAAAACATCTATACTGAGCAAAGAAAAAATATTTCCCCACTAAATGATACTTCATGTTTTGTTGGTGTCTCATGAGATGTGGGAATAGATCCTTACAAAAACTTTTGCATCAAAAATCCCATTTTATTTGCTACAGTGTCATTTTCCATTGTTATTTTTCTTGCACTCTGCATACATTAAGGCACATTAATAAAGGGAAGAAGCAAGGCAGCTTGTCAGATATTTCAAAACGTACCATGGGAAATGATTGGTTTAGGATGAGTGAACAAAATCTCTTTGTTCAGCAAACTTAATTTTAGCTGAGAACCAAGAAATGTGTGTATAGCACGGACATATGATAAGTTAACTGGGCTCAAAAATACACCATATAGCTGGGCTTTTGGGACAGCAGAAAATGTTTTGATGCTTTATGGCTCAGCTCCACCTTTTAACATGAAGGAGGAAGCATTACAGTTACTCTGAGGGATGACAGATTTTTAGTTTGCATATTCTCCTGGACTTCTGAAGTTCTGGGAACAAAAACATCCATGATTAAGGCTTCAGGGTAGGAAGAGAGTCTTCACAAGCACAGTAGCTAAGGTGAGATTGAAAGACTCCAATAAAACAAGATTATGCACTTTCAGAAATTCAGCTATTAGCTTTCCCTGTGAAAGAACATTTTACTCTTCTAAATTGTTACAGGGCTTATAAACTGGCATTTTCAGAGTTTTAATCCCTACAAGGAATATCTTGTAAAGTTACTGTAAATTTGTGATTTGTATTCTCTAACAGGTCCAAAGGAAAACAAGAAAACCTCTGTAAGATACAGCATCCAAATTCTCTCTCACACAAGGATGGGAATTGAAACTCAGCATAGTTTAAGAAGCTGGGGAAAGATATACGGGGGATGCTGTATGAACAGTCAGAGCAACAAATGTTTGTGCTCCCCTTCCCTACCCATTTGCTGCCATGCATTCCAGCATATCCACAGAGCCTGAAAAGCTGACTTGCATAACAACATCCTAACCTGAATTACCTTTTCAGTAGGTTTAGCGTCTCGGGAGGTGATGTCTCTCCTCGTTTCCCAAACTACCCCTGGACCTTCTCATCCTACTAGCACATTGGAGACTGTTCCACAGAGCTGCCTGGACCCCCCCACAGCATCCACCCTGCGGAAGAAACACAGATTGAGAAACTGTGATGCAGCAGTTAAATCTCCTCTAGACATAAATTGAAGACATTGAGGGAGAATAACTCAGGTAGAATAAACCATGACCTAGAGCTGTCACACACAACCTGAGAGGGGAGGGGACTTGTAGGATTACAGTGCCCTCTCAGTGTGTGTAGGTGTGACAGAACTGCTGAAGGCATAGCTAATTTCAAGAAGACTTTTAAGGCACAAATACAGACACAGATTTCAAAGGCAGCAATTAGTCAATAATGTGATCACCTAATCTTGCAGGTGACAACCTTGCCTTGCCTGTTATAAATGCCTGTATTTTTACATACTTAGCAGTAATAGGAAGGAGGTGGTTACTTCTGTATTTCTGTAATGAGTAGCTTCATCACACATCATACAGGGCAAGGCAGTAGAGATTAGGCCTTTTCCTGTCATTAGTGACAGTGAAATCTGTCTGTGTACACCTCTTCAGGGCAAGGCATTCCTTCCAGCACTGGAAAGTTTCTTCTTCTAGAGTCTTATATGCACACCATAGTAAAAATTAAAATTGGAAAAAAGTTTAAAAATCAATTAATTTGATAGATAATTTTCAATTTATAGCCTCTATATACTGCATCAAATTTCTGTATCAGTAATAAGTAAATATTAGAAATAATAATAATGCATGAAATTTCATAGCATCAAAACACAGATAGGTATGAGATATAAAGCAAGCTCTTTTTTTCAAATCTTTTAAAAACATTGTTCATTTGCTAAAGAAAAATAAATTTTACTGTCTCTTGTTTATGACAAAAGACAACTGAGTAAATCATGACTTCAGATAACCCATAAGTCTCTGATTCTGTTTTTCAAAGACCTGCCTGCTTTCTATTCCTTTGGCCTTGGCTGCCTAGCAACCTCCACAGAGCTTTCTTAGTCTATACTAATTCTGGAGAGTTTTCATTTATATATTTATTTATGAGAATGTCTATAAGGAGGATACAGAAACAGAGAGCTGTTTGTTCCCTAACAAACAGTGATTGCAAACATGTCATCTCAGTGTCTCAGTGAAGGACACAGTCCTCACTTTTGCAGAGAGGTACCTGCCTCCTTGATTTTGTTTGGGAGCTAAGCAAATCTCAGTTTCTGTTAGACAAAAAGCTTAGTCTCTGGAGGAAGCTACTGATGTAATAGGCACTGGTATTTCTTGGCCTCCCAGTTGGTTTGATTCATTGATAAGTTTTTTCACCCTGGATTCCTAGGTGCTTATGTAAGGTAACTGTGCTCATGCAGCCTGCAGCTCTTGTTTAACATGAAGTTTGTGTTACTGCTCTGGGTCACTAACAGTTCCAGTATCAACCAAGCTCTAGAGGGAAATGGAGACTAAAGCTGATCTGCTGTGTCTGTGACTCAAAGCAGGACAATCTGGAAGGTTTGGATGGGACTGCTCGTTATAATAAGTAGTTTGAAACAGGATATGGACTGTTTTTCCCTGAGCCAGCCATCAGCTTTGCATGGAAGAAACTATTACCTATGGGGTTTTTTATTGTTTGTTTTTTTCTTCATTATAAGTGCAAAATTGAGGATGTCACAGAAAATATCCCTATGCTACATTAAGAAAATACTTATTCTCTTGCCAGTTCTATTCAACCAACACTTTGCAAATACTTTATGCTCTTATCAACACATCAATCTCCTCCAGTATAAAATAAGGGAGGAAAAAAAAAAAGAGAGAGAGAGGAAGGGATGGTCAAATATGTGCCCTGAAGAGCTTAACAGGCTCTCTCAAATGATGTGGTAAAGAAATGCCAGGTATTCATAGCCTACAGTCACATGGTGGGGATGTGGGGTTTGTGTCTCACTATTTCCAACCCTGAACTCAGAAGGAAGAGCTTACATTTACTTCTGGATCAAACTGAAGCCTGAAACACGAAAAATCAATATGTCTTAAGATATCTCAATAAACCTTAATCACTTCATTCCAATTTTTTCTGATTAAATTGACCTTTAGCTATGTTTTGTCCTTAAAGGACACACAGGGGATCTGTGACAGAACATAAATCTGAAACCAGATCTTCTAACTTCCACTCAATTTCTTACCAACAGAGCAACATACATAAAGATTAGGATGTTGTAAGCTTGTAGGATTATAGAAGCATTTTTAAACCTTGGTGTTTACATATACTTATGCATCAGTAAAAATTAATCCCAATTCAATAGTTAGGAAAAGAGTATATTAAAAAAAAAATCTCAATATTTTAACAGGCAATAAAAATATATATGTTGGGTGGAATATCAGTGTCCAATGAAATAAAATAAGAGCAACAAGATGAATGATAGGAATTATTCAGAAATAACCTGCTGGTTAAAAGAGTGACATTTTGTAGAGCAACTTATGAACAGTAAAAATATTCATAGAAAATAAAATGGGGAAAATTATTTAATAAGCAGGAGGAAGAAAGCTACTGGAAGTAAACAGAGATCTGGGATTTCTTTTTTCTATTCATGGGCTAACAATAAACTATTATCTCAGTTCCTTTCCCTCTGTCATTCCAAACAGTAATGCAAATTAGTAGTTAACAGCAAATATCTCAATCTGTACTCCTCTGAGTTATTGTAATACAAATAAATTCCAAATATAATCCAAAACTAAGTAGTTGCTTATTGAAAATGAGTTTCCATACGTATGTTCATTTTTCACAGAGCATGATTATTATAGCAAAACTTGAGCATGTGGTGCTTCCTCCCCTTCCAAAGTATGATCACAATTACATATGTTTTTAAATGTTAAGTCAAACTCTCTGAAAATAAACCCACTGAAGAGTACCAGAATCACAGACTTACATGTTTGTTTTCTCACTTACTTTTGTGAGAATAAGATCAAGGGCATGTAAATAGACAAGAGAAAAAAAGGCTTCTTCATGCATTTTTATTAAAGAAAAAAAAAGGGTTTTCTAAAGAATGAATAAAATTGAACCATGCCAAAGTAGCTAGCAAACCAGAGAATATGAACTTTCTCAAGGTATATGGAAAAATAAGTTGCATGCAGCCCCATCCAAAATTTCAGAGACTATAATTAGGTACTCAATCTATTACATTTCACCTGTCATGTACTTATGCTCCCAAAAGAGGATTATAGCAAAAAGAGAGATGATAATCCTTCCCTTCCGAGAGAGATGCAAAATGCCTTCAGTGTCTGGATATGGACTACAGAAAAATGAAATGCTAGAGAGGGTTTGGAAAAAGGTAATTACAAAGGAAATCAAGCTTTAGTGGGAAAAAGAGAACTAGAAAATTATTGTCAATATGAAAGTATAATCTTTGCTTGAATAACTAACTCACCAACGAGAATTGCAAGAAACCTTCTGAAAACAATCAATAGTATTATTCCAACACTCAGCTCCTCATTTCAAGTGCACTGATTTTACTTCAGACTTAGGCCAGTAACAGATCAAAATTTGGTCTAAAATATTTAAATATTTTTCTAACAATTCATTATGGCAGTAAGTAAGAAAAACTCATGAAGTTATAACCAGGCTTTAGTAATTGTTCTCAAAGCAGTTATATATTTATAGATTGCAAAGGGATGAAAAAAGCTGCAGCAAAAGGAAGATTTACTAAAGAAACACTAAACATAGTAACATATGCTACCATGATGACAGTAAAGAACATAAATAAGCAGAAGAGAAAACACAGTTACCCAGTTCCTGCTATTTTTAATAAATATCACTAACAGGGTAACATTCAACCACCAAAAGGAAGGAGGTTGTTATACTCTGTTACTACGTTGGGCCCTGAGTTGCCATTACAGAAGAGCACAAGTTTCTTGTAGATTCAAGGCTTTATCTGTCTGCTCCTGGAGTCTTGGATATCCTAGGATGTGTGAAATAGCATTAGATTCTGTTATTTATGAACGTGAATCACTTGCAAGCTGTTAGTAGAAATGTGTGTGAGTTCTGGGTACTTGCATGTTAAGTAACAAGAGTAAGATCAATGAAACAGAAAATCATAGTGTGCTATCCCACGTAAGACCTCACAGTACAAAGAGAAAATACTAGAAAGTTCCTTAAAGAAAAGTGTCAGTGTACAAATTCTATACTAGCAGTAATATGAAGAATTTAGCACTACATCTCACCTCTGACTGCTGACTCACTGTGCAGTACAGCAGGCTACTGGTGTTTCCTAGACAGTTCAAAAAGATATTCTTACCAGATTTCATTCCCTTCAGTTTTTGACATATCCTGCAATTTCAGAGCTTTGTTTTACTTAACATGCTTAGAATAGAACCTGGTTTAGACTTCAGAGTTGGCTGAACCTCTAAAAACCCTGCTTATTTATGGCCAAGGTGGTAACTACATTTCTTCCTGATCTTTCAGCTTAGTCAAACCCTGGGTAAGAATTATTCTCCTGCATAAAAACTTTCTATATATACTGCACTTCTCCTTTTTCTTCTTTCAAGAATGCCAGAAGGAAAGAAACAAAAGAATAGTTGCATGTCTGGTATGCTAACATTTTTATACTTCTGCATTTGAGTTAAACAGAGGGGGATTAGATAATTCTGCATGGCTATCTCTCCAAAACCAGTTCAGATAAGGTATACCTTCTAAATTCTAAAATAATTTTCTTTATGATCTGCTGCAGCAAAGATATTCACTCATACACTATTGATTGCAAATGTTTTTGTACATCTAATCGATAAACGAGTTAATATGTGTTAAACCAATCTTCTAGATTATTTGTCTTGCTCAGCCTAACTAATACAAAGCTATGGGTGAATCATTTCAGAGCAGCAGAACAGTGTGAAAACCAGACTGGTATATTTTTAATGTGAGTCTGTGTGTGCTTATAAACACAAAATGTCATTAAAAATATTTTCCCCTGACAATATTTCCCCCATTTTAAGATCAGTTCCATTGACTCATAATAGTGGTCTCCAGATACTTATCTGACAAATGGCTGTTTAATTTATTTTTTACTGTGAAAGATTTGACCTGGTTTGTTCATCTATAAATACACATTTTTGTGCTGTAGACACAAATATGCATTTGTTTTAGCTTTCATCCCTGCCGTGTTTGTATAACACAGTGGGATATTCACAGTCAGAAAGAAAAGAGATTGAAGAGCATTTGATAGTATTTTCTAGCATTTTAAATACAGAAAAAAAAAAAAGTGCCCACTTCATCAAGTGCTAAATTCAGTATGGCTGAAATGAAACAGAGAGTGGGCCAGAGAGAAAAAAAATCTTCATCTTAGGTGGAAAAACAACTCTTGTTGTTGACAAAGCAATAGGATGAGTGCTACTGAGTTCTACTGAACTGATTATGTTAAACTTATATTCACCTTCCCTACTAGCATATCTGATGTAGCTCCAGCTTAGCAATAATTATAAGGAATTTTACTATACCAGAATGTAATATGACCAAAGGAGTCTGAGAGGATCTTTATCTTTACAAAAAAAGGAAGGCGACAATCTTAACAGATCGAGACACAGAAAAATTCAGAAAGCAATTTTGAGTTCCAGAGCCCTATTTTGATCACAGTAAGGCACAAGTCATCATTTTTGAAAAGCAGGTAAACCCATTTTTTCTTTTCAAAATGAAAACTAAAATTCTTTATTGTTAGTAGCATTGTTATTGTTATTATTTATGTGAATTATTCCTATTTTCTCTTCCTCTGCTGGTGTATATGTCACTCATATTAAAATTTTACTAATCTTTTACCTACTTAATACCATTTTGTAGAGTTTCCAATCATTAATTAGCAATGAATTTATGTAAATTAGCTTCAGAAACAAAGCATGGAAGACAAGTGGCCAGCACTACATGACCCTTAAGAACTGTTGGGATCCAAATAATTTTATAATTCTGTTACATGAAAGGAATTACAGGATCCTCCTACTCACTAGTTCATGTGGATACTTCTTAGCCCAAATTAATTTCCCACATCAGAGAGTTTCCAAACAGAGAAAATTTCAATTATATTAATAACACAAAAGATCTACCCCCTTATTTAATCTATTTTCTGCCCTTTGTACTCTCAAGGTATTGTGAAAAAAAGTGACATCATTTGCTGGTGTTGCACATGGGAACAAATTTATTCCCTGAGTTATCAAAAAGAAAGATTTTGAAAGGTGCCTGCTTTGTAGCTGAACGTCTTTCAGAAGATTTGAAGAATATTATGTGTCTTATACTAATGAAAAACATGATTTATTTTACAGTGCATGTGCATAGTCATGTATCACTGTTACTCTTGAGGTGAACATAAGGTGGAGATTGACTAGCAGAGACTGAAGCACAGCTAATATTATTCCCTGCAACATATGAGAGAAATATCTGTGTCTTGCATTGCTGGAAGGTGGTATGCACTGTTACCTGCAAAAGAACAGGGGAAAGTCCCCAAATTGTTATTGAAAACTGAAAAAAACCCCACCAAACAATTGGTGTAGAGCCATTAGAGTTTAAAGATCAAAATATTCTCATTGAGTGCTATTGCAACAGTGTAGTCTACTAGTACAAAGAAAAGCAGTTAAAAATATCAGTTGCTTTCTTATCTGCAAATTGTTCATAAATTAGTGATATATTTCTTTGCTAATAATATTTTCAAAAATTTTCCAAAAATAAATACAGCTGAAAGCAATTAAAACCTGTAAATTAACAGACTGATTATGTGTGATTGGTCATATAGTTCAATGTAGATGGTTCAGACTAGATGATCCAACTTTAACAGATAGAAAAAGGCAAGAAAAATATTTTAACATTTTGGGAAAAGAAACTGAGGCTTTAAACATGAAAAGGACATTAAAATCATTTTCTCTCCTTTAAAAATAAGATGTTTTGGAAATTACGTTCAATTTAAAACAAGTTCTCTTCCCTCTGAAGAGTAAAAAGGGAATAGTCACCACGTCTCTACCAGGAACATTTGCTTCCTGTTACACTGATTACCAAGATGTGAAAAACACCATCAGTTCCAGCTCAATACTCCAGTTTTCCAAAACTGTCAAAACCCTATTCATGCAAAAGAAGTATCCACGCAAGCATAATGAAACAAACTGATAGAAAATGGCACAAACATAACCACGGGCAGTGGTGCCCAGCTTATGAACCCTCATTAAGATACATGAACTCAGCTTGTAAATTTTTCTTTCCAAAATATGCAGCGCCCATTTTCACATTGCAAATTTGGAATCAAATAAAGTTAGCATCCAGTTGGCCTCATAAAGTCTCAGATCAGAGTTAGACTTTGCAAGCAGGTTATCTGGTTCAGCATTTTAGAAATATTTGCAAGCAGAATTTTATCATCTCAAGTATTAATTTCTGTGGTCTGGGAATCACAGTTGTACCTGCATTATCTATACATTAATACCACCTTTTTATTGCAAATGAAGAAAGGTAAAATTTGCAGAAATATCCTTTTTACTATTTTTTTTTAATTCTACACTTAAATTTAGTCTTCTTTTTTAGATACAGTGCAATGCATGTGTAATAATCCATAAAATTTTGTTTAAGATAGTTAAAAGTGTGGCATACCCACACATCCTAGGGAAAAAAGAAAGACCAGCAGAGCAAACTTTTTCTTTTACACGTAATGTAGTAGGTAAAGTACTTGCAAGGAACAAGGGATACTCAGTTCAATTCCTACTTCAGTTTGAACTGAATCTCTTACTGAAAAAAAGTTTATTTCATAGCACTGAGGTTAGAAAAAACCTCTATGATCACCAAGCCTAATCATCAACGAGCATCACCACAATGTTCACCATAAAACCATGGCCTCAGCTGCCAAAACCACAGGTCTTTTGAACACTTCCAGGGATGGTGACTTAGCCACTTCCCTGGGCAGCTTAATCCAATGCTTGACAACCCCTTCTGTGAAGAATGTTTTCCTAATATGCAATCTAAACCTCCCCTGGCACAACTTGAGGCCGTTTCCTCTCTTCCTGCCACTTGTTACCTGTGAGAAGAGACAAACTCCCACCTCACTACAACGTCTTTTCAGGGGGTGGTAGAAGTGACAAAGTAGACTTTACGCACCTGAAGCAGAACAATGCAGGCTAGCCATGTAAAATTTCTGGGGACAGAAGGAAGAAAGAGCACACAACGTGTAGATCTGGATATGTAAAGATAATACTGGGTTCTGATTCCTTTCTTTAGGATTATGGCTATAGTAACAACACCATATAAAATGCAGCTTCAAGATCATAATCCAAAACTGGTCTGGAAATCAATCGTAGTCTTTGTAGTTTACCTTAGACATTGCTCATCAGAGTATTACAAAGACCTTAATCTATGGATATTAGATACAATATATCGGTTATTGTCTTGAAATGCACCCCAGAAAACAAGTTTGTTCTCCTTAACAGCACACTCAAAACATGGGAACCTTTTGAACAGGGCTCGAGAGATTTCAGCTCCATTAAATCTACAGTAGACAAAAGCCCTGCATGTATTCTGGGCTGCCTAGTCATATTTCAAGAAGGATGAAGAGAACACCTCACTGAGACCTACCATATGTTCAGCCTCCCGAAAAAAGACTGTTACAAGTTTTATCTAAATTATTATAGGCTACAAACTTTATCACTTTTTGAATTTCTGTCTTGGACATTCATAACATTTTGTATGAAAGATCATTTTTATCCAAGATTAGGGAAAGTAAAAAAGGAAGAAAAAAAAAAAATCACACCTTGTGTGACTGCAGTGGTCCGGGGCTGGACTGTACAGGAACTTGTGGGGTAGTTTCTCCACAGGAAAGAGAATCGTGCTGCACACAACTGCTTAACTTGTCAAGCAGCAGCACACATTGACCAGGGGACCAAGTTCGGGACATGAGGTATAAAACAAAACCTGGACCACGTTTTGCACTTGTATTCAGTAATGTGAGGAAGTGCACAACAATTATACTGAACTCCTGAGTGGGGGAAAAAACAAAAAAGGAAAATAACACATCTAGAAAAAAATAGTTACGGAACTTTGCAAACATTTCAAAGCAAAAATTCAAATAGACAATCTACATTGTCAAAATTTCAGCAGGTATCAATGTATTAAAGAAGGAACCTCAGTTTTGCTATAAACCAAACCAAAACAAACTCTATAAATTTGAAATTTGATAGCAAATTCCCATGATTTTCCCCCTTTCTTCAAATACTCTTCAGAAATAAAATTTAATCTTTGGCTGAGATCCAACTTGCAACTTGAGAAGAAGATATTGGACCCAAGAGACTAAAAACCCTAAGAAAACCCACAAACCCAGCAAATTATGCTGCTATCAGATTTCAGAAATTGGAGTTCAGTGACTATCATATTTGTGACACATCTTTGTCTATGATGGTGGGTTTAGTGGTTTAGAGAAATATTAAACACTCTCATGAAGAATTTCAGGCCTCCTCTTTACAGATCATTCTCCACATTTTCCCTGATTTCTCCTAGCCCGTGGTGAAAATCTCACACCAGATGAATACAGCACCCATGCTCCTGACACAATCACATGGAGACAGTGATTCCAACGTATCCAGTTCTCCATCTATCCTCTTGTCAGGGATTACATGTTATTATCTCCAAAGTCTGTGTTTTCGTCAATTCGAATCATGCAATACAGCCATGAGGTGAAAACTCATATTTTGTTGACTTGCTAATTAAGGAAGTAGATGGAATACTTGAAGCACATATTACTAAACTTTTTTGTTGTTGTTGTTGCTCCTGTCAAGAAGTTTAACACAATTTGTGAAAGCTTGGAAATGCTAGCTGTTGCATTTTTACCCATATTTATTCATTAGAAAAATCAAAATTAAGCAAAGAAAATTGGCATATAGTTCTGAAAGCCGGTTCTAGAGTGAGATGGAAACTTGCAATCCCCTTAATTTCTACGCTTAAAGAATAATCAATGCAGAGAAAGAATACCTAATTTACAAACATTCATTCAATTCTTTGCTTATCAGCTAAGGTAGTCAAGAGAAATGTCATTATACAAAACTGATGTTTGCTTCAGTAGCAGAGGGAATGAGAACAGAACACTTTATAAACACCTCCAAGGAATTGATAAGGGATGACTGCAGTTATCGGCATCAGAGGCATAGACAAGGAGCTTCTCACCCGTTGCTAATGCCACAAGCTACCCAATCTCTCCATCCATAATGACACCCACAGGAAAAAATCTGGGACCATACTCTGCATACTTCCAAAACATCCAGCACTGAGCACTTCTTCCTCCTAAATATATATTGTAAAAGAGTTTCTAAGGAACTATCAAAAGAATTTATATGCTCATAATTCAGTGGATTCCTGACTGATGACTTCTTTCAATGGCTTAGAGTTGCTAGTACCTAGAAAATTTATTTTACTTCAGGTGAAAGAGTTCTCCATCTGTGTAAAAGGAGGATGCAAATTCTACATTGTATCTTATTAAGTTCCAGATGGTCACAGACAGCAGCACAGTGACAAACATAACCTTCCTGAGTAATCACAAGTATGCTAATAAGTACAGCATACCTGGACTGTTACCTTGACTGACTTTCTACGTGTGAATTACTTCTTCAGAAGTTAAATAATTGTTGAGCTAGCCCATGGGTTTATTGCTTTTCTGAATCACACATACAGCTAATGGTTCCGATTCCCATCCTAAGAAATATGCATAGCACAGAAAGATTTTGCTCTACTGAAGCCATGGCAGGGCTATTTAAGCAAATGAAAATGTCTCCTTAAGAGCTGGTTTCTTTCTGTGCTTGTTCGCATCACAGAGAAATAGAGCTAATGCTACGCTCCTATGAGTGCTTTATGCATTCTGACAAACCAAACGAGGTTTGTCAGGAGAGGCTCTAGGCAGCATGGAACTGCTGCAATTTTACATCTCATTGATTACCACAATGGGAATTGAAAATGGTTCTCTGCTTTCGACATGATATTAAAAATACTGTTGCAGATCTCAGAAAAATATGCAGGTCCTTCAACGAAGGGAAAACTTGGTACAGCATTGTTTCCTCTTGAATTTGAGTCAGGCCCATTTGACCTTTATGAAGGCTAATAATAAAGCAATAAGGTGACATGCAGTAAAGCATGTCATTCTGTGAGTCGTTGTGTAAGAGAATACATGAAACAAAAAGGCAGTTCAATACCCTGAGGCTTTGGGGATCTGCTTGTTTTTTGGTGTGTGCATCCTGTATACTGCTGGCATTACACAGAGTATGTGGAAACCCACATGTCACAACAAACAATACTAAAAGAACAAGGCCTAAAAACCACTGTAAGAAAATTAAGATTTATTGCTACTGTCACACTGCCTTTGTCATTGGCTGGTTTGATGTTTTGGAGAGGTTTTGTATGAATTTTTCAGAAGAATGATTATTGCTTTTACACAAAAAATCTGAAATCTTTTCTATTCCCATGTCTTCAGTGATTTATTTTTGCTGGATCCAGCAGTCCCTGTCCACAGAATTTTATCATTTTATGAGGGACACACTCACTTTCTAAGCACAGCAAAACAACCCCAAAAGCACAGAGAACAATCTACAGTGTCAGCAGTAGAAGTTTGTTCTACTCAGAGATTGCAAATGACATATGTAGTACCATGTGCTAAGCAAGCTGTGATAGTCACTAACCCTTTGAGGTGCCTAGCAACCCTCAGCAGCATTCAGGAGGAAGAGAAGATTTTCAGCACTCAACAGAATTAAATTCCTAATAAAACTGTTTACTCAGAATCCTAGAAGCCCTCAATGGTCTCTAAAATCAGGCAGAGAAAAGCATGCTTAGCACAAGACCAAGTTACTGCAATCGCAACATCAAAACCAATTTAATCTAGAAAGGAAACCTTTGTATTTAAAAATAATGTCAGGCTTATAGAACTTCCAGTGGACTGCCCAACCAACTGGAAATCAGAAAATCAGAGCTCTGAATTTCATCATATCTTTCTGATATTTATACTTTATAACACCTATATACAAATACCTATACCAATGCTTTACATTTACATACAATTCAGATACATTTTCAGCACACACACCATATAACCAACAATTAGTATGACAGGCAACCTAATCAAAAGAGTTTGAAATGATACAAAAATTGAAAACCAAGTTTCAGTAAATTAATGACATCTGTGGTATTCCCAGCTGTAATATCCAGTCACGGGAGGTTGGATGCAGAAATTAAACACAAGCATTTCCAGTGACACACATTAGGACATACTGGGATCCATGTATCAGCTCAAACTAAGTCTGTATGATAAAGAAACATGCCATTCAATTAAAAAAAAAATAAAGAAGCAAAAACTCAAATGGCACTCAAATACTACCAAGTACTCAATAAGAATTAAGGTGTATGTGTGGACGACTGGTAGTTTTATCAGTAGCAGAACAGGAATAGAAAATCCCTCCCACATACCAAAGGTAGCTTTCGAGAACTCACAAATATCTTGTCCTTGCTAACCAATAATGTGATAATAATAAAGGCAACAGTCTGCCTAGAAATCCAGTAAGTAATCTCAGTAATCCTCTTAAGGACATAACAGACTAAGAATAAATTTGTTAAAAAATATTGTCTTGGATTTCTTGATCCTTTGATGAAAAGCAAGATAAAGACAAATGAAATAAAGCCAGAGAAATCATATGGTGATGGGACAAGCCTTCTGATTCCACTTGAAAAAACTAATTTTTTCCAGAACAGAAGTCATCTGCTAGCCAAACCCAGCAAGCATTTAATTTTTCTGTAATAAACAGCTCTTCTGCACAAAACTTTGTGATGTGTACAATTGCATCTGTGACAGCTGTTCTCATCTACTGGTTATTTTTCTGCTGGAAAGGCATTAATATGAACTTTAATTCTAATGGAATCATTATCATCCTTGGGTGTTTTATATATACATATATAACCTTAGTAACCTATGACCTACTACTTCATATGGTGATGGTGCTTCACAGAATACCCATTGCAAACTTTTCAGTATATTGAACACAAAGAATACTCTTTTGTGGTTTTTTAAAATTTTTGTACATGCCATATATCTACATAAACTAAACCTTATAATACCAACAGCAATTTAAACATGTGAGACACAGAGCATTTAAAATTTAAAAGAAAGAAAGAAAGAAGTACTTTATAAATTTTAATTAATTATATCTGTTTTTAACACCAATAAAGAGATTTAGATTGGCTATTCTTCAGCATAACTGGCTTCAGCTGTTCCAGAAGGTCATCAGCTGCTACAAAATGCCTGACCTGGTAATAACAGTCACTGAGAGATCCATAAAGAAAACAGTGAAATAGTAATTTCATTAGTACAGTTCTGACACAGAGCAGTGTATTGGAATACTATAGAATCACAGAATGGCTGAGGTTGAAAGGAACATCTGTAAATCATCTGATACAAAAGCCATTCTCAAGCCCCCAAATGCATTTTCCTCTGGCCCTGCACTAATGTGAGGGCTGTTCCTCCTCAGCTACAGAACTTTGCATCTCTCTGTGTTGAATTTCATGAAGTTCCTGTCAGCCCATTTCTCCAGCCTTTCAAGATCCCTCTGGATGGCAGCACAACACTCTGAAAATGCATACATAACACATTCTTGGGTCACTTTTTAATACACTGCTAATTTTGTGACTTCACCTTTTTATTTCTTTACTTCTTCCTGTGAAATATAAAATCATTAACGCTTTTCCCTTCTTCTTTTGCCATTTACTGAATCAATAACATATGCATTATGTGTCTTTTTAGCAGAGACTGATTTTTTTTCTTACTTTCTGGGAAGTATCTATCACATTACAAATGCTGCTACAAGAAAAAAAACACTGCAGCTTGGGCCTATTAGCCTCACCACAAATCCTCTTCATCTGAATGCATTAAATCATATAAAAAGTGTGGTATAAGAAATGAAATATCTGTAATCTTGGTGCTCTACTGAAAGTCTAGGGTTCTAAAATGCTGAATTATAGCCAACGGGATTTTTTTGTTTGTTTTGTTTTGGCTGGTTGGGATTTTTTTGAAAAAGAAAAGGAATAAACTAGGGCACTAAAGTTCTAATTTTGGGTACTCAGTGATGGAAACCTTATGCCCTGAACTTCAGGGTTACTGAAGTCACAGTGAATTCAAAGTTAGGCATCATCAGTGCTCTGTAAATCCAGACTTTGCAGGTATTTAAACTTGGTTACTTGCATACCAACACATCCAACACAGACTATTAAATAATGTATGGCAATCCACTCCTTTGAAAAGGGATTATGCAATTTTAACCACCCTCTAAGAAGTGGAACAATCGTAATCAGTGAATATAAATAAAATATTTCATAAATGAGATTCTACAGAATTTTTAACTTTTATTACACTATTATTCAGATTATTTTGTACTTAAATGAATAAAAATTAAAGCTTCTTTTTAAAGGTATGAAGCTTTGAATAACTTTGAAACTTTAAACTACATATGCAGTGTTAATACAGATATACTGAATCTCATTTATGCTGGATTAGTGGCAGTCTCAGTAAAGAAAATCTCTAGAAGAATGTTTCAAACCTAGTTGACAAAAATACAAAATTTCTCTCAAATTTTCCTTCAGGGCAGAAGGAATCCAAAAACTTTTCCTTTTGCCCAGCTCTTTTCCACTGACAAGGAATGCTGGCCTCTGAGGAGGAGATACCGCCAGCCACCACAGCCCTGATCATGTATATGGCTGATACCTGAAGGAATTATGGATTCAAAGCATTACTGCATGACAAAGAAATTTTACCAGTATATCCCACATTAGCTTAGTCCATCAACTCCTTCATATACCTTACATGAGCCTGATGCAATCACGGGTGCCAAGACACTCTAAGTCTAACCAAAACGATAACGACAGGCAGGATATTCAGAGATGAAAAAAAAAAGACTAAAAAAGCTCATTTTAGAAGGACAGATTAGTCCAACATGACTAAATTAAAAAAAAAAAAGTGATTTTATGACTATCTGAAGGTTACAGACCCTGAGGAAGAAAATTTAGCATGATACAGCAAGAATGAAATGCCAATAAAACAACAATAGTATGAAATGAAGGTAATAAGCTGAATAGTAGCAAAACACTTCATGAGACTGAAATCTATCCAATAGAGATATAATTCTGTAAGGCAGGAACATTTGGAAATAGAGTAGACAAAGCATGAGACAGCATGAAACAATTGTGTACTGATGACACAGAAGGCTAAATCATCTACATTTGCCTTTTTGTCTTTGAGATTACTTCTTCTAGTCAATCATTCTGGAGCACCACTACATTTTAACACCTCTTTCTTTCATTTTCTTTCTCCCTTCCTCTTCCTTTTGAAAGCACTATCAAAATAGATGTGACCTCATTTCCCTTCTTTTTCCTCTGGCTTTAAAGGAACAATCTGTATAATCACTATGTTTACCCAAATGTTTTCACATTTAGTTCTTTATATCTGACAACCTATTTTAAGCAACATCTGGAAACAGTGCTCAACATTCCTCTCTGAAAATGTAGTTTTCTGTAGTCACATGATTTTTATAAGGTCACCTATCACAAAAGTCAGTGACCTTATAAAAAAGTAGATGAATGAGTGAGGAAAGATTTGGGCTGGAGAAAATGTTAAGTATCATGACTGTTTACCACAAGCATACATTCATATACAAAGTTCATTCACAAAGAATAGACTAAGGCTCTTCCAAAGAGAGCAAAAAGCCTAGAAGCCTGCAAGCATTTTAGAAAAAAGATTTAATAATAACACAGGTCTAGAAAGTAGTATGCAAAGGTTCTTGATGACAGAAGAAAATACATGCTTTGCTCTCCTTTAAAAAAAAAAAATCAAACAGTTGGTTTTACTGGGAAACTATTTTAAATGCAAGAATATCTGTACATGTTTGTTGAAATGCTCTATATCTGCTAAAGGGGATGTGTAATGAATTTCTATGATTCAATTTTTTTTCCAAATTTTTTTGTAACATTTTTAAATGTCAAAGAAAAAAGAAGAAAAAATACAAAGATAGTCACTAGTATCCTAACAGCATATTTTCTGCCAATAGCTGCTAATATTTAAATTCTTTTAAAGAGCTTATGTCTCTTATGAAATGCTTATCACTTTTTCAATACAAAAACTACTATCTACTTTGAGTCTCTTGTAACAAGTGTCTGAAATACAAGATTTTTGTATCTCATTTCTCTCAACATTGTCACTATTACACTCAATGTTAAGAAATGGAAATTTCATGTCATTCAATAAAATGCCAAAGTTTTTGGTCTCAATAAAAGAAATAAAAAAAACCCATTTTATTTAGTTTGATTAATTTGATTTTGACTTGAAGTCTGCAATTGCAGGACTATGAAAAATCTTCTACTGCCTTTTGTTGGGGTACGTGCAATAGAAGAATCTCCATCTGCAGAGCTGTTTACTGACGCAATGGTAATTGGTGTGTAAGAGCAGGTTATTTCAAAGGAAGTAAATCTTTCCCTACTTGTTTCTTCACATATGATAAAAAGTGAGGCATAATTTAAATTACTTTCTTTTTTTTTTTTTAATTCTCAGTAGCTGTTATCATCCTTCTCACTCCAGCTCCAGGAAAAATAACATTTTTTGGTTGATAGTCTGAAAGTATGATTTCAAGTCATGTATTTCACACCCTCTATTAAATTAGTCTTAAACACTGGTGGAAATGAACAATTAGCAGAATGCACTGAGGACACACAAGAATGGAATATCGGGTTCTGCATATCTGGGACTGTGCGGGAAAGAAGATGTGATAGAAAAGTTTACTAAATAAAACATTAAAAAGTAAACAAAAAAGCAATAAATAAGTAAATAAATAACTAAATAATGAAGTAAGAATAGAATAAAGTGAGAATAAAATATATGATAAGTAATAACAAAGCAAAACAGAAATAAGCTGTGGCACTAGAATCTCATGACCCAGTGATACTTTGTATATCATAGGAACCTGCAGAATGCAGGAACTCTAGACAGAAGAACATACAAAAAGTACTTGGAATAAAATTTAGCTTTGTATCTCTAAAAAACTACGTAGTGAACTAAGTTTGGAAAAACACCCCAAAGAATACTGTGAATGTATTGCTGGTTCCCACTAAACACTAATCTGGTTTGAATTCCAAGGAGATCTTAGAGTTTTTGTTCTCGTATTTATAATACAATGAAAGGAAACTTTGAAATTAAAAGTAATCTCAAGCAGAAACCCCTCTCCACCCAAAAAACCCCAAACCCAAAAACCAAACCAAACCAACAAACAAACAAAAAGCCCCCAAAACCAAGCCAAAAAACCAAACAACCCTAGCCCAATCACAATATTTGTATTCATTTCTGATGAACAGGAGGAAATGTTAAGGCAGTCTACTGAAGTCAAGTAGAACCTGGTGGGTTTCTTGCCTTGGTAGCCCTTACCACCTCTTGGGATAGGGATTGTGAGATAAGTGCATGATTTCCTTGGAAGAACAAACGGTTTAGCCTAACCTGACTCAAAGGCTACATCCTTTTGAAAGGACAGTTAAATAAGAAATTATTACCTCCAACCAGGCTCATTGTAGGGCAGTTATAAGGAACATAATACACACTGATATATTATGTCTATTATGTATAAATAAGGAGGAGTTTTTCTGAACATTCCATATTTTGTTATAGGGAAAGGCTTTTTTGTTATCTTTACAGAACACTGAGAACAGATAAAAAACCTGTTTTATGATAAGTCTTGACAGATTTTGGAGGTTTTTTTTGATTGATCAGGTTATTCTCAACATGTTTTGGAAACCAGGAGCCAGTCCTCTAAGCAAAGTACGAGTGGCAAAACTGAGTTATGATTGGAATCTAGCCTTGCTCTAATGGAGATATGGAGCCAAATAACTGCAGCAGCACTTGGATCCTTTGGCTCCCATGTCCTGGGCCTAGGCACTCAGTTCTGGCTGAAAATGGAAGGGTGTGCACAATATTTACCTTTGATGCTGTGCTCATAGAATGACCAGTCATAACAAAATACTGTATATTTCTCATACACCTGCAAACCAGAGAAACTATATGAGTCCATCAAAGAACACAGAGAAAATAATATGTTATAAAAGACAGCTACTCTTTAACGAAAAAGGGAAGCAAACTCCAATTTCTTGAATCTAGAATGAAGAAATCAAAACCCAGAGCCATATTTTCAAATGCCATTACGTAGTTCATTTCCTGAAAGAAGGGGATTTTGAAAAAAACTTAAGGCCTGAGTCAACAGAAATATCTGAAAGTTCAAGGAGTGCAAATGTCTGTGACCACCACGGCTCGGTACAGGCACACCGACTGTTCAAGCAGAAACTCTGAGGGAGAGAACCTTGTGCCAGGCTGAGCACAAGCATTTCCACTGAGTACTTTGGGAGGGCAAATGGTCATGATGATTGTACATTCCATACAATAATTTCCTGAGTTTTTTTTCATTATTAAAGTAGCAACACTTGCATGGACATATTCACAAATATTTTCTCTTAAATACACCATAAAATTAAATAGCAACTTAAAATATGCAAGAACTAAGTAGAAGTTTAATAATTTTATGTAGTTTGAAGGGTTTAGGCACTCAAGTTCGAAAAGAAAAGTCCAGAAATCTTAGAAAAAAGTAGAAAAAATAAGCTTTTTGGTATCTAAATGTCCAACTTACAGAAACAGACATAGGGGAAAAACACCAATCATGATTTTTTTTTTTTTTTTACATAATGGATATACTTTTATAGGTGTCATAAATTAAATTTTATGTGTTATAATCCAATATTATGCACAATAATTAAAATTTTAAAATTAATAACCACCATTTTGAAAGAACAGAATCCTTAGTTCTAAACCCATTTTCATTTGTTTCCCAAAGGTCTGAAAGGTGCTGAACAATTCCATCCTCTAATGACTTTGTAATCCTATTTTGCACTTGGCTTATTATAGCAACTTGCATTTCTCTTCAATGGCTCAGTCCTGCACGGTAGAGAGATCTAGTCCTGATCCAGTAAAGCATCCTTATTCCTGCAGCCTGTATCCAGATCACAGTCTGCAAAGACTTCCTTTTCACTAAGGATGGTAGAAGAAGTAGAAGGTAGAGTCTTAACACTGCTTTGCCAACATAGAAGAAAGCTGAAAAAATCTTATGTAAAGAAAGTAATAAAATGAACAGATTGCAATAAATTATTTTCTTTATAGATCAATGCATTGTCTGATTTTGAACTGTAACTAAACCACAATTCCTTTCCTGAGATTCTTATTGGATATTTCTTGCCCTGCAAGGAGGGAGAACAACTGTTTTCAAGGAGTTGAACAACTGTTCAGTCTAGCTTTTCATTTACTCATTTCTTTCATTCATTACATTTTCATTTACAGTCTAGCTTTGCATTTACGCTCATGCAAAATAAAATAACTTGAATTTTCAAGCTGGGTTTTTCAGATAGGTGTGAGTCTTATGTTGATGAACTAATTATACTTTTTAATACACTTCTTTGCTTTTATATTTCAGTTACCATTATTTCAAGTGTTGAGGTTTTTTTCACTCCATGGGTTATTAATCAATATGTTTCTAACCAAATAATGATCTATAATATTTACATATAACAGCTGCTAAATTTTGCTGCACTTACTCTGCCCTACACAAAAGCAAGTATAAAATACTGCCTTTTAGGAAAAGGGCTCCATTTAATGTTAATACCTCTGGGTTACTCTATCTTGATCACTCTGAAGTTCTTTCAGTCCATTTTACCTGTACAACAACACACAACAGTGGTAAAAGCATAGAAAAAAATTATAGGACAATTTCTTTTAAGAATTAACACTGTATTAAATGCTTTTGGACGAAGGAGGGATGAAAGGGAGAAATGGTTCTTTTAATGATTGGGGCACTCTATTTGGACTTAGACAGGATCTAATGCATCAATACAAACAATGAGAATAATTACTCAACGACTTTTGATTTAATTTTCTTGGCCAGCTCTGGGACACTGCAAAAGGAACCCAGCTGTTCCTTGATTGCACATTTGATATTAAATGGTGTTATATTTTCCTCAGTGCAACACAGAGAGTTACTAACACAGCAAGTCGGTTACTGTGTGTGTTCTCTGTAATACTCCAATCTTAGCAAATTGAAAAGAGATTTTATAAAAGAATCAGGTAAGGGAGAAAGGTACAGCACACCATGGAAATGCTGTCCATGCCACTCTGATATACACACAGCAGGAATGGACTCAGGGTACCTGTGTTGTGTATACATAGAAACTGGATCTAGCAATAAATGCAATTGCACAGTTAAGCTGAACTGCATTTATCAGTTCTATTTAATAAGTGTTTCTATAGCCTGTACCATAAGACTGTGATCATCCATCTTCCAGACTGTTCAAGCACACTGACATAATCTAAGAACATAAGCTTTGAAAAGACAAACATAAAACAAAGCTACACTAATTCTTTTTTATTTGAAAGGCAAGTCTGATTAAATACATGATTTATTTTATATTAGAAGTCAACAGTTTTTAATGGTATCATAGCAGCTGAAATACACGAGAACTGCAGCTTTTGAGATTCTTTGACACAGGCAAACTATGTATGCAAAGTGTTCAGATATAAGTTTAGTTGTCTTACCTAAAGAACTGAAGTTTGAGGGCTTCAGTTTATACCCTCTTCTAGCACAGATAATGGTGGTAGCTAATTCCCATGCCTTCTGGAACAGTGGTGATAAAGAAACTAGAAACAAAAAGCCTGTAAAATTTAAATTGAGGATTCTTTGTCCCAAGGCATTAATGTTGTGTATGCTTGTTGTTTGAAGAGAATTCGCCCCAGACCATCACTTCTTGCTTTTTAGTCATGGTGCATAACGATTGTCTCTCATTTACTCAAATCTCATTCACATTTATTCAAGAAGAAGGAAACTAACTAGGAATAACTATGTACACTCTTTGGGTAAGTCTACTGGTAGCTTGAGCCAAAATACAATGATCTTTAAATTTAATTTACATTTAAAAAAAAGGTGTTTTTTTTTTTTAATTTCAGCTCTTTTAAAATATTGCAGATTAGTATCTTAATAATATTTCTGCTTTTGCACCTACTGCCTGAAGAATGATAAATGCTCAGTTTAATTTTTTTTCCATCTGGTAACAGGCATTTACTTCCTTCTAAAGATGACTGATGTGCTGATCACATTTCTGTGCAAGAAAGTATCACCAAATAAGGCCAGAATTTTCCATTCGCTTCTGTTGGATTTAGGCAATACTTGTTCCAAAGAATGTTCTAGTTGTTCACCCATATTTAGAAAACGTATTGTGTACCATGGTGATTCTTGCCAGATTCGAACAAAAAGGCAACACAACGTTGGATAATTTTAGTCATAATGATACCATTCAGTAGAATCACAGTTATGCAATGCTATGTTTTCACAGCATTGTGGAGTTGTGTTAGGATACTAATTTCTTGGCATTGTAGCCCAATTATTTTCATTTATGAACTCAGAGGGTGGAGGGAAATTTGCCATGCTAAAATTTGAAGCAGTCCTTTAGCTTTCTACTTTGAGTCCACTGTTGCACATACACTATTACCATAACAGCAGAACAATTCTGCTATGACAGAACAGGCAAATCAGATGGATTTAAAAAATAGAGGTACACTGTCAGGATTTTTTTGATGAACAGTAAAGGAGTTTAATGTGTAGAAAAGTCATTTACAAAGCAGATCTCCTTTGTGGAATGCAAACCAAAGCAAAATGCAAAAAAAATGTACCATCTTGTTCTCTTCATCAACAGAAGCTTATGCAGACATCTCTTAACCTAACACCCACCACAAAAATAAAGAAAAATACAGTATGTTTGGGAGGCAAAAGTGTCAATTATTTTCTTTAAATTCCTAGACAGTCATGGCTCTGACTCATCCAATTTTCTCAGTTTAATAAAATATGACCCTGTGGGAGTAGCCTGTTGCAAAATTTACCATAACTATCTTCTGCCTCCAATGTGAGAACTGAATTCTGAACATGTGGACAATTTCTCCTTTATTTGGTTAGTTAACTATTGAGGTACCTCTTTGTAACCTCTCTCCTGATCATTCTGGCAACATGGAATTTACACAATGCACAAATTTTTCATAAAGATCTCTGAATTAATGTAAATTTTCCAATAACTTTTTAAAAAGGATGAAATTAAGGGGGGTAGGGGGCAGAAAGAATAAAACCCAGAATAATTATGAAATCAATAAACAATTAAGCAATTCACCAAAGCTACTCAAAGTATCACAGCACCAAAAGACAAAGATTTTATGCTAAACTCAATTCATAAAAGATACTTAATATGCCAAGTAGAGGCAAGCAAGCAGGTGATATCCATTTCAGTGTTTCAATTTTATTGTTACCTCCACAGTCATAAATAAAAATAAAATTAAAAGTGAAAAAAAAAAAGAAGGAACCTAACACTATATTTATTCCCTTTCCCTAAGTCTGATAAAATATTATCGTACTGAACTTGCAATTTATAAGCAGTGATCTATGTATAAGCACTGGAAACACTACATTCAGGCAAACTTCTGATCTTGAAAACCCCTTCTCAAATAAACAGTTTTTACTCCTCAGAGTACTCCTGACTCAGTAGCAGACATGCCTTCCTGTGCAAACTCGTGGCAACTGACAATGTGAAAAATCGAGACATCACCAAGCCCTTTGGCTGTGCTGGGAGTTTCCTGGAGGTATGTTGGTCACAGTAAATTGTCCTTAGCTGTGAATTTCCCTTTCCTTCTGAGGCTCTAAATCTCTTGACCTCTGAGTCACATTTCAAAGTCCACATACTCTCCATCTGCTTTTTTTGCAGAGAAGGGAGAGGATGAGTGTCTGCAGGACTAGAGAGGAGATTGAAAGGAGATATGTCCTGGGTTCAAGGTAAGAAGGGACATCTCTGTATTAATGGGGTGCTATAGAAACCTGTCCTCCATCAGCAGTTCATCTACTAAATGCATAACAAGCTGGCACATAATTTCAAATGGAAGCAACCGACATTATGAATTATGACAAAAAGAACATTAGATCCCTAATGCTTGTGAACATTGACAATAGTCAGAGTACATAAAATTTCACAGTGTCCAGGAAAAAGAAAATTTGTGATTTTCAACCATTATGAACCATATGAACTGAAAAATAGTGGATAAGAATTTTTGTGCAAAATATGTAGAAAACCTGATAAGGCTTTGCTTGAAAACTCCTTATTTACTTGTTTAGAGCTAGAACATTAAAACTATATTTAAATAAACCTATGTTTGCAATTATGTACTCTTAAGAGTAAGAATTGGTGTAGGCTAATGATCTTGCTTAATTAAAAGGATGGAAAATTTTGTGGGGTTTTTTTGTGCAATTCAATATATGCCCAGAATAAAGTAAGTTAATAGGAAAAATGTCACTAAGAGTCTGAATATAAAATAGGAGTATGAAATTGCTGGCAGATCAGGAAAAACCCCTCTTGGCAATGCAAAGACAAGAAAAAAAAATTGACCCATGTATCCAGAATTATTTAATAAATGGAATATTTAAGATAAAAGATGCATGTATGTTTTTTGTTTTCAGCTCTTACTCTGCACTGAAACACTGTTTTACATGTGATGATACAGACTGCAATAAAAACTGTGCTTACAAAATGGCTTTTATTCAAGTACCTTTCACACAACTTACATCTTATGTTCACAAAATCTCTCCTTAAATCCCACTCCAACTTCTTAAATTATATTAAATTTGTTTTGATATCTGAACTCTTATAAATAGAGAGTGCTGGCTGCATACATTGAGTAAGAATCTGTCCTGAATATGAGAATGCAATTTCTTGTAAGTTACACAGAAGTAAAAAGGAGCACATAGAGTCTGTGTGGTTTGTTTCAAACAATGAGTAAGAGGCCACAGAAAGGTCAGAGTTAAGAAATCTCTAGTGGTGCCCACTACAGTACACAAGACTGACCATTCCACTATATTTAAATGTATCTCCTAGTTGTATTTTCCTTTCAGAATGTATAATTTGAAATGATAGAGGGGAGAAAGATGTGAAACAAGACCTGATATGTTTTCTCGCTTTTGGGAGATAGCTGATAGTTTCATTACTTGTTTTGGAAAAAACTTATTCTTAAACCTTTCTGAAAGCAGTTCCTTTTTTACCTAACTGCCATGTAGTTGGTGTTATAAATCATCCTAGATGACTAATGTGTGGAGATTTATATCCGACTCCCACAAAAACAAAAAAAATGGAAGCGGATGCTTTGCTAAATGTATATAAAAAATACTATTTCCCTGCTACTTTTCTACAACACAACCACAGTTGCAAAGAACCATTACTTTAATATGTCATAAGGCCAAATACACTCCAAAACTTTCAAGAGCATTCCATGCATTTAAACACACATACATACACTTATAGAAATATATAGCTTTAGCAGTGAAAGTAGCTCAGCTCATGCCAGTGAAATTAAACTGACAGCTCCTCTAGTACATTTTTGCCTCAATATAGAATCTGTTTTAGTTTCAGTGAGGCTTCATTTTGGTCCGTAGCTCCATCTGCATGGAAAAGCTGACAAGAACAGTGTTGTATCCTAGAATTTTTTAACTTTTCATTAAAAAAGCTACAGAAATGCTCAGAATCAGGCAACAGTTCACTTTCTTCCAGTCTCCTCACACACCTCTCCCCACTGCCATGATCATTCAATGATAGTTCTAGTCTTCTAGAGACCTCTGGCATCACAGTACCTTTTGGAAACACAGCATGAGAGAAAGAGCTTTGGAACTCTGCTGCCACTGAGGAGAGAGATTGACAGACAATATTCATAAGGACCTCTAGCCAAAGACAAAAGAACAGATCAAAGATCTATCACAGTTAGATTTCCTAACAAGTAAACCAATTCTGTGTTGGTCTCTGTAATCATGTGCTAGGTCAATCCCAAGCTAGGTCAATGGTTTGATCAACTTGTGACAAGAGAATTCTGGCAGAAGGGACTGAGAGGGAGGTCAGAGAAAAAGACCATCCCAAATGGGATTTCGGTAGTAGGGAAATTTACTGGTTTCTGTTGTAAGGGAGCAGTAAAGATATACAGTCTCCTTCCTCAAAAATCCAGGACTACACTATCTGGAACACACGTGTGGAATAATGCATAAGGATTAAGATGGGGCACGCATTTTCAAAGTGCTGATTACTACACTGACTACCTAGACAGATATTCTCAGTCATTATTGACATGGCTTTTGGATAATATAACCTAGCTTTGCCAGCAATATTAGTGCAAGCTCAGTGCAGGTTAATGTTTTATACTCACATGATGCATGCTGTTTTCTCCTATAAACAAGCACGTGAGATCACCCAATTCATTTTTATATTTCCTGCAAAAGTAGTGTTATTTATCCAAAGACAAAGTAGAGGGTGCAAAAAGGAGAACACAGAAAAGAGTAGCAAGACAAAAGGTATAACTGTCTCTAGCCTCACCCAGGGCTTTCTAACATTAGGAATGCCCCTTGCTACCTCAGAGAATACTTTCCCACATTCCAGGACCTTTTGGACTTACCACCCAGCTGTTAGTGAAATTGTACACTACTCCAGGAAGGCTCATGAATGGAAGGAACCCAATTTATATGAAAAATTTGACTTGGACTACACCTACCTCACCAGTAAGTATGAAAGATATATATTTATTTTAGATTTCCATCAGCAATTTTTTCAGAAATGTTTAGTGCAAACAGTGTCCAAGGAAGGTGAAGAGTAACTAGAAATATGAGAAGATAGCCCATTGAAACTGCACTTAATTTCAACCTATACTAGCAAAAGCTATTATGCAGAGATGCAGGGGAGAGTTCACTTAATTCCTTCTTCCTCTCTGTCTTCCTAAACCCAAGACAGGAATTAGCAAAAGAAACAAATAAGTAAAATTAAGTCCACAAATGCAGTTATTTTATGGAGACAGAGATGCACATTTCTAGTCTGAAATTCTTAGCAGCCATTCACAGCAAGAAAAGAATGTGTTTAAAGCAGCCCTTAGCATTTCATAAGCAGAGAACACGTTGGATGTACCATCTTTGGCACCTCTATATTTAGTCCATTTCAGACCTGGAAAGTAGTCTGGCATCTATTGCAAAATAGGTACCATCTGACCAACTATTTCAGAAATTAATATCCAGATTCATATCAGAAGCCTAAACTGGATACAAGCTCAGAGACAATAATTTTGGTTGGTTTTGATTTAGATGCTGAACACCTGGGTCAGCTTAAAAAAATGGACTTCTTCAAGCTGGAGACCCAGGTTGCTGAAAAGACAGTTTCAGAAGTACAACACCTAAATCTTGCAAACCTCTACACTACAAAGAGAACTCTGAAGGAGGTAGAAGCTTGGCCACATAAATAAGTTCGTGGATCGGGTACTGAGTGAACAAGTAAATACATACAGTATTTGCTCACCCACAGCTCAGCTTTCAAAATTCATCTTTATAGAACATTTCAGATTTGACAAATTCACAGATTTCAAAGGACATTTTTCCAACCAAGCAGAAGTCTGAGGCACTGAGTCAGAGTACTGTCATAAAGCAGCAGATGACCCAAATACTTCTTTGGTGTTCTGATAACAATCTCAGCAGAGAGGGAATGACGGACTGCAAAGTGAAATCCTTTGGGGTATTTTGCTCATAGCCACACATATATGTTGATGACAGGATTGGAAGCATGGTTATAGATGCCCAAGCTACATTCCTTCTACCTGCAGGTACAGGGACCTCAGAATCATCTACTCTGCCTTTCTGAATTATCAAAATATACAAAACACAATAAGGCACACTTCACTACAACAGTCTTCCACAAAGACAAGGACCCCAAGAGATAGAGAAAATACTTCTCTGTGAATTTAAAAAATGGTAAATTATTTTCAACATTAAAAATATACCCTTAATTTCTATTCTGAATTTATGAGACCTCAGCTTCCATCTTTTTTTTCTTCTTAGAATTTTATTTGGTATATTACATTTAAACATCTATTTTTTCCTCTTAAACTAATCGCATCAGTTCTTGAGCTTCTTAATAAATAGATTGACATTAAAGTACTAATTTTTTCCTTTTTATTCAGCACTGAATATTTTTGTGGTTCTATTCTTCTCAACAAAATTTTTAAAATGTGGAAAAACTCAAATGCAAACAGCATTCCAGTTTTCCCACCGACACTGGTAAAATCACTATTCTGTTTCTCTGGAACGTCATAATATTTTGTAACACTAGCACAGTGGGAGCTCATGTGGAAATTCTTGCCTGTTGCGATACCAAATTCTCTTCAGACTCGGTTTCACAGATGAGTGTCCCTCATTCAGAATTTGTCCTTATATTTAACATTTTCCATCCAGTATTACTCAGTATGCCTGTCTTATTCATCATGCTGCCTCACTTGGTCTCAAGGAAGAACTTCTCAATCCATGTGATTGAAATCACATCACTACAGCCAACGACATTTAATTCACTGGCACTCCATGCCAGCTCGGGATCAACAATGCAACAAAAAACCCATCATGCTAGACACTTAATAAACGACAAAAAATAGCTAAAAACTTTTAAAAACCTTTATATAATTAATCCACTAAAGCAACATCACTTAGATATCCCCACAGGCCATAATGGTTGTGAGCACACCCACACTCCTTGGCGTGCAGGCTCCCGTGCTTGCTCACTCTGCCTCTCAAGACGTGGGTTCGATCTCAGGGTGTTCCCATGCTATCTGCCAGTGCACAGGCTGGGAAGGAACCACTCCCAGTTTGTGCATGCTCTTACAAGGTGCAGGTCACCCTGTGCAGTCACACCACCAGATGGATGTTGGCTCCTCACAGTGCCCAGCACAGCCTGGTCAGACCAAGCCAAAGGTTCCAATGAAAGGGGTCAACGTCTGGCAGCATCAGAGAAGTGGTTTTGCTCTGTTTCTCTGACCTGTCCAGCCATTCATGCTTTAAATCCTTCATGCTTCTTTCAGATTCTTATTCAAGCTTTGTTTTGTGGGGTTTTTATTTTTATTTATTATTGGGAGGGTGTTTGTGCTTTTTTCTTAGTTTAAGGGTTTGTTTCCGGTTTTGTTTTTTTTTTTTTTCAATTTTCCACTTTAGCATTCAGTTTTGGGAAATGTCCTCTCATCTCAGTTAATCTTATTAACCCAGTTTACCCTCACATACCTATCCTAACAGATACTCTTATCAAGGTCATTTTGCTAACTGTAGGCTCCACACTTACATTAAGTGTAATTTTCTGCCAATGATTTTTCTAGAACATTGGTACAATTAGAGTAAAAAGAATTACAATATCTGTATAATCCATTAAAAATATTTCCTAACAATACTTATTTTTAAACATCTTAAAAGTGCTTATAAGCTACTTAAATATCTTAGGTTTTTTAAAGTTTGAGTGTACTTTATTTCCATGGTAACTACTGTCTACCAGCCAGGCAGTATAAAAGGGTCAAATTGTCTGCTTGACAGAAAATATTTCCCATAATACCTTACTATTGACATTAAACTTTTCCCTGCCTTAAGTTTCTACCAGTTGAATCCTGTATAGTATTTTCAGTTACTTCACCTAAAATTTATGTCGGGGAAATGGTCAGTGGTTACCACATCCATATAAGTTTCACTCATATCATTAGAATGTTTTCTAGGTACATACTCTAGACAACTTTCTGAAAAAGTAAAAAATTACTGTTGATTTAAGAATATTTGTCCCCTCATAAATACTCCCCAAAATCCTTTCACTTGCTTTCTCTTTTCACAATAAAAATTTTTAATAATTTTTCCAGTTACAGAATAGAAATATTAATTGAATTATTCTGACAGCTATGCATCACTACAGCCAATAGCTCTCCACAGGATGTGGCCAATGAAAACAACAAAAAGAACAGCAATACTCCCTTATTTCTGGTGTAGTCTAAGACTACCACACAATTACAACACTTCTCTCGTATGGCATCTCTTGTACTCCTCTTATACCTTATTTTTTAATAAAGGTTGTTATATGATTTCATCTTTTTTTCCCTACTATGTACTAATATGTTTCGATATAATTTTTTTTGTTTAGTTGTTAAATTTTTACTTCCATTTCCCTTGTATAAATGACAGACTCAAAGCCAAATATGAACTCTTTTATTAATTGGGTTTTTCTATGGCAAAACAATATATTCCTAGAAACTGACCAGTTTAAATTCACAGTCTCCTGTTTATATGTCCTTTCCAATCAAATTTTCTCATAATTTCCCTCAGGTTTAGAAGATAGATATTTCTGAAGCAGCATCATTGACTCCTTTTTAATCTTTGATTTGCCCATAGGCAATCATCAACTTCATCTTTCTTTGCAAAAAAAAAAACAAAAAAAAACTGGATGATATTTTAAATTAGATGCAATACCTTTTGTGATAGGAATTTATTATCTATACTTCTTTGCAACTCATAATGAAATTCTACTATTGCTGCATGACATTTTCATACAGATCCTCAAACCTGAAATTTCCCATTAAAAAATGCAATTATTTTTTCCACATGTTATGGAAAGTTACCTAAGGACTAAGCCATCCTCCACTATGGTTTGATTCGGTAGTCTTTAACAGATACCTCCAGGCCTTTACTTAATGTATGTAACTCAATCTCCAGGGCCAGACTACTCAGGAAAATGCACATTACAGAAAGAGAGATATCAGCATGAGCATTCACTGAAGGTGAGGTTTCCTGACCTCTTTCTGGTTCAAAGGAGAAATCCATTATGATTTTAATTCCCTGCACCGTATACAGTCAAAATTCACACGGGCGTTAAATGCAATAAAAACTCTTATTGAAGTAGCAGACTGTGCACTGCATATGAGCAACCTGAAAGGCTAATGGGGTCACCAGCCTTCCCCTCTGGTAGCTGTGTCATCAACAACCCCAACAAAAATGAACCTCAGTTCTTTAACGGATGTAACAAATGGAAAAGCTTTCCTCCGGAAAAATAACATATAACCACTTGTAGAAGAAGCTGCCTGTCCAATAAGGGCTCACAAACTGAGTAGGGTCAAAGAAAATCCTTGTAAAACCAAAGACCTAAATAAAGAACCCTTAAAACAGCATATATGCCCTTTGGCAAAAAGCTCACAGAATTGAATATATTTGTACACACTTCCTTTGAAACTTGCATGTATTGAGGGAGGGAAAAGTATGATTCCTGAACCCACTTCCTTCTGTCTCTGTAAAGCCTCTTCTAGCTTTTAAAAGGAAAACCATAGCATTTTTGTTAAACTGACTATAACGTGTCACAATTTTCAGTTATTGACATACATAATCAATACACAGAGATTACACCATCCTAAGGACTGAAAATCCAGACCTAAAATATGTAATTTTACAAACAGCTGCTTTTGTTAATACAAGATGAGGTTTTGCTGTGGCAGTGTGATTAATTCATCAATTATTCCATTACGCACTGATGAAAAAGATGCAGTAACACCTGGAATGTCAGCAGGGATGACAAAGGAACACGGAACCTTTGGAAATTTTGAAGCTTGTAGCATATTAACTCAACATGGTATTCGGATCATCTTTTTCTATCTGTAAATATAAATATTTATTCTATTATTTATCTCTGGAAATAAAGAAAAAAGAAAACAAAAACCTCCAGAGCAAGATCCATCCTGCTGAAGTAATTACTAATATCTGATTGAGATCAGTTGGAGCAAAAGAGGGTTTATGTTCTCACAATGACAGAAGAAAAAGAAATGTAAAAGGAATTAAACTGGTTGCATGGAAGGGTTGCTAAGAGCCAACTAGCTCATACACTTTACAATGCTTAATGATGACTAAAAACTGGGCATTAGTGAATTAAAAAACCCCAATTCTTTTAATTAATTCCTGCAAGACAGAAATCTCACTTATACAAGTTCATGGAGAGACTGTCATCCTCTTCTCTTACATGAATAGTCCATTAATAACTGTTTTTGGAGATTAACAAGAAATTTGTTCTACAGCTGATGAAGATCCAGTATGATGAAACCTTCCTCCTCTACTCCCTACCATAATAATTTCTAATCAAGACAATGGAATCTGATGATCTTCAGTAATTTGATGAGTGGACACAGTACATGAGAAGTGAGGTGAGTAGCCCCCATCCCCGTTACAGATAGGCACCTTTTTGCCACTGCAAAGATTCTGGAGTAAGTGCAAAGTGCATGAATAGAATCAGTCCTTGCTTAAGGTCTTAAGATAGTCTTTAGCTTAAGATCATGTCTAAGGTGTGATGAAAAGCAGTGTGAGGAAGGCTGCACTCTGTTACGATTCTTGCTGCACCCCCCCACTGATAACCAGGCTCTTTGTGTGCTTGGCTTTATGGCCCACATAACACAGCATGGGAGGGAGGAGATTATTGCCATGAAAGTGAAGAAAGGCTTGTAAGCTAAATCAAAATTTGCTGCAGATCTGAAGGACAATAATACTTTCTGGAACTTACTACCACTGTTTTTCAGCATTAGGTCAGATCCTTTGCACAATCATTCTTATATATATGGTGAAATAAAAGCACCAGCTCCTGGGCCTTCTAGAAGGTCACACTATACATTCCATACAAATATGGAAGTAAATCACTTCCATATTTCTGAGGATTGTTTTAATGCACAGGACAGTATGAATCTCATAATCCCATAGCTGTTAACTAACTGATTCCTCAAACACAAAGAGCATTACTGAATGCTCTTAATTGCTGCTGGTTTTCAGAGAAAACATCATTTATTTAACTTATTTTGCTGTGAAAATTCTGACTAAGCTTTGTCTGGTTGCAAGTGAAATAATTGTTGATGGAATCTTTTGCTTTGTTTTGAGGGCGGTCAGTTTCCTTTTTAATTCTGCTGGTTCCTGGTTATATTGCTCCCCCACAGTCCTGACATAACAAGTACAAGCTTGGCAGCAAAACTATGGAAGATTTTATTCAGTGGTCTGATGCTGCCTCTCTCGCTTTCACGAGCAGCAAAGGTAAATCTTGTCTTGGCACTGCAAAAACAGAACTTCAAGATTTATTAGAGTGGTGTTAGTGTTTAAATTTACACAAGCTATGGTATATACCTCAAATGCATTTTAATATGCCCAAGGAATAGATCCAGTCCTGGAAAGTTTATTGTTGTTTCTAATTGTCAGTGACTGCTACACTTTGCTTGCCTGCAGCTATCCAATTAACATATCACCACTACAGAAAATATTGTAATATGCTCCATGTCCTAACGACAACGAGTTTCACACTCCACTTCTAGCCAACAATTTCCTTCTAAATGGGGTTTCCAACGTATTAGCAAATATCAGTGAAGAGCATACAGGCAGATATGCCATCAGATAATGCAGCCTGCAAACACCTTTTCCTATTGCTGTGCAAAGTTCTGCTGTGGAGATATTCCTGGTAGTTCAGAATATTGAGAGAGAGAAAGATTGAGAGAGAGAGAAGCAAAGCTCAACTCTGGAAGTGGAAAACATGTAACTTGTGCCCTGAGATATCGCTATGGCAACATTTAAACAATGAACTGAAAGCCCTGCAGGATTCTGCTCTCGCTTCCTTGGATACCAAATGTAAATCCTGATTCTCTTTTATTGTGTGCATGCACAAGCTTCTGATTTTTGCCTTTTTCACTAACAGATAGCAAAATATCCAGGCCCCCCATCAGGAACTATGCATTAATTCACTTCCATGTACTGCAGCTTGTGAATATGCAACTAAAACACACCACTGGAATAATGTTCTCTTGTGTCCCCATTTCCACCCCTTAGGAGAAAAAAATGACCATGACAGTACAGTTAAATAGCAGTTACTGGTTTGTTTTGTTTTTTTGGGTTTTTTTTGTTTTTTTTTTTCTGAATAAAGTCATTAAATGAACGATTCTAAAGTGTCACAAGCTATTCCCCAACGCCTTCTGCCATGACAGGAAGTAGAGGCAGGATCCTTTCCAAGGGCTGCTCCTTCTCTAAGCTGCGAGACTCAAGCATGCTGCAAGGCTGCCTTCCAGATCAGCATGGCTGCTGCTATTCCTAAATCCTTCTCATCTGGGTTATCCCGTGGGAGCTGAAGGAGGCTTGTTTTTGTTTGTGACTTTCACAGAGCAGCTGGCAATGGGATGAAAGACCCCTGAGAATACTAACCCGAAATCCAGTCAGCTTCACGACTCTAGAAAATACTTAGTAGGTGCCAACTGCCTATCTTCAGAGTCATTTTCATCCCAAACTGAAAACAGCACTAATTCCATCACCCTTCCCTCTCCCCTTGTTCCCACACCAGCCATCAGAAACAAAAGCATATCTCCAAGCCAACAGAAAGCCACCCTGGCAAGACTGAGATGGAGATTCTCTCTCTCTCTCACGCTGCTGCTGACTGCACAGTGCACTCCTCCAGTGAATATACTGCAACTTGGGTAGCCTAGCTTGGGATTTTTCACCAGCACCAAGCTCTCTCAAAATGTGCTAAAATGCTGTCCTGAGCTTCATGAAAAATCTTCCTGCCTCATATTGCAACAGCAAGAATCTTCACTTCAAATGGGAGACTGCTTTTTAGGTCACAGGCAAATAATTTTAAAGCCTACATATAGGAAGCCATAGCAACACCTCTGGAATCCCTTTGTTTTTCTCCAGTCCCACATAGTTGCTTGTACTGGCTCACATTTACAGCATTTTTTCTTGGGTCTCACCTAATTTGAAAGCCCATTTTTCACTTGTCAGTGGTATCAGGCTGGGAGATATTGTGACACAATTTACCGCTCCAGCAAACCGAACCTGCTTCAATTCTAGATCAGTACAAATCACTCCTGACATGAGAAAAGACACAAAGCAGCCACCCCCTTGCATTAATAACTTACACTTTGCCTGAAGTTTGGGGTATGTGATCTCTGACCCTCTGGAAAACAATGACCAAACAGAGCGGGAACTTTCAACACAGCTTTATCTTTCCTCCTGTACAAGCATTTAGTGCCTAAATATACACATAATGGTTCCCTGTGCAGTGCCAAAACCCCAGCTGCCTGGGGTCACTACCAAAAATATCAACCATGGTTTGAAGAGGAGACAGCCCTCAGGACCAGCATGTGCCACTGAATGGCACACCTGTGCTCAGACACCTGCGAGGGAAGTAGCAGAGACAGCCAGCTCTGGCCTCTGGGTGAGCAGATATGTTGCTTCTCACTTAGATGGATGTTTGGATGAATGTTTTGGCTATTTATTTTATGATCACCCCTTTGGGCTCTGGATAAGCCTCAGCACAAATGCTGAGAAATGCAATAGTCATTCCCACTTTGATATTGAATGAGTTAAGCTCTGGGTTGTTCCATGTGTCTTTTGGCCACTGTATTAAGTGAATGATTCACTGAAGTGTGAAACTGTTGCCTCTTTGGAAGCAGACACACATCCCTAGCTTTTTAACGTTGACAAGGTTTGCCTATTTCAGCCCAAACTGGTGACTAAATTTTCCCAGTGCTTCCTTATCATGTCAAGAAAATACTCCTGCTAGATATTGTACGAAATGAATGGGGCACCTATGACAGCTTTCTATTGGCCAAAACTAGAGTTGCTCTATCAAATTTTCTGTCTGTGTGTTTACTTGACAGCAATCCAGGGAAAATCTTGGAGATGCCTTTTCCTTAGCCAGCTTATTTTTCCTTCAGTAATTACTGAGCAGCAGCTTAACATAAATTTAGCTTTTCTATTACTGCAACTGCTGATGTAAGTGTATCCCACAACAGGGCACAGACTTATCATGATACATGAAGGAATGAACAGAGAGAGTTTTGCACTTGTTTTCAGATGCTGACAAACTTATTACCCATTTAGTGTCCCACCAGGAAACATGAGTCCAGAGAAAAAAAAGGAGGCTAAAGCACTTCACCCTGAAACAATTTAGCTATATTGAGAAGGATGAGATTAATTGGAGCTGGAAGGAGCAATTTTTGCTGTGCCTGCTTCCTTCTTTTTCTGAACACAACTGCACAAAGGGTCTGATTTGTTCGCGTGGCCAAACAAAAACTCCCAGAGATTTCCTTAGGAGCAGAATTGATTAATCCTTTTCAAATAGCCAATGTTTAAGAGGCATGAACTCCAAACAGAAGCACATGGGACACATTTGAGAGGCAGAAGTTCTTATTTCCATTATGCCAAAAAAGATTCAGGCTATTTACATGAAGTAATAGTAGTGATGTAAGTGAATGAAGAAAGGGGGGGAAAAGGAAGAGACGAAGAGACTAATAATGGTTTATGTATTTATCCAGGGAAGTTACAGCTCTCTTTTTTGTTGTTTCATGCAGGCAGCTTGTGAAGTGAGAAATGCTGCCAGAAATGAAAAGAGCTAAAATCTGGATCTACCAACACTTCTTTTCTCCCTGACCGCTCTCCCCTTCTCCAGAATATTGCTGCTAGAGAAAATGAGTGGCAAAGCTAGTTCTGCACCTTGCCTGCAAAAAAAAACCCACAAAAAAACCATTCCTATTCAATGGCTCATTTAATTAGTTGTTTCTCCCTCTCATTCTGCACCAGTTTTAATACCTTCTGCTGGAGGTTTAATATGTGAAGGCCAAGGTTGAAGAGGGCAGAGGTGAGGGAGGACAGAAGGGGAATAAAAAGAAAGAAGACTCCCTACCCACGAGCTATGCAGTCATGCCAGGAGAGGGGACAGAAGTAGCACTCTTCCCCACAGGAAAACATGGACCTCTATTTTAAACATCATGTTATCCTCCCTTTATTCCACACTCCCACACGACATTTCTCCAGGAAGGGAGAGATATTTACTGGTCTGTTACACATCATTGCTAGTTTCTGAACCCCACCATTTACAAGCCACTTTTAAATTATTTTCATTACTAGCATAATAAAAAAGTCTCCTGACACCTCAGAATCCTCTCGCTGTTTGTCAATCAAAGTAAATCTCTTTCAACTGCCATGAAAGTCCAAGGGGACCCTGAAGGATTCACCACAAAATCACAAAGAATTTCCTAGGAGATCCAGAGGGCATGGGTGGCCAGTACAGCAGTTCCCTAAACTCCCCTTCAGTAGGAGAATGTCTTCCCTCTGCCTGTTACCGTCCTTTCTTAGCAATGGAGTGTAAAACATGTCCTTTCTCTTGGAGCTGCATCCTCAAAATCCATTAAAAGCCCCTGCCCCACACCCCCCACTCCCGCCGAAAGCCATCCTTCACCTCCCTGCCTGATTATAAAATGTTCCTGTTAATACACCATATTGATCTGCAATGTCAGACTGGATACCAGCATTCAAATTAGAGCCTCAAACTATTTTAAACACTTAGTAAATAAATAAACCTCCTCTGTGCATCTAATTCCAGGCAATTTGCATCCGTTTGTAGAGACTGGGCAATGAGGCAGCACCCCCCACACACTGCAAGGGCTTTCTCAAAAGATTTCTTTGCTGGCAAACATTTACAAATGCCATAGACACACAGGCAGGTGTCTGTAACACCCTACCAAGGCTTGAGTTTTAGGAATTTGAGCTACTGTGAGAATTCAGTTCTATCCTCATTCCTTCCCTTCTCTCTTCCCAACCAACCCCCTCCAGCCATTATCAAAATACAGCCAGGTTCTTTATTCAGGTGGGGGGAAAGACTGAGAAAAGAGGAATAAGGATGAAATAAGAAAGGCAATAGGGCACATTTCCTCTTCCAAAAAATAATAAAATGGAAAGTGTACTCACTGTATCCTCAAAGACTATCCAGCTGGAAATCCGAGTGATTATGAAAAACCAGGGTGGGGGAGGGGTTAGAAAACTATTTCATTTCAGCAACCAAGCCAAAATTAAAAACAAGAAAGGAAATTTTAAAAAAAGGATATCCAACTGCAATTTCCCAGCAATTTCAGTCCATACAGTTGCCAATCCAACCCAACACTGCTGAACTCTCCACCTCTGGCAATTTGCTTTCTTCTTCTCTGTCCTTTATTTTCTCTGTGGCTTTCAACTTTTCTGCTTAAAATTTCTGTAGTGGTAATGTTGATGGTTGCCTTCACTGAAGAATAGCGGTTTAAAATAACAGGAAAAAAACAAAAATCCTTGAGGAGGATGAATGGTCCTTTTCCTTTCTGAAACTTTTCATTCCACTGTGGATCATTTGCCTAGTTTCCTTTTTCTGAGGTTTTCTGCCTCTCTGGCTCCACTGCTTCCCATTGCTCTCTATTTGTTTTTTCTCTGGAGAGCAGAAATAACTGTATTTCCTTTTAAGCAATCCTCCATCTGTACTCTTTTAATGTAATTTTGTTGTGACACTTAAGATCCAGGTCTTGCCAGGCAATTTTCTTTTTCCCCCTTCTTTGCTGCACTATCAACTATCCAATCCATGTGTCTCCACATTAGAATGGGGATTCCCATTCTTCTTTTCCTCTATTCCCCCACACTCCTTTAGAAAAGAATCTCCTCTTGCATTTAAATTTTTATTCCTGTCTGTCAAAACAATAAACTTTTAGTCTCTCTCCCCCCTCTCCAAAGATCTGATTAGATTTCCAATCACAACCCAGTGCGCAATTGGATTTTTGATTTCGGCAAGAAGCCAGCAATCCACAGCATCAGCACCCTCTCCTTGTTTCAAACTCCACGTTATATCCTTCTGCCTTCCCTCCAACTCCTCTGCATTTTCATAATTTCACATTAAATGAAATGAAGGAGGGAGGGAGTAGAGAGAAATTCAAGGTTCCCACCAGCCATCAAGCATAAATCCATCATCTCGTTATTTTTTAAACATTTGGGATGGGTGTTTTTAACGCCCACTCTCGCCTTCCCCCCCCCCCCCCCCCCCCCCACTTTTCAAAATCCTTCAGACGTTAAAACTCCCCCGATGGGGCACAAAGAAACCCGAGAAGATGTGATTTGTCCTCTTAGCTGTAAATTTCAGAAGCACACTTTGCTTTTCATTTTAGCTTCCTTTCCATCTTTTGTCCAGCAGCTATATGAATCCAGAAGCGCTGAGATGGATAAACTTCTATTTCTTCTTTGAGGAGAGAGAGGGAAAGAGAGACAGGAAGAAGGATAAAAGCTCTCCCGTCTCTGCCTCCCTTTTCCTCCCTTTCTGTGTTTCAATGCAGGTCTGATCTCATTTCCAATCTGAGCCTGATGTATTTCAGATGTACAAGTTGGATTTCCCTTCTGCACAGCAGTGAGTTAGTCTCCCATCTTCTTCCACATGCCAGTTATCTTCCCCCTTTTCTTCCTTCCTTCCTGCCTCCCTCCCTTCCAAGATGACACAGTCCCAGGAGCGCAGCCGCTTCTTTCAGCTTTTAGTTTCATCCCTGACATGCATAGCCCTTTGCACAGCCGAAACGCTTCCCTCCTCCTATGAGCTGCAGCTTGAATTCTCCCCGTGTGAGCATGTAGGGACGCATGTATGTGTACATCCAGCTCCTGACAGCTGCTGTTGTTGCTGGGAGTAGCTCCGCTTTTCAGTCGCTCTGGCTTTCTGTCACTCCCCACCTTTCAGTGGCACCCTAGGATTTGCGAATGTCCCAGGGCCGATCTTTCTGGCTACACTCCTCCTTCTCCCCTTCCGTTCTCTCCCCTCTTCCTCTGTTGCGATTTTTTTTTTCTTTTTTTTTTTTTTCTTTTCCCCCCTCTCTCCCCTTCTTCTCTCCCCCCCTTCCCTTTTTCTTTGCTTGTGATCAGTAAAATACAATTACCCAATTACCTCCCATCATCTTAGCACTGATTGGTCAATTGCATTAACACTTGATGTCAGGGAAAGGGGCCGGGAGCTGCTCCGACGTGGCACTGCTGCCACCTGCTTGACAGACTGGGAACAAACTCAGGGTTACCTTAAATCTCCAAGTCAGAAAGCAGTAATTGAAAAACAAGGGATCATCTTAAGGAAAGGAATGTCAAAACTCATTTTCTTAAAAGCCTGCCTGATTCTGACAGTTCAACCAGTATTCGCAGGTTCCAGCCTAGCCGCTGAGGCAGAGGAAATGACAGCAAAATGAAATGAGGTATAAAGTTGGGTTTGCAAGAGAGGTACAGGGCAAGCAGTATTCACAGGTATCAGCTCTGGCCACAGATGCAGAGGCACGATAATAGTATGAAACAAGGTATAAAGTTATCTTTGCAAAAACTGTAACAGTGAAAATACTTTGCATTGAAAGACAATCTGTTCTCCAACTACAGAAATCAATGTTTGTTTAAAACTTGCGTGTGCATACAAATTACTTAAAATTCCATTTTGGCAGTTGTTCAAGAGCAAAAGCCCTTTGAACGGCTTCAAGGTTTCAGTGAGTTACCTTCAGTAAGCTGTGACAGCAATTCAACAATTCAACGTCTAGGCTTACCTATCAAATCTGCCACAGTTTGATTAGAATGACTTCTGACATGCATTTTGGAGTTTTCTGAACTGGCTCCCTAGTTTGGGTTTCTGAAATACTGACATGTTTGCTATGCTCTTACCTGCATACCCAGGTATGTTAGATGTACTTATCTAGATCATCTAAAGTGCTCAGAATTGAGCTTGTGTCTTGCTTCTCTCAGGGATCTAAGTCCAATGGAAATTTTACAGAAAATTCTGCATGTGTAAGGTCAGACACACTACTCGCTTCATGGAAACAGAATATGGATGATGTATGTGCTGGCATTTGTCTCTCTCAAAATCAGAAACATATTATTTATAGATCTAACTCCTCCACACAACCCCAAAAAATAACGTCAGGTGCTTTAATGGTAATTATAGCAAACTTCAAATATTAAGCAGTATCTCTGAGTTATTCCATGCATATAATAATATAACTAGCTCTTTGCTGAGTCCTGTCTCAAATAGTCAAGACATGTTTGGTTTTCTTACTCAGGCTTCAGCTTTTTGAAATTGACATACTTGAAAATAAAATAAAGTTTAAGTTCTATGCCATATTAGAAGTTTTTCCAGTATTATAAAATCCATAAGCTAGCTGAATTCAGTCAAGTAACACTTACTGAATCATTAACACTGACTTTCAGATTTATTCTACTGACTCAACAGGCATTTTGGTGAGAAAGTCCTACTAGAGATGAGTTAAGCAACTGGAACCAGGCACACTTAGCATCTGATCTTACTATGCCTGAAATCAGTGGCAAACACACGACCTGGAATGAGTGAAAGGCTGAGTGTGAACCCAAACCTAGTGGTCTTTCAGAAATGCTGAAAATTCTCTGGGTTTTTTTGAGGAAGGTTGCAAGTGTGGTAGGAGATGAAGTTGCTGACAAGTAACAATCTTTTTCTCAGTTGGTGAGCTTATTTTGTTCCTGTCTGATTCACTGATGCTGCTGGTATATTTTGGGTCTACAAATGTCTTCTGAGAGTCTTTTTCTTTTTACTACTCAAAATCTGAAAAACCACAAGGTTGGTCCTTTTCCCAGAAGGATAAAAACATCACAATCTAATATGTTTTCTCCACTGCCTTTTCAAAAAGTTCCTGAAAAATTTCCTGCTACTATTAGAGAATCTGTGAGTGAAAGGGAAGGTTTCTATAACTGAATTAAACAAATATGTAGGTGTCAGGTGCAGAAGATATTCAATTTTGGACATCCAATCAGAATCTTAGACACAAACTCTGCTATAGCTACAGTATCTCTATTGATACAAAGTGATACTTAGGATAGAAATGTGCACATTTCCAAATGACCTCAAAATACACATTTCTAACAGATAACTGCTTAAATGCACTACATATCTCTCTATATATAAAGATAATATATTTTCTGGCATATGTGTGACTAAACAAAAAAATTTATCAAAACTGCCACATGCTCTAGGCTATGATATGACCTTTCTTAAAGTTTGTTATCTTTAGTGCATCAATTAGGCTTTATCATCTAACGAACATAGAAGATAGTGTGATTATCTTCTTAAGTCTAGTTTGCAATATTTATAGGAGGACATTCCACACTACATGAAAATGTAAATATTCTTATACTAAACAAACAAAAAAAAAACTTGCATTATCTGTTTTATAAGCACATATGCCACATGTGTGTGAAACCTATTTAAAACAAATATTTTGATACCATCACAATAACTCATTCCTTAATCAAGTGTTAAAAGGCTATCATCAACTCTGGAGTGAACTGTTACATTCTTCCTGCAGCACATGATATATAGCTGCATTGAAACAGTATTGTTTGTATATTGCCTTCAATTTTGCCCAATTCTGAGTATGGAAGGATAACAAAACTCTACGTATGTACTGGCAAATCGTCACATAATAAACACGAGCAATGGATTGTTATAAAGATTGTTATATAGATTGTTTTCCTTTCCAACAGCCAAGGCCAGCTACAGAGCTGTCACTCTATTTATAACTAACCCTGGAAGAGACTGGTGGAAAAGACCAAATATTCACCACACTCAATCATTTAGTGGAAGAGAAACATGGCTCAAGCCTAAGAGAAAAGGATTCTGACACTAAACAAAGGAGAAGAGAAACATTATAATTGAATAAACACAACCAAATTTTGAGGAAAAAAGAGTAAAACCAGACTGCTTTACTTAGACAACGTGAAAAGCAATTGCAACATTTTCCTAAGTCAGTTGATAGTCCCGCCTTCCTTTTAAATAAAAATGATGAAATCACAAATAAAACTGTGGAACATAATATTCTTTCTATTTTACTTAGTTTTGCTGACAAGAATCTGTTTGCACATGGAGAATACTTGAATTCTCTTATAGCTTACTGTTTTGAAAGGGGAATAAAATTTGCTGACAAACATACTTTTGACTGCACAGATCTAGGATCAAGCTCATTAATCAATTCATGAATTCAATGGAGATCCTAAAACCCTCAGACTATATAAAATATATCATATATAATCTGACAGGTAGACTGTAAATTTTCTATTGCAATTGGAGCCCACAGTACATAATTTCTTGTTTATGTAATTTCGCTGATTATTGTTCCATTCTTGTAATTCAAAAAGCACTAAAATCAGGTGCATACCATCAAAATTAGCAGCTGAATGATGCTGCCTCATTTATTAATTTTCATGGGGTTTTTTTCCTGATATTTACAGTTCTAGTGAGAATTTTTTTTGCAGGTAATTTCTACTGGGTCATAGTGGCTTGGAAGAACTAAAAGAAAAGATATCTTCCTTCCAGGAAAATCCAGATAAAACCACAGCACATGATTTTGGCACACGGATGTGCACATGACTGTTCAATAAACTAATATCTTTATAATATCATAATAACAACTGTTTCTGATAAAGATGGAACTGAATGATGAGGTTTGTTGTTTACGTTTGAAGGGAACTACATTCTCAAAACTTCTGTATGTTTATTGCATGTTCCTTGTGCAGTTGGGTTAACAGGACAAATTTAGAATTGCTCTACATTTGTACAAATTTTCATCTTCCATGCTAACCATCTATGAGTGAAAACAGCCTGCTGTTTAGAGAGACTTTCTAGAATTTCTCCTTATGGAACTGAGTCACATATTGTCAACGTTTCTGTTATGCAGAGATAAAACCAATTCCCCAAGCCGATCAAGAGGCGTGCCCTTGTTGCAAATGGGCCTAGTGGTATCCTGGGCTGCAGCAGGCAAAGCATTGCCAGCAGTAGAGGCAGGTGATCCTTCCCTTATTCTCAGCCCCAGAGAGGTCACACCTGGAGTGCTGTGTCCAGATCTGCACTGCTCAGTACAAGAGACATGGACAGACTGCAGAGTCCAACAAAGCAGTACCAAGACAACAGACTGGAGCATTTTTCCTATGGGGAAAGGTCAGAAGAACTGAGACTGTTTAGCCTGGAGAAGAGGAGGCTCAGTGGAATCTTATTAATGTCTGCATGTACACGGAGGGAGGGTGTAAAGAGGATGGAGCCAGTGGTGCCCTGTGACAGAACCAGAGGGAGTGGGCACAGCTAAAGACACCAGAGGTTCTCTCTGAATATCACGAAATGGCTTTTACTATGACAGTAATAGCACTGGCACAGGTTGCCCGGGGAGGCTGTGGAGTCTTCCCCCCTTGGTAATATTCAGAAGCCTTCTGGACATGGCCCCAGGCAATTTGCTCCGGGTGAAACTGTTTGAGCAGTGGGGATGGACCTGACCATACGCGACCTAAAGTATTCTATGATTCTGCAATTTAACAGTCCGTAGAAGTATTTACATAAAAGGAAAACAAGAAACCTCATACTTAACTGATAAAAATGTTTTTTCTAAAGTGCTCTTAGTTTCTTTTATTCAGTGTGGGCTTAGGAGAGTTATGGGCTGTTTAGCATTCAACTCTGCACTAGCAGAGGGTCTCTTGTATTCTAAAATGAATGATGCTTTGAGGAAAACAAATATGAGAAAGAAAAACTACTGAGAGAGAAAAGGTAAACATTTCCTAATTTTGCTCTTGGAATTGTGTTGCAATTCTGACTAGGATATAAAGATTTCGAGTGTTTCCACTCTATAAAAGTCCTGAGAATAGAACCCAAATCCTGTCATTTTCTTACGCTACTAATTTCTGGCTTAGAATTTGGATTGAGAAGAATTCTCTCCTTTCTAGGACTGAGTGCCACTGACATTAAGCTGACTTCATTCCATAGGGAAGAACAGCTCCTTTGATTTCAATGGACCATCTCCAGATTAATGCAGGTGTAAATGAGAATAGAGCATTTTTCATTTTATATCCATGCTCCATTTAATATGTACATGGTTTTCTAAATCACACAATTATAAAATCATTGAGGTTGGAAAATGTTAGCAGAGTGAAAAAGAAGGACTGTTTCTTTTAAAATGAATTTTTGAGAACGTAAAATTTAAGAATATAGACAACTAGACTTGGGCAGGTATGATCCCTCCTTATTAAAAATAATATTTTTATAGCGTGACAGCCTTTTTTCCCCTCAGTGAATATTAAAAAGCAAAAATATGATACTTTGACACAGAGATGAATGTATCAGACATCCTAATTTCTTCTCCTGTGGAGTTATTGTGACTGGAAAATACAGTTTCCACATATTGAAAATTAAATCCTAACCACATATGCTTCAAGACTTTAATGAGAGACAACCTAGCAGCATTATTTTCCTACCTTGTCCTAATGTTTAGCACACATTTAAAGTGAAATTCTAATACAGGGAAAAGATTTACAATGTAACTTCTGAGCCAAAGAAAAGGTAACATTTAAGTCTTCTAAATTTTCATCACAATAATGGTTTGCTTAAACCATGCAAAGAAAGTTACAGCTTTCAATAAATTGGGGAGGAAAAGAAATATTGCATAGAGAGAGCAAACTGTCAAAATGGAGAAAATAAGAAAATTTTGTGGCATAAACGTTTCTGAAGTGGATAACTTAAATTTTCAAGATCTCTTTTCAGGTACATACAAAATAAATTACTTCAACTAAATATCTTCATCATCTTCTATTTCTATGCCCAACATTAGGGAATCATCTTTGCAAGAGAAAAAATTTTCACTTCATCCTCATTTGTCAGTATGAAAAAACCCCTGTATTCTCATAGAAATTTTTTTTTTACTCTCTTCCTTTTCCTTTTTTTTCCCCCTTAAATTACTAATGGGTCGTCCTTGGCCACCAGTAAACAACATAAGCTTTTTTTTTCCCCAGATTTGTCTAAATTCAAATGGATTGAAACACTATAATGCATATTATATAAGGACCTGCTTTCTTACCGTGGGTGCTTGTAGGACTGCTGCTAGTGATGTGGGCATCAAACGTGTTATAGCCAGGAATCGCTGGAATTGTATTTCCAGAGTCTTTGCATGACCTCAAGATGGACTGTTTGATTCTCTCCACACCTGCCTCTCTACCTGTAAAACGGAAATAATACTTACTGCAGTGTTAAACAGGAAGGACTCCCCTTTATTCAGGGAGAGTAAAGTCTTCCAGTAGTGTCAACGCATGACCCGACCCCACAATCGCCACATGGTGTGCACTACACCAGGCAAGGCAGATTGGAGCAAAGGCAGCAAATAAGGTAAAAAACCCATCCCTCTAAATAATTATCATTCTTTTCTGTACCCTAGCAGTCAATATCTGATATTGAACAATTTGAGATCCCTGAGCATGTTGTAATATAAATGTACATTGGCAGATGTTGACTTAAATTAGATGGATGAGAAGTCAGGGAACAATTTAGAACCTAGAAATGAACAAAGGCAAGAAGCTCTGTATTTATGCTCACAAATGTTCTGAACTATGGAATAGGTTACTTAAAAAACTACTCTTCAATCTTGATTTCTCTGGAGTTTCTCATCAGGTGCTCAGCTCTTTCTTCTATCTCCACATACAGTTAAAACTCTGCATCATTTAAAGAGCGTATGAAATACTTAATCATCTTTCTGTACCGTCTTAGAGAGACAGATGAAACCCTACAAGACATTGATGAGCCTCTTGAAACTCTTTTGGAATTTACTGGGTTACTGCCACTCCAGAACAGACCAATAGTCTGTCTAGTCCACTGTATTGTCATTTCTAAAAAGAATACAAGATTATTCCATAACAGATTGCTCCATAACTTTCACTTTATAAAGCAGTGTAAGTGGAAGAATAGTCATGACCAATTTTTGTTGGATTTGCACTTAAGCCCTGAAAATGTTGCAAATGGAAAAGGTAACTCTATATTTTGGAGACAATGAGAGGAAACAGGTTTAATATGAATAAAATTCTTTGTCCCCATCAGGGTAGGATCCTTTGAAAAGTTCTTAAAAAATCTGTGGTTGAGAACTTTTCTCATTCTTTATTTTCCCCAAGTTAGACATCCTAATAAGAGGAAATGCTGTCAGTTACAGGTGATGAATGTGATGGCAAGAATAATGATAATAAAAATAAAGAGCATTTATTTTTAAAAAGAATATGTTTATCTTATTATTCTAATTATTATTTTATTTTTATTTAATAATAAACAATAATTTCTTATTATTTGTTTTTTGTTCAATGATAATTTAGGCTAAGTTTCCCTACAAACTCTCCGAACTTCATTTCCAGGTGGAATGGTACAGTATTAAATCAATACTCACCTTACTGAATCACATCTGATCTTCAAGGTCTAGGGAAGAGTTTCTTGTTAAAAGGATTACTTCTGGCAATGAACAGGATAAGACACCTGTAAGGGATGAAACACTGTTTTAAGAAGCTGCACATCATATAATAATTGTTTGAGTGTGGGAAAAAAACCAACCAAACCACAAGAGGTGGTGCATGGAAGTCTGGATTTGATCCATAGTTGTACTAAATGCTTTTTGGTTTTTCAGACCCTCTATTTCTCCCTCCTTGCACTTTTCTCCTAGCTTAGACTAAGACTGCATTTCCTTTAAATTTTATTGCTTTACACTCCTTTGTGCATGTCAGTGGAAGTATAAAATATAAAAAAAATCTATAAGAGATAAGGATCAATACTGGATTCAAAAATCACAGTACGGATAGTCTTTGAACAATAAGTAGGGCCAATATTAAGAAAACTAGAATAAGAGGCTGAAGACAACTTTTCCAAAAGTTCTTCAAAACTTAATAGAAAATACATTTTGTAAAAATCAGGAGGTCAAGGGATATGACCTTTCACTTAAAATGTTTGAAGTGGATCTTATTTTCAAAAGCAGCACAGCAATATTTGCTAAATCCAGCTCCAGTTAAAATGTGTTCTCAAAAGATGAGCCAACCACACTGAGCCATCACTTTTGGAAAATGCATTTAGTAACTCTATACATGAAGGCATAGGATTAGAAGCAGGAATTAACCATCTATAATATTAAGGCACATACAGTACATTTTACTAGCATTTCTTTTCTGAAAGAAATTTAGAAGAAAATATAAGATTCAAAGAAAAATTTTAATGCAATCTCTCAAAAAATTAAGGTTGCAAAGCTGTTTCAACTTCATATTAAAACCTGTCCCAAGAAATATGACAATTAAAGACAAATCAGTTTGGTTTTTTTTATTTAATGTTCCTGCCCTCAGTTTTCTTAGGAAAATAAATACAAACAAAATAGAAATCTATCAATTGTTATTTATTGATATTAAAAGAAACAATAAATATGTGGTTCCAAAGTGATCCTTTTTACAGAATTATTTTCCATTAATATTTCTTGAAAAATTCATATAGCTATTGAAAATCACAGAATTGTATGGAAATTGCTGCTTCTTTTCCTGCATGTCTACTTCAGCTAGAAAGATTGGTTTGTTTCTGCCTCTTTTAGAGATACATAACCTATGTACTTAGACGTTTATCATGACAAATGGTAATGTTTAAATGCTTTAATGTTTAAATGTAATTGGCATGGAGGTTTTTAGTCATAAAGATTTAAGGAATAGATATTTATATATAAGAACACACATCAAAATGTGTGACAAATAATTGACAAAATTTAGATATATATTCAAAAATAAACTAGATTTTAGATATTAGAAAGTATATACTTTTATAGAGATCGATGCAGATGGGTCCTTGAGCTTGATAGTTTAGAATTTTCTGCTTGTTTGCAGGCAGAGCAGCATTGGCATTGCTCCTATGAAATTAATGTTTTTAAGATCAGAAATTCTTATTGTTCACACAAGAATTTGTGCTTACTGAAATTCTTCAATTTAAGATTTTCTGAGCAATGTCAGAGCATCACAAAACCTGACTTTATTCTACAAACAAAATCTCTAAGAGATGTTTCAAAAGGTGCTTAAACATGGATTTGGAAAATACTGTGATTTATAGATTTTGTCTAAGTGCATTAATCAACTAACTCCCATATGTTTTCATCTTTAGAAGTCTTCCAGAAAATAATATTATTTTTTGTTTGCTAATATAGCAGAAATTAATAGATGCTAAATGTTTAAGGTCCATGTGAAATCTTGCAGGGATAAGGAGTATATCTTACAGGTAGTCAGCACCATCCAGGTCAGTTTATTCTTACCGATATTGATGACATTTTTTGAAGAATTAATTTCTACTGAACAAAAGTCTTTTGAACAGAAGAAAACGAGCAGCTTGTCACTATGGTATTAGGTGGGAGGCAGTGCATGGCAAGATATGAGTCAGTCATTAAGCCTGCTGGTCAGTTAAAAAAAACCAAAAAAGCTCAAAACAAACTACAGCTTGTCATAATGACTAGGGCAATTCTATGCAGAGAGAATATGCATTAGGCAACTTATTCACAGATGGGAATTTATTTCCAGAATATGTTAATACTAAGGGAAAACATTTGAGATACCTCTTCCGTACCTTGCTGCAAAAAACTTGAAATACTTGCATTTTAAACATTCCTATGTTAGCAAATGGATTCATATTTTCTCTGGGCTAGTTCTGTATTATACTCATGCCCATCCTTGGGATTTGATTCTCTAAGGTATTTAAGTGGGATATTTATAGGGCAACCATGCTGATGAAGACCTTATATGCTAAGCTGTAGAATGACAAGAATTTCTGCTTTGGTTAAATGAGAGCAAGTATATAAATATATCTCAGCCCTTTGTCACAAAAGTGTGTGGGAGAGGCACATTAGGCGAGGTGGTAGAAGTGAGGGAAGCTTTAACTACTTGCAGCTATGACACATTATTATTCATTGCATGGCATGTCACTCAGACTGTCATAATGCACAGCAGAGAGCATGCACGTTATCAGTGCTGAACAGCGCTGAGAGGGCCTGCAGAAGCACAGGTCATCTGGGGAAAATACCTCTGTAACAATCCAGGAACAAGTCTGCTGCTCGTTGTGAAACGGATCTGGCAACACAAGCAAGGGGATCATCAACTGGTTACCAACAATCAACAAAATTCATCCATTACAAATGGAGACATATCTAAAAAGGCTTCCTGAGGTGGAGTCAGAATTCTGTATGTAAAGTAGTCACTAAATATTATCCAACAAGATATATCAGTCTTGGAGAAAGTGATCTGAACAAAGAACAGGTCAAATGCTCAAACAGTTGTGTGGGTAGGAGTGTCAGCACAGTGCTTTGCCCTGAGGAAAAAAGGTCAGTCAAGAGAAGGTAGAATCTGCAGGGTCAGAGAAAGCACAAATAGAAAAACCTAAAATCACCCAGGAAGTATGAAAACAAATTAGTCAGCAAAGTAAGAAAATCAGACAGAAGCATCAGGTTCAAACACACACACACAAAACAAATTAGTCAATTAGACAAAGGCAGTCTGAATTTCTTGAATATGAAATTATCATGTAATAGATATAAAAAATCAAAGTCAGTTCTCATGTATTTGAAAATTAGCTTTAATTAACAAAAATTTATGGTTTTATCCTGACAAAAGTTTGCTTCCTTGAGTATTGCACACAATGAAATCACAATGTGCATGTTTATTTTCCAGGCCCGTCTTTAAAATTATTACAATATTGAGATAACTTCTTCAATTTTTCTGCTTCTTTCTGTTTTCTTTCCACATATACAGCAGCAGTCTCTGTTTAGGGATTTTGGTTTTACTTGACTTTAAAGTCAGGCTTTAGCAGAAATTCAGAGACTCCTCGAACAGACTTACCAGGTCAGAAAACATTACTGTAGTGATACTGCAACCAACCCTGCTTGAGACTTCCAGGCAGCTGGTATCAGCACTTCCAAACCTTATCTATACTTCACTCATGATATTTCTTTTAGAATACATTTGACAATATGATAAAAAACACATGGCAATTTTCCTTGTTAGACCATGAGTTTGAGCAGTAATGACTGAGGTGTAGAGCATTTCCTAGGAAACTAAGAGGAACAAATTATCATGCTCCTCTGTCAAGAATATAAATTTTTTAGTAGCATTTTAGTATTTAGCTATCTATAAAACCCTGTAAAGCTATTACCTTTCAATTAACAAAACACCCACCCACACATTAAATTGTATTGATGCCAGCCCTTTCATTGCAGTGTATCTACAATCTGTGCATGGGAATCATCTTACAGACCTACAAAAGGTACCAGCCTTGTAACTTCTGAGAGATGTTTCACAGTAATGCCACACAGCACTTTCACATCCAGAGCAAGAATTGGGACTTGTGTTCAATTTCTTTCAAAATTTTAGTAGGTAAAAGACAATAATGTCACCATCATGTCGCCATCACTTTTTATCATTATTCAAATGACATGATGTCAAAGGACCTAAAAAAAACTTTCTAACTTGATCAGGAATTTAATGGTCTAAGCAGTACAAAGCATCTTCATCATCGTGTGACCATTTCCTAACTCACCAAATAATTTGAGAACAGTAAGCAAGAAATTTAGAACAATGTGGCTGAGGGCAAAGGTGACATGGGAAGGTCAGGATGAATATAAAAGTGAAAACTAGAAAGGATTTATGTATTCATATCTTCATTAAAAGGTCAATTTCTTTCAATAAGCACTGCACCATGTATAATTAATTTTTCATAAGATTCAGAATTGTTACCTGATGACTTCTAGCAAAATTTGTTATAAAACCCACCTCATCTTTACACTTTTTATGGAACAACCAAGGAAGTTAAAGACAAATAAAGAGAGGAAATATACTGTTGCGGTATGTAATGCTCTTCCTTCTTGGTTTGGGTTTTGTTGGTGTTCTGTTTTGGTTTGTTTTGGGGTTTTTTTCCATTAATATTTACAAGGGACAAGTTAAATTAGAGAGTCATAACTTTGGAAGGGAAGGTGTCATCCAGTCCAGTGTCCTGCTTGAAACATATCTGATTAGAGCAAGTATCTCAAGGCACATCCAGCAGAGACATGCAACACCTACAAGAGCCCACAATCTCTCCAGCATATTTTACCAGCTTTTTAACCACCCCAGAGTTTTAGGGCTTTCCCCCCTATTATTAATATGAAAATTGGGAGCTACAGTGAGAGAGGAATTGCTGAGCAATGTTGCCTATGTTGTCCTGGGAGCTGAATTCACTATTGCAATGCTGGTAATCGATGTCTATTGAATGGGAACCTACTGCATGATCTCAGAGGCATGAATAACACCTGCTCTGTCAATCTATGCACTAGAAATGTTTCAGAAGGAACAAAATATTATACTTTTAAATGTAGAATGAAAATATTGAAAAAGCAATCTTAAAACCAGAACAGTGAGATGAAGGAATTAAGAGTGAAGAGATAGCACCTGTATCTCTAGTACCTCGACAAGTTGGTTAGCTAAAGAAGTGATGAACATTATGCAAAATTGTCAGCAGGGCATTGTAGGATATCTGGTTTGATTCTCTGAGTTTTATTGCTATCCTGCTGTTCCCTGTGATACTCTGGTGTCCTGGAAATGTTCACTATTGAAAATAAAGCCAGAAGGAATTATCCGACATAAAAATGTCCATCTCAAATCCCGGTCTTTCAAATACACAAAGTATAACTGGTACAGTATAACTTTTACCAAATGTGTGAGAAGCAGCTGTATTTTCCATTTCAAATTACACTGGATCATTCCAGATGAAACTGGCCTACTTTAGCTTACATAAATTTATACTGGTATTAAATATGGCATATGTTTCTGAATTATTAGAAGTCAGACTAAAAAGACATTTCATGAAAGATAAAATGTGGCAAGTTTCAAAATTTTGATAAAAAGTATTTAAAGGTTTTTCTAATACGCTGATATGTAAGCTTAAAGTAAAATATTTAATCAAAATAAAATAATATAAAGTATAAGATTTAGTCATACGTAATTTTAGGATATGAATATACTAAGAAAGAGATTTACTGAGATTATAAAAAGATCTTGCTTTTGAATGATACTTGAAAAAACTGAGTATGCATAAGAGTTTGTGGTCAAACATGGTGCATGCCCGTTGAAATGGGAGGTCAAATGTGTACCAAGGTTTCTAATGATTACCAGCCAGTTCCTACTGGACCTGCTCAAGGAAGTATACACAATGACTTTGTCAGAATCACCTTCATAAGAAAAGCTGAATTGCAGAGCCAGAGGCTGGACTTCAGTGGGTTCTTTCCAACCCAGAATATTCTGTGATTCTATATTATTTGTTCACCTATATAAAATGACTGCCAGCTATTTTTGTTTTATACATACATACATTGGTATACATACACTTACTTTGTCTGCCCCATAGAAGCTGAGTAAAAATCATTTTGTGTGCAAATATAGCTGTAAATATTAACCTAGAGAAAATAAGTTGGAGATACTGATAAAATTTAACAGGTATCATATAAGGAGAGAGAAAACTAACTTATTAGAAGACTTGACAAATCAACTATAAGGTTCAGCATATAAGTGAAGTTTTTTCCTGACAACTGTCATTCTTATGCTAGAGTTCAGACAAGCAGTGGAGATGTCTCACTCTGACAGTCTTCCTCTGCTGCCTGCCAGCACTAGCAAAGCCTCAAGGCCTCTGAAACAAAACCAACTGATTGAAAAACTAGAGCAAAAGGAGACCAAATTATTTCCTTATTATCTCATTACTGGTTTACAACAACTGTGTATTGTGAAAGAGATTTATGTAACGCTGTTTCATCAAGGAACTTACTCTGTACAGATTTCAATAAAGGTGACACTGATGCAACAGAATGCACTTCTGGCTATAGATACCATCCTTCCTTCCTTCCATGTGTCTGAGACATGACAGCAGATTTGTGAAAGACTATCTGAGAGATTGCAGAGAGATGCTTTGACCTGTGCCTACTGGGTTGCATATGAATATAACTAAATAGGTTATTTAAAGAGTTACGATGCGTTGTCAACAACTCTTAAAATATACGTTAATAATAATAAAAAAAAATAATATGAAGTCTTAAAAAAAAAAAGAGTGATTTCTCCTTTTTATTCCCCCAAAAATAAAAATTTAAACTGCAAAAGACAGTCCTGTACCTCCTCCAGAACACAGCTGATAGGAGAAAACAAGCAAGACTAACTTGCATGCTTATTATTACAAATTGTTCTTGGCACCTGTATGAGTTAAAGCAAAAATGTAGTTTAGTTTACAGCAACAGAAGAAAACTGCAGGAGTGGGGGGGAAAAAAAACTTACTAGCTTTAAGAATATGTAATCACAACTTTCTTCAGACTTCACTGTAGCCTTGACTGTGATTCTAGTTCCAATATGTTCAAATCACCAAACAGAAACAAATGAACATTTATGTTCCCTGTTCCAGGTAAATTCAGCATTACATGAGTCAACTCTTCATTTTCTCCTTGCCTACAATAACTACTCTAATAATACCCAAATCTGTTGCTATGTAATGTCACTTCACAGGAAAAAGTGGCTGCACAAGACTTTTCCAAACATTTGTATTTCTATCATCTTAAATTACAAAGCACATATTTTATGCCTGCATTTTCCAGACTTATTTTAAATCATGATACATACAAATCAATTCACCTTGAATAATTCTCAAGCTACTAGAAAAGTACAAGACAAAATGAAGAAACNNNCAAGACAAAATGAAGAAACTCTAATGTCACCTGAATTTGCCACAAATAGCCACCTTGCCACTAGAATTGGAGTAAAACCTCTGATTTGCACACATCTACTTGTTTGACTTGCCATGCTTTAATGGTCTGTATGAAGGAAGTACCAGGGGGAAAAATAAATTAATTTCCCTTAGCAAAACCTTCAGAATATTTAGCTCAGAGTGATTTTGTCATATTCTTGCAGTTACTTCTCGTGGACTGGCTCCCACATAACCATAAACAGTTTGTTTGCCTCTTGAAAGTCATTGCCATAATTTTAAGCCATCAGTTAAATTAATTTATTTTATTATAGTTTCTGTTTGAGGAAAACAACTCATTTCTGCAATCTATGGGAAAATTACTGCTGTTTTGTATTCTGAAGGTCTGAAGAGAGGCTGTAAACAAAAATGCATTTTGAATATTTTCAAGTGAGAGCGGTAGCACAAACCAGTCTGTTTGCCATTTCAAAACTAAGAAGAGGTTTGTACTTTGAATACCAATACAAAAGAAACACTAAAATTTAGAAATAAAGTAATTTTATGATATTTGAGTGTAAAAAAACCTTTATCTTGAATCTAGAAGCCATTGATCCCATTTCATATTTTTAGAAAATTAGTTCCTTTGAGAAGGTAATGTTTTTAGTGCTTTACATTCTTTCACAAGGTAGCCTGTCATCGTTTTTGATAAGGACTCTACATTTTTCAGGAAGAATTTAGTAATAGATATTCTACTCTCTTATGGTCCAATATTGGTGCCTATATAGGAATGAGATTTCCAATAACAACTTGGAAAAATGTGTTAGAGTAAAATCTCATATCCTAAAGAAACCAACATATCCTGCCCACATTCACCATGGATTGCCTTTGTTTGCAACAATTTTTCATGTGCTGAAAACTTTTCCGGTTCCCCCACTTCCATACCTCATTCTTCTCTTCTTTTCAATGCCACTTGTTTCAGTTCTTTCTGAAATGCCAGTTTTTCTAGACCTTTCTGCTCATTGCCAAGATATATAATAGCTCCTTTTTGAAGTTGAATTTCAAATTTCATTAAAACCCTCAGAAATACAAAGCAAAAACACTGCATACAAGATCAAACAATGTGCCTTTTGTTCTGAAATTATTTTTTCAAAATTGGTTTTAATAGAAAGAAAATGAGAGAAAATTTTAATTTATTTTGACACCAGTATACTTTTTCTTTTTGATTTTGAATTTAAAAGGATTAGCTGGAAGATAATACACATGCATGCATTCATAATTTTTGTCTTTTAAAATGAAGTTTTACACAAAGGTTAAAATGCAAACTCTTTAAATAACCTCAAAATCCTAATTATTAACAGATACACAATCTGCCTTTAGGAAATAACTTCTTCATATAAAATTGTTTTGCCAAGATTGCCATGTACGCATTTAAAAACTACTTGTGAAAATGTCAATCAGTTTCTAAGTGTTTTGTCCATATAATCAAGTAGTTATGGGTTATTTTCTACATCATATTCTGCATTGCTTTGTGAGATTCAGTGTTAAGTGACTCCTAAATCATTCTAGTAACACAGCTATTATTTTGTTATTCAGATGGTTTTGTCTGTACTTAACATTATGATTTTTCATCCAGTTTTTCTTTGTTTGGTTTCTATTCATTTTTCCCATCTGAAGCTTCTGTATTAAACACAGTACTGTGTCTTAGAAGGATGAAAGACCACATACCACTTTAATCACACTTGCTTAAATTCACATCTGAACAATCCATTCCAGATACCCATATTTCTAGATATTTGTAATTTAGATCAGCAATTTAGGACATAGAGAAAAAAAAACCCAATAAATAGTACAGCAAAATATGAAGATGGAAAAATGTCACAGTATGTGACTCAGAGTGATGATTTTCAACTCTTCGTTCTACATTTGAAATGAAACAAAGTTGATGCATGACAAGGTACAAACAACCATTGCACGCAACGATGTCTCTGTCATTCCCACAAAAATGCCTGTGTGGGTTTTATTAGGAGAGAAAAACTACCCTCTGAAAATATCTTTAAGTATATTGCTGGGTTTAATAAGAGCATTAGTGCTGACATTCATCCTACAGTGCTTTTTCAGCACTTACAATGCATGACTTTTTTAATCTTAAATAGAATGAAGACCACATACTCTCTGTAACTGAATTTTAACAAATAAAA
>VWZV01005835.1:1168-13474 GCA_013397155.1 Irena cyanogastra
TTTTTAATTTAGTATGGTTATTGATATTGACTGTGAGGTCTCTAGGGCTTTTTTCATATACTTACCAGCTTTTCAGGGATTTTGAACAGTAGGTCATTTGTGCTGTATCCGGTTTCTTGTGAGCAAAATTTTCCTCTTGCATTTCTGTGTGACATATTTGAAAAGTAGCACGCTGATACTCTCTCGTAATAAAGTGTAGGTGTGTATATTTAGAGATTATTATTACCTTGGTTCATTCCTCCATTTAGTTTGCATGGGACCTCCAAAGTTATCCACAGAGTGAATCCATTTGTACTTGCTGGAAACAACTTCTGTATGCTGAATGTCCTGAAATGTCCTGAAATTCCTGTAATACTTAGTAGTATCTGGAACATTTTGGGTTTCCACTACAACCAAAATTAAATTAAGGGCTGTTTTTTACATATTATTTGCAGTTTTTGAAAACTTCTGAGGGACTGGTATACTCAGATTGGTACTTTAGCAACACAAGATTTAATGCACTTGTGTAAAAAAACCCCAAACACAGTTCGGGTTTTCAACAAAGAAAGCAACAAATATCTGCAATACGGTACAACAGTGGCAAAACTGAATCCAATTTTTTGTTCATTTTGTTGCACAACTCAAGTAAATAATCTGTCATGAAAGGCTTTTACTTAGTTTTAATGAAAATATTGAAGACATTACAGTTTAGATTTTATGCCGGGATTGTCTGTGGTTCAACTGATATAAACAATATAGTAAAAAGATGTTTAGAGAAGTAAAAGAATTTATTTTTAAATGTTTGTCACACAGATATCTCACCTGGAATTTGTTTGTAAAAACAAGTCCAATACTGTGAAGGAACTTCAGCAGAGCCATGAAGATGCTTTTAACAAAATGGCTGNGATGCTGTTACACAGATGATACAGTGAGCAGAGGGTCAAAAGTGTAAAACTGTTACTACTGATATTTAGACAAGTTATTTGCAATTTAAAATGTTTGTTATTATTCTATAACCACCATTTACCATCTTTTCAATCACATTCATTTACATGTGTTTCAATTAAGAGTGTTGTGAAATAGAGGAAAGAAGGTATGCCTTGTTACTTGTGACTGCCACCTGCAACTTACTTCATCTGAAGAATGCTATATTTGACTCAGATTTTAGTCTTGAAAGTCTTTGTGTGCTGAAAAATACATTTATGAAGCATTCTCTTTACAGAGAAATTTGTGGTGAATTCTCAGGATTGAGTTATAATTTTCTAGATTTTTCTGCTTGATATTTACATTTCATATTGGCTATTGACAAGGCTACAAACATCACTATGAGTGGAATAAGTAGCATCCAGATTTATATTAAATTTCCCCACCATTATGTAGTTTCAGCTTATGGCTTTCATTTGCCAACAAAAAGAATGATTGAATAAGGAAGCTTAATTTTAATTTTAAAATTTACATTTCCTTCCTAAAGAAAAAGGGGAGATACACAATTTAGATTTCTTCCTCCTATGGATGATGGGTCATATCTTTAAAAACTCAGTGTTTTTTGAAAAATAGGTGCTCTGCAATACTGCACCATTCTGTGGGACAGTGCTGAACCTCCCGGTCTCTGCAGCTGAATTGTATAGACAGCATATAAGGCATGTACTGAAAATGTGACTCTTTTTTATGGAGTGCACATTAGGCATGTGTTTTGGAAAAAACTTCATCTGTCAGCTTGCTGTACAGGACTACTGAATCACTAAAAGGGAAATATTTTCCCTTAGAAACATCTGGGCATGTTTTCTAACACACATGTAATGTTGGAGTGCAAGCTGGTAGTGAAATCTAGGTAGTGCAATGTCTGTATACACTTAGATGATTCAATAATGTCTTTTCCACCTCATGTTCAAGTTTGTCCTCCTTACCATTCAGTGTCAAACTGTCAAGAAGACAGTCTAATTTCTTCTAGATTTCTAATTTGTGACTGACTTTCAATTTGCAAATACTAAATTAAGCCTTTCCTTTCCTGGCATCTGTAGGGTCCATAAATGTCTACTGTTAGGGCTGTCCTAGTCCTGATTGCCCATTTTCCCTGGCTTAACTATATTTTAGCTATTGCATTTTGAGCCAGTTAGCCATATTTGTCTGCAAGATCAGTGCTTTGTTTGATCAGAGGTGTAGAGATAGACTAATATCATAGCCTTATTTCCAAAGGAAACAAAGGAAAATGTGCCATAAGTTACAGAATGTCATCAAAGGATTTTTAAGATTTACCGACTGCCAGCGATTACATAAAGATGCAGAATGCAATATTTAAATTTAATTATTTTAGCAAGCTTTATTCATTAAATTTTATAGGAAACATATAATCAGTACAAGTGGAATATAATTTGCCAGTATTTCATTGTACAGCTGAGGGTCTCCTCACTCTAGGACACTTATTCTAGCACTACAAGGAAACTGTAGCAATTTGCTACCTTTTCCATCCAAAGATCTGAGTGTTAATTGCAAGCACTTTAGTGAAATAACCCCTTGTAGTGTTTAATTCCATTCTGAAAAGGGAAGATAAGTGATTTTTGCTGTCCTGCACCAACCAAATGGTATGTCATAGGATGCTTCCTTTTATTTGTAACTTTGTCTTCAACCAGTGTTCCACGCTTACTTATAAGTATTTTCTCCTCAGAGGTCCTGTGTTGAGACTTCTTTGGTTTTTCAAATTGTTGATGTGTGTGTGAAAGCAAACCATAGAGTGTCAATTCACACTCTCAAGAGTTAACAGAGAGCTCTAATTCTACAACAGTATAAGCAATGAATCTTGAAAATCATTGTTTTAGTTTATTAGAACTGCAGTAGAGAGTTAGGGCTTTTTAGAATGGCCTCCTTATAATTAAAATGCTGCAAAATCTGGAGGTTTTAGTGGCAGTGACACCTGCTACTGCTTCTGTCCCCAGCCAGTACTGTTCAGGGTCCCTGGTTCCACAACAGGATCTATGAATGTCAGTAGGTACTACTTCACAGCTGGTACTGTAGGTCAGATGGATGGTGTAATCAGAAAGCACTTTTACTGTTTTTCTGTAGGACAGAAATTCCTGGAGTAGGCTTATCATTGATCAGCAATAAACTAGGCACTCTGTAGATACCACTCTTTGTCTCCATGTTTGGAGAATCAACGGAGCTTAAAATGCACATCCTTTCTCTTTGCCTTTTGTTGCAGGAGTTTAGTCCTCTTGATTTGATAGTGTGCCATTTTGAAAATGTTACTATTCCTGTTCCTTAGCCTCACACAAATTATTTATTATTTATAGTCTCATAGGAAATGGCCTCTGAATTTTAACTACCAGTTGTTTTTTGTATATTATATAGATGTTTATTAATCTGTCCCTATTTTTTGTGGCAACTACTTAAAATAGAAGGGTTTTGTTCTGATATTGAAAAACATATTGTGAGAGAAAAATACTGTAACTACCTTAAAATGTCAGTTTCAACAGAAAAAGAAAAGGTTTGCTGAACAGAAAAAGGAAAAAGTCCCCTGGGGAGAAAAAAAGTGTTGGTTGGTTTTTTTTTTTTCTTGGTTGGAGGCCTTTTACAGAAAGGCAGATGAATTGGATAAAGGATGAGATATATTGCAATTATATGAAAAGTCATTATAATTGGTGCAAAGGGAGGAAGATAAATGTGTGTAACTGTACTGATCCTGATCTACCAAGTGTCTTTGGTAGGCATGTCTGGCCCATGTGCTTAAAACACAGCAAAGGGAGGACAGGACATTTGATGCTGTTTATAGGCATAGCTGTGTGTATATGTATATATGTGTGTATATATATATATGTATGTATGTGTATATATATTTGGAAAAATAAAACGGCTAAACTAAAGGAATCACTGACTCACATAATCACAGAATGAGTCGGGGTGGAAGGGACCACAGTGGGTCATCTGGTCCAACCCCTCTGCCCAAGGGGGTTGTCCTAGAGCACATTGCACAGAATTGTGTCCAGATTGTTCTTAAATATCTCCAGTGGGGGACACTCTACAACTTCTTTGGGCAATCAGTCACTGCACAGAAAAGAAGTATACCACCTCCCTTTGTTTAGGTGGAATTTCCTGTGTGTCAGTTTTTATGCCCATTGCCTCATTTCCTGTTTCTTGACACCACTGAGCAGAGCCTGGATCCATCCACTGTTGCCCTTCCTTTAGATATTTGTAGACTGATGAGAATCACAGAATTGTTAGGTTTGGAAGCGACCTCTAGGGACCATTTAGTTCAACTCCCCTGCCAAGGCAAAGTCACCTAGGGCGGGTTACACCAGAATGCATCAAGGAAGTTTTTGAGTGTCTCTGGAGAAGGAGACTCCACTCTCCCTGACTAGCCTGTTTCAGTGCTCTGCCACCCTCAGTGTAAGGAAGTTTTTCCTCATGTTGAGGTAGAATGTCTTGTGCTTTAGTTTGTGGTCATTGCTCCTCATCCAACATCAGTGCTGGGAACCACTGAAAGGAGTCTGGCACCATCCTTCTGATATCCACCTTTGAGATATTTCTGTGTACTGATGAGATCCCCTCTCACTCTTCTTCAGACCAAGCAGTCCCACCTCCCACAGTCTCACTAGGGCTGAGTAGAGGGGGAGGATCACCTCCCTCGACCTGCTGGCCACACTCTTCCCAGTGCACCCCAGGATAACACTGGCCCTCCTGGCCGCTGGGGCACTGACGGCTCATGAACAACTTGTGACCCACCAGAAGTCCCAGGTCCTTTTCCATAGAGCTGCTCTGCAGGAGGTCAGCCCCAGCCTGTGCTGGCCCTTGGGGCTGTTCCTCCCCAGGTGCAGGACCCAGCACTTGCCCTTGTTGAGCCTCATCAGGTTTCTCTCTGCCCAACCCTCCAGCTGATCAAGGTCCCACTGAATGGCAGCAGAGCTTTCAGGTGCATCAGCCACTGCCCCCAGTTTGGTGTCACCAGCAAACTTGCTGAGGGTGCATTTGATCCCTTCCTCCAGGTCATTGATAAACAAATTCAATGAGATTGGACCCTTGGGAAGACCACTGACTGCAGGCCTCCAGCTGGGTTCTGGTCCACTGATCACAACCCACTAAGCTCTGCAATTGCCAGTTCTTGATTCACCCCAAGGGCCATTCATCTAAGCCACATTTCCTGAGCTTACCTGCAAGGATGTTATGGGAGACAATACATATGAGGTTGCCTCTCAGTCATTTCTTCTTGAGGCTGAACAGGCCCAGCTGCCTCATTCTACTGGAAGAAAGATGCTTCAGTCCTTTTGTCACTCTCTGTTGGACCTGCCTGAGGACCTCCCTGTCTCTCTTGTAATGAGGAGCCAAGAACTGGAGAAAGCACTCCAGATGTAGCCTCACTAAGCCCCTCACTAAGGCTGAGTAGAGGGGCAGGATCACCTCCGTTGTTGTCTTTGACATGCTTGGCCGCATTTAATTCCACATGCACTTTGACCTTCCTTGTATCATTTCTACTTACTCTGACAACCTCTCTATCTTCATTCCAAGTAGTCTGACCATTTTTCCATCTCCTGTTATTTCCTGCCTGGGTAATGACAGTTCTTAATTCAATCATGCAAGTCAAAGTTGCCCCCTTTGCCTGACTTCTTGCACATCGGGATATATTGTTTTTGAGCCTGGAGGAACTTATCCTTGAACATCAACCAACTCTCTTGCACCTCTCTTCCCTTCAGGGGCTCTTCCTGTGGGATTCTTCCAAGAAGATCCCCAAAGAGGCTAAAGTTAGCTCTCCTGAAGTTCATGGTTACCATTTTACTTGCTGCTCTGCTTCTTCCTCCCCTGATGCTGAAGCTCCCAACCTTCACATCCCCAAAGAGGCCTTCCCTGTTAGTGTGAGGTCAAACAGCACAATATTCTGTATGGGATCCTCCACTACCTGTGACAGGAAGTTGTAATCACTGCTTCTTAAGAACCTCCTGGGCTGTTTGTGTTTCATGATGCTCGTTCTGCAGCAGATGTCAGGGTAGTTAAAGTCCCCCTCAAGAACCAGTGTCTGTTACTTTAAGGCTGCTTTGTGCTGCTTGTAGAAGATGTCATCTACCTTCTCCTGCTGCTCAGGTGGCCTGTAGCAAACGCCCACAACTGTCACCCCTACTGATCTGCCTTTTTATCCTTACCCATAAGCTCTTGACTCACTCATCATCCACCCCAAGACAGAGATCTATACATTCGAGGTGCTGCCTCATGAGAGGGGTCTGCCTCTCCTATATAGCATTTTCTTTATTACAGCATTCCAGTCATGTGAGCTCTCCCATCACATCTCTAATTGCAAAGGTCAGAGGCCTTTGATGGCACACAGATCTCTAGCTCTTTTTGTTTGTTCCCCATTTTGTGTGCATTGGTGTATAGGCACTTCATAGAAGCATTTGTTTGTGTAGATATCCTGGTGGGCCTGCATACTCTGTCTTCTGGTTATGTCTTTGGAAGCTTGTACCCTTGGGAGGCATCCTCTATTGAGCCTCCTTTGCTGCTTGAGAACTATAGTTCTCCCCTTCCCCCACCTTTTCTCTGTTGAGCCTGGGTCCATCCCTGTCCCTGTCCTTGTCCACGTTTAAATCTCGTTTAAAGCTCTTTCAGTGAACCCTGCTAAGATCCTTTTCCGTCTTTGAGAGAGGAGGTTCTCATTTGTTGTCAGCAGACTCAGTATCATATAAACTGACCTATGATCAAAACCTCACAAATTCTGATGGTAACACCACTCTTGAAGCCATGTGTTCCTCTGTGGGATTTTCCTGGATTTTGCCCCACCATTCCCTGTAATTGGAAGGACAGAAAAGAACATAGCTTGTGCTCCTATTCCTTTGGCCAGTTAACCCAAGGCCCTAAGGTCCCTCTTGATCATTCACAGCCTTTTTATTGGGACTTTGTTGCTACCCACCTGGTAAACAGGTAGTGGGTAGTGATCAGTTGGTTGTCCTACTGGGTAGCTTCTTGGTGGTGTCTCTTATCTGGGCTGCATGGAGGCAACATAGTTCTGTGTAGGTTAATTCTGGTTGGCATATTGGGCTCTTCATTTCTCTGAAAAGGGAGTCACCAATTAATACTACTGTTCTTTTTTTCTTAATTGAGGAGGTCATGGTGTAGGGGATAGGCTGCCTTGTCCTAGACAATTGGTCCAGGCTAGATGGACTTTCATCCACATTCTCATTTCCCTGATTCTGAGATTCCAGGGCCCCATACCTGTTGTATAAGGGCACCTGGGAAGATGAAGTAGTTTGGGAGGAGATTCACCTGCTCCTCACAAGGAGAAACCTGTTTCCACTCACTTCTGTCTCTAAGGTCCCATGCTGCCTGGTGGTGAGAGGGTGGGTGATCCACTGCTTCATGGGAAGTGGGCAGTGGGTGCATTGTCTGAGGTGCGGTAGAGTGCAGCTCCACCACTCAGGCTCTTCCTCAGACTCCCTAATATTGCTTAGTCTTTCTAAGAAGACTAAGAGAGAGACTTTGTCTCTCAGGTCCAGCTTTGGAAGTCATCTGCCTGATCACAGCTCACACAGCTGTTGTCTCTGCTGCCCTGGGAGCAGTGCCAGGCTCCATCATTCCCTGCAGCTTGAGACCTGGACTCTTGCATGGTTTCATGGGCACTCCGTCTGGGTTGCCCCATCCTTTCTGGTGTGCACAGAGGAAGTAACTTTTGTCCAAACACCACACCTGAGCTCTATCACTGAGAGTGATGATCACTAGCTGAGCTAAGTGCTTGAGTTGGCAGTGCCTTCCTGCTTACCCTGCCTGTGCAAACATTGCCATGGTGCCCTGGCTCATGGCTTAAGTTTCATGCACTGTTTGCCCTCTCTGTTCATCGTGTTCCTGCTTGCTTGCACTCCCTGGGGGCAGTTTTAGTACATGTGGGGATGGGCCCTGTCCTTTTTACCATCTGTGCTCAGAGATCCAGAAGAAAAACCTTTTGAAGTCTCTGTGTCATTGTATTTCCAGTTTACAGTTCTGTTTCCATGCCAGAATAAAGGGTAAGGGTGTAGTAAGAAGTAGGAGAAAATAGTTTTGCTAGTAGCACATGATTTTTTGTTAAGGTTTCTTGGAACTGATGAAGCTCTGCTACCCAGTGAGGTGCCCCTCAAAGCTCAAACACCAAAGGAAACCAGCTTGCCAATGTTTAAGAAGAAAAGTCCGTGTCTCTTTCAAGGACTGTGCTTTTAAGCTTTAAAAAAACCTCTTGAAACAATGTCTGGTATAGCAAAAGAAATTATTAGCCAGTAAAAGAAAGAAGGTCTATTTTCTTGAAAAACTTGAATTTCTGAAGTCAGAGGTCTTATTTACTTTTGTATATTACCATATCACAAAAAGCATAAAAAAAGCACTTTAATTAGCAAGAGCTGAATGTTAGTATTGCTGTCCAACAGCCCTTTAGGGATCACAGTTTGTTTACTTAGATATTGGCCTTTCACCTGTAATGGCCAGAAACCATAGGTTGTTTTCTAAATTTGGCTTACCTTTTTGGTTCCTTCCAGTCATGCTATCAGGGTTTTTATCTATAAAAATCAAACATTGTAAATAATTCAGTAGCACTGAAAGTATTGTCCATGTTCATACTTTATTTCAGCATAATAAAGTGACATATGTGGCCTGTAAATTGCATTTTGAAATTAAATCTTTTAGTGGCCTACTCTATTTTTGTATCACTTGAAGTATTTTAATAGCATTACGAATTCTTTCCCTTCAAAAAAAAAATAAAATATTTATTGTCAAAGGCATTTTGAACTGACTAGGGTACATCTCTATAGAAGCCTGGAATCGTCTATTTTCATTCTAGGGATTGCTGTGTATATTTTTTTCCCTTTTGTGCTTGCAGAATGGAGGAGAGAAAAGAAACTAGGCTGCCTTGCTCACCACTAGTTTCTGACCTGTACCAAAGAGAACACAGGAGAATATGGCTGGATGATGTAATTTTATTTCTTTTTAAACCACTGCTACAGGAATAATGTCACTCCATGTTCAACAAAATTATCTATAGCTCTAAGAGAGGTATCTGAAACTTAGCACAATCCTCAGTTTTCATCATCATATGGGCTGGTAATTCCATCCATGTTTGCCTTTTTGTGGCCATGTATTGTAGCTGAAGCATTAGCATTTAACTTGAGCTTGTATGTTCTTTGTGAACAGTGCCTAAAGTTTATTATCTCCCTATACCAGTGGAGCCTATTTAAATGTAGTGACTGTTTCAATCACAGCAGGCTCTCATGCTTCAAGAACCCAGTTTAAGTCTCTGAGGTCACTTAGGGCTCTCAGCATAGTGTCTTGATTCCAGTACTTCAGTCTGCATCCTCTGACTGTAGTCCTGGCATTTCCTGACTTATTACCACCTTCATTTCTCTATACCAGTTTGCTGTTTTAAATCTCCCTCTTTCCCTATTTCAGGGCATTTGGAGGAAAAAAAATATACTGCAACTTAAAAAAATCTATTATGGCACTAGGCAAAATAAAAACATCTGTATTACACTGTTCTTTTGACAACTCAGTTCTGTATAAGACCTAATTAATCTGTGAATATATAAGTAGGGGGTTGATTACAAAGTAATTAAGAGATCACCTTTATTTCCCCTTTTCCAGCTGCTGCCAATCTGTCTACATTTATGTTCCAGAGCCTTCCTTATTTTTTTCCTCTCCCTTACACTAACTTTATTTCTGCTTTGTAGAATGGTGTTCATTCTGAAATTGGAGCGAGCAATTGCTTACTAAGCAATTGTTGTTAAGTCATAAAACTTCATTGTGGACAAGCAGGTACAGGCTATTGGAGTACTAAGGGTTATCATCAGGAGCTAGGAATCCATTTGTAACTGAAAACTGTGCAAACTTCACTAATACTGTTTGTTTTCATGTATCTGGTTGTTTAACTGTTTATTAGGAGAGATAGCTTCATCAGCATTACTAATAATATTTGTTCCTTTAGTGTGTTACTTGAGTGTGAAGAAGAAAAAAGTACTTTCTTTTATCTTTTGTCAAGGTAAAAGTGATTTTATTAAGTAGGAAAATTTTTTGTTAATATTTCTTCTGGTTTTGTTTGTTTGGTTTTTTTTTTTTCCCTCTTATCCCAGGAATACCAAGAAGCAGCAGAGAAAAATAGGGAAAAAATTTATGTCCTTGAAAAAAGTCAAGAGAAATTGGCTCTTGAAAATGTTTCTGTGAAAAAGATGTTAACACAGTTTCAGAAGGAGCATTCCTCACTCCTGGCAGCCTGTGCACTGTTGGCAGGTGCCCTATATCCTTTGTATGGCCGACTGTGTGCTATGTCTTCCCAAAGAGACATTCTGCAGGATCAGGTGAACATTTATGAATTAGTGAACCAGAAGATTAGGACCCTAGTTCATGCTCTCTCTGATGATAAGGAAAACAATCAAGACGAAGCAAAACTAAAGAAAAGAAAATCCCAGGGCCTGATTTATGTATTCCGAAGAGCTGTGATTGCAGTTTTGGCGGCCAACAGACTTAAGGTTTTAGCACAGTCTTCTAGCTCCCTCTTCACCTGGACAAATGGCCTAAAAGAAGGTATTGGAATTCCAGTATGTGTAGGAGAATCCAAAGGCAAGCGCAATCTGTCAAGTAAGCTAATTCTTTTCTTCTTTGATAAATGTTGTGTCAAAAGACATGGCTAGTGAATAACATGTAGTAATATTATTTATAATAGAGTGTAAATACAAATTTAATGACATTTTAACAAATGTAATTTCTGAATTTGTAACTTTTAGATAACTTGATAAATGTAATTTCCCCTAAAAGAAAATGCGTAGTCTGTTTAGCAATGCAAGTAAAGTTGGAACTACGCACGAGCTCCCATTGTTTGATATCCTCAATATTTGCATTGTAGATTTCAGAACTAGATGCCACTTCATCTGCTCTATATTATAAGTTTCTTGAAATGTTCCTACATTATTTGCCACTAACATTATTTTTTGAAAAGGAGTATTCTCTTCTTTTATTAATAACTTGTAGTACTTACTTCCTACTGAAAAATGCAAAGAAGTTTCTTATTGATTCAGGTAAAATATTTATGTAAGATTTCTGGATTTCCTTCAGAGGATATGTAGTCTTCTTTGTCCCTTTCTGTTACCAAACCAGTTCATGCATCCCCTTACAAGGAAAAACAGTATCAAAAATGCTTTCCAAAATAGAAGATTCATCTCTTTTTCTGGTTTAGTGCTAGTGGAAGCATACTTAATACAGTCTAAATTGTCCTGAAAATAGTCTATGGCTTATGTACTTTTAGCTTTAGTCAGTTTCTGACAGAGAAATAGTGTGCCTCATCTAAGTTATTCAGTTATATTGGTAGCTACAATTCTGTTCCGCAGGTTGTGAAGAGGAAGAGCTTGACTGTGTGGAAGCACTCAGTTGGTTTGCTAGTTCCAACCTCCTTGCTGCAATAATCAGTTCTGTCACTGAATTGCAGGATGTTGTTAACAAACCAGGTAATTTTAAAAGTATATTCTTGTAGTTGAAGATTAAAAAAATAATCAGGGTGGTTACATCATCTCCATTTTTAGGATTTATTTAAACTATTCTGGATCAAATCTCTTGAGAGCTGTATTGATGGAACAGATTGAATTTTCTTTAATTAGTGATATGATTCTTTATCCTTTTGGTATATAGAGTCATGGGAACAGAAGGCTGGAGAGTGCTTTTAGAAAGCATAGATACCATTTTGCCGGTTTGATTGTGAGATCTTAAAAATAATCTACACCAAACAGATATTTGGCTAACTTGTTTTTAAAGCTTCCAATGAAGTAGCTCTTACAAGGTTCCTAGTTATCTTGTTCCACTGGTCTAATGTTCAAGAAGTGTTTTCCTGGAGCTCAACCAGTATTTTTTCCACAAAGAAAATCTATGTAATTTTGTTTTATTTGATTTGTGTATTTCTTAAGTGCAGGGTCTAAAACTGGCACATCTTCAACCTGGGACATTACAGCTGCTGACTGAAAGGAAATAATTTCCTACTGTTTTATATGATATGAATTTAGTAGTTCCAAATCAGGAAAACAGTGGATTTCATGGATAACATTTTTGTGTGTTTTACTTGCTATTTTACAGTTTTTGAGAGAGAAATAAAATGCTCTCAGTTTACACAATGCATAGCAGTCCTAATTTTATGTCATTGCAGTATTCCCTCTCTAAGTTTATGTTTAATTAGGTTTGTGTCTAGATTTCCTAATTTTCTCAGTCTCTGCTTGTATAGACGTCTACTATGCCTATGAAAAATTGTAGTGCCAGTCTCTGGAAATGTCACCTCATGATTCCCAGCTGTTAACTATTTTCCTTAATTTATTTGCAGTGAGAACTGATGTAAGATTTTGCTTGGTTCTCTGTATTGCT
>VWZV01005838.1:4182-43691 GCA_013397155.1 Irena cyanogastra
GATCCAGAATAGATGGAGAATTTATGTTTTAGTACAATCAGCCTGACACCTTTCAGAGTTATTACTGCAAAAAAAAAACCAAAGGGATTTAGATGATAAAGGATTTGCTATAAACAAATAAGTAAATCAATTTAATTTTATAATAACATAATGGAACAGATTAAAGCTTAAAAATGATAAATGTAGACAGAAGATAAATGGTATCAATTTGTGGAAAATGATAAGAATGAATCTAAGGAAGATAATCAGAAGCTACTCTCTAATGGGAAGATGGAATCATGGAAACAGACCTCCAGGTGACTGTGATCACCAAGTAAGTGATGTGTTTGCAATTGAAATATGGCATCAAGAAAGAGAAGTGCAGTTTGGGATTAGTACATGGAGATAGTAAGCATCACAAGGTAAGGATTTAATTTGTGACTGTAGTGTGATTATATGTGAAATAATTGCATTCAGACTGCCAACCGTGATTTAAAACATTCAGTTTTGGTAGCATGCAGTTTAGGGAGTGAACAAGCCCATTTCTTGAGAGGCCCTTCAACAGTAAAAGTAATTGTTTAAAAAATCATAGAGGAAAAACATCATACTATAAAAATAGATTAGTTTAAAATTCTCCATGTAAAATTAACACATTCCTGACCAGCTCTGTTTTGTACATGTATGAGCTATCTCTGTGCTAATGATGAAAAGAATCTAAAAACCTAAAGCAACTATTCTGAGTCAGACTTTCCTGTCACCCATGAGGATCCAAAGTCGGCATCCAGAGAAGGGTGTAAGGACAGTACAAGGATACAACAATACTTCCCTGGTAGACTGCCCAAGCCTTCACCAAACTGAGGTGAGAATTGGTACATTTTGGGTAAATAATGGGTATTCCTCCATGAATTTATCTTTTGGGACTAAATAATTATGTTCTCTTCACTCTAGAAAAGCTCACACTGAAATGGAATTAAGTGCTGGTTTACATGCTAAAGTGTATTCCTGGACGTCAGTGGAAGCTTTGCCTGAGTGAGCTGGGTAAGGACCAGAAAATTAAGAGGTGAGTGAATGTCTTCTTTCAGATATCGTCAGAGTGTCTTTCAGAACTGAGTTAACCATTTGACTCAATTCTCTTTTTCTGAATCATATGAAAGCAACTTCCAGCCAAATCCACAGGAGTGCTCACATGCACCTGGGAATGCTGGCTGAGAAAACAGGACCAAGCTCGTGATAATGATCCCCTGCTGCATAAATGATCAATGTGTATCGATGTATAAACACCCTATAAATTAACTGAAACAATCAGGTTCAGTGTTCCTGCCCCCAGCTGGAGTAGCAGTTGTAGCACAGACTAGGAGTCTGAGATGACTAATGGGAATCTTTTTGCTATAGTTCTTTCTTTGTCATCTCCTGTAAATTTCTTCTTCTGTGTCTAAACAGTTTGCAGTTGGAAATATTTTCATGTGGTTGTAGGTAAATATAAGTATGGCTTCATATCTGGCAAAATCAAAGTATCCTTGCATTAGAATAAGCACATCTAATTTATAAAACAGTGCTAGGAATCAAATTGCTGGTAAGAAAAAAGCAAAATGCTAAATCAGTGTAAGACACAGAACTGCATTTCTTGTATTTGTAAGAAATTCAAGGAAAAGTATTGCTGGGTTCATTCAGAGGGTAGCTTCTATACTGTACACATTTTGTAATCCTGTAGTGAAATCTCTCTTTGGGAATTGCACTACTCTTCTGTCCAGCACTCAAAGTTTATTAAAGTTTTGTGGGAAAAAAGCTGTTTGGCAGCATCCCAGTCCATAAGGGTCTGAGAATGATGTGCCAGAAAGACTCGAGAGGCCTAAAAAGCCACTTTGAAATATGGAAAAGCTCGTTTTTTTTTGTTTTTTTTTTTTTCCAGGGGCCCAGTTCAGGGGGTTTCAGTCTGTTTAATGGATTTTTCCAGGCTGCAGCACAGAAAAAAAAAAGCCTCTAAAATTATCATGTTTAAACAAAAATGCTGGTTCAGAACGAATATATTTGGGTTTATGGTTTTTACTGATTATTGAAAAACTGGGGTTTTTTTCCACTAATAGTTATCTATCTATCTGTAGATGTTTAGAAATGTATTTAGTGTGAAGATTTTCTCTCAGTCACATCACTGTTTACATGTCGGCAGGGATTAAAGTCCATTTGTATCTCCAACTCCTTGTGTTTCTTTATACCAACATTTCTCAAAAAGTAAAAACTCTGTCTTCACAATTTTGTGCTCCAATGACTACCTGGTCATAGACACAAGCTGTTACAAATATGTTTGCTAAACATACCTTTGCAAGGATAAAGCACAAGCATGCATGTATTCTGGAAAGAAAAGCCTAGTTATTTTTCTTTTTCCTCCTTTTTAGCTGTCTTTTCAGTCACTAAACAGACAACATCTCAGAGCATTTGAGTTTAAATGACTATAAAATTGCTTTTTAATTACATTGTTCTAAAGTATTGAGGCAGGCATTGACTTGGTGGAAATAGCAGTTTAAAGAAATCAGAGCAGAAAGGCAGAAGTTTTAGGTAATGGGTAGTATATAGGAAACTTCTCCAAAAAATCTTTTTCCATTAATACTTGGAGCCCTATTCTAACTTAATGAACATCAGAAGGAGCTTTCTCTTTGACTTCTGGAGAAAAAGGTCAGGTCTAGACTATGTTTCTTGTCTGTTCATTTTAAGGACTGACCACAAGCCTGGAGAGAAACAGAGAAACAAGGCAAGAGAGAAAGGGAGGAAGAGTCTGGTCCTTCTATATTTGACAGATCCCTATGGCTGAACCTGGGACAGATCTGGAAGAAGACAAATCACTGCACAGCCAAGTACCACACCATCTGATTTTCATCTGCATAATTGAATCCAGAGGTTAGGGTATTTATACAGAGCATGGAGGACATTTTTTGCATTTGGTGCACCCACAAAGTCATCATGCGGTACAGAGAGCAGACTAATATAAGCAGGCACTCACTGAATAGCACTAGGTTCTAGTCCCTGCTACTACAACTATTTTTGTACTTCTCTAGAACTGAATATTTCTCTATTTTCTGTAAAATTTCACAATAATTAGTCTTTTTCACCAATAGTGCCATGACTGCAAGACTGAAACACTGACAGTGAATAGTGAGTATTTTCTTTACAAAGTGGAATTGAAAAGGAAAGAATCCTTCCTATGTTTCAAAACATCTTCTGCCTGCTGACTAAAGCATGGTCCAAAGGAGGAGTTGGATCCTTCAACACAGATAAGGGAATTGAACCTGGACCTCATCCATGTTTCTGTCTGTACTAAGCACAGAGCTACAGTCTGAAAGGGAAATATTTTCCACTGTGGGGCCAGCATTTTGAGAGCTCGCCTACTGGACTGAACTCTGCTGCTCACTCCTATTAGGCCTTAAGTACCTTTGAGAGCACAAATGAGCACTGCCAGAGTACAAAATGCATCTCATAATCAAAAATGCCAGTGCTTCCACTCAGCCTTATGGAATTCCAGGGTTTCATGGCAGATGTGATTGTGGCATGATTTTTAGGACTGCAATTTTGACCCAGGGCATCTAAATTCCACCTGACTTGAGCATCAGTTGTTTATGTCCTTTTCTGGACCTCCTCCCAGATTAGAATCCACAGCTCAGAAATAATCACAATATCTACATAATGCTGATTTTCAGAATGATTTATAAATATTAAGTAATTAATCTTCATATTGCCCCTGGGCAAATATTTCCATTTTACAGACACAAAAATTTGTGATAAATTGCCATAGGCTACAACAGAGTCAGTATCAGAATGAGAATGGAGGAATTCCTGACTCCCAGACTAGAACTTAGTTCACGGCTCTCAGAAGGAGAAAAAATCATGCAGAGAAAAAATCTTCAGAAAGAAGAGTTGTGCTGTTGACAGGTTTTAATTGACCAAGGCCTTTTTTTCTTTTAAAGTGGTTTATGTTGTAGATCAGGCATCTTGCAGAGTACACACAAAACTTTGCAGCACTACTTTTCAGTTCTAGTAGACTATTGGCAACACTGATGGGTAAAGAACTGAGAAAACATGACTAAAACTTACTTTCAGTAAAACTCAGTTTTTGTCTGGAGTTAGAAAGGCATGACTGGAAACACTGTATTTAATATTATGCCAGCCTGATGCATCAGTTAGACAATCACTCAAATTAAAGAAAAGGCTCATTGGATCACTTAATCACTACCACTGGAAGCACTGTCTGTACTACACTGACATTGAAGTATTTTAGGAATGTTTAACATTTTACACTCCTGCTTTGTTTTTTAAGATGGAAAATCCAGAAGAAAATTAATAGGAGGATTCTTTCTCCCTTTGTTGCTGAAGGAATTCCAAAATTCTGGATGGCTGCAAAAACTGTTGCTGGCATGAAAGGACTGTCAGCTACCAAGGCCTTCATATAACATTCTAGGTTTGAACAGTTCAAAAAGACCCTTCCCTAAGTTCTCTTGCACATCTTATCAATCTACTTTCTACATACAAAACTTAAGAGTATGTTGGCCACTGTAAAGCTGCAAGTGCTGGAAAATTCTTACGTAGGAAACCACTTCTAGGCTAAAATATCAAAACTGATAAATGTCAGTACTACTGAAATGACAAACCACAAACCTTAGCAATGATGCATCAAATATTTCCATCATATCAGTTTTCAAAACTCTACATCTTGATAAATGTATAGTTTTACATCAGTAACACAATTTAGCAGTTTAATTCCACAGATCTTAGCTGAACACTGTTTGATACATGTTTACACTCACAACAACCAAAAAGACCAAAATTACTAGTAATTCACTATAGAACACATTTCTTTCTTTTTTTTTTTTTTTTTTTTGTGTGTATGTGCAAAGGTGTTACATTTATTCCCCACGTGATATATACAGGAGGTCTTAGCACAGAGACCACACCTTCCCACAAAAATTTCCAGCTGAAGAAGTTCTAATCTTACATATTGAATAAATTTAACATGGTCATGGCTGTGACACTCCTTTGGGAAACTCTCACTTCAAGTATGCCAGCTAAGGATACTTGCATGATAGGAAAATTTGCTTATCATTCAACCACCCCATGCCTTTTCTTACAAAACCCTGTATTTTTTACTTCTCTGAAATCTCCAAGTGAGAATACAATAGAGATTATATAAACATCACACTTAAGAATTTTGAAATGTCAGTTTCTTAAATACCGGGGCTTCAATTTTAGGCCGACAGCACATCCTAGTGGGTATTCACACTATTTCATGGCTTTTAAACTAAACTTCAGTCACAGTAAATAAATACTCTTGTGGCATCCTTCAGTGCATGCACTTTTCCTCCTTCCCTATATGGAGTAACAAGGGATGAAGTTAGGAATTTGGAAGCTTTTAAACTAAACTTCAGTCACAGTAAATAAATACTCTTGTGGCATCCTTCAGTGCATGCACTTTTCCTCCTTCCCTATATGGAGTAACAAGGGATGAAGTTAGGAATTTGGAAGCTTTTAAACTAAACTTCAGTCACAGTAAATAAATACTCTTGTGGCATCCTTCAGTGCATGCACTTTTCCTCCTTCCCTATATGGAGTAACAAGGGATGAAGTTAGGAATTTGGAAGTGTGTGCCAACTAATAAAACTCAGATAATTCAGGAACATAGAAGACTTTACAATAGGTTCCATATATTTTTTAAGCAAAAACGTGCTTCTGAATATGCGTAATTTTAACCAATTTTAGGCAATGAATGGTAGTGTAGTTTGTTCTTTTGTTTTCATGTGCCAATAGGAAAAAACAATATCAGTTTCATAGGGGCAGCTTTACCTGGAAATATGAGCTTAGCTACATGTGCATATTACTAAGTGCTAGGCTAATCAATAAAAATTCTTACTCAACAAAAATGCATCTATTACAGCATTTTAATGAGCGGCTTTGCCAGTCAAGCATGCAGCACAATCAGAGAGCTGTCTGTTGAAGCAGACAAAAATCGAGAGCAAATGGAAAGCAAATGCTGTTTAAATCTGTCCCATTTAATAATAGTCCCATTCAGAGATTTTTAAAGGACTTCACATGGGAAGGGCGGTGAAGCAGGGGATACCGACATGGAAAACTTCAAGATTATTCTCTCCCAGGTAAGTTCACAATTTTGCATAGCTGCAAAATTTTTCACCATATTTCTCACTCTCTGGTATTGTCATATTCATAACATATATTTTCCATAGGAAAGATGAGGCGATGTGTGTCTTTTAAAGAACCAGGCCTATGAATGGAGTGCTGTATCCTTAACAGGCTCTATAAGCTGAATTTTGGTGAAAGGGGGTTTGGGGGACATCTTAAGAGGAGCACCTAAGAACTCCATGATTGTGTAGTCTAGAGAAACAGAGGCTGAAGCGTGACTGCCTTAATCTCTAAAGCTTCCTGAAGAGGGGAAGTAGAAAGGCAGGTGCTGATTTTTTCTCCCTGGCATCCAGTGACAGGACAGCTGGGAATGATTCAAAGCTGCATCAGGGCAGGTTTAGACTGGACATCAGGAAGCATTTCTTTACCAAGGGAAGAGTGAAACACTGGAACAGGATTCCTGGTCTGTTGGTTGATGCCCTAGGCCTGTCGGTGTTTCAGAGGTGTCTGGACATGGCCTTTAATAACATACTTTAACTTTTGATCAGCACTTGAAGTTATGAAAGAGATGATTGTTGTAGGTCCCTTCCACCTGAAATTATTCTATTCTATTCTATTCTATTCTATTCTATTCTATTCTATTCTATTCTATTCTATTCTATTCTATTCTATTCTATTCTATTCCATTCTGTCATTTGCCTGCTGAACATCTGTAATAATCAGCAGGAAATACACTTCTGCAACAGAACCTGATACCATGAAGGAAGAAAGGCAGTGACCTTTTTGTACTTAGATTCACATATTTCTTTCCCCTTCTTGAATCAGTTTCAGTTGTTCCAGGGCAATTCTATCACCTGATAAATTTTTGGTTTTTTGTTTATGGTTAAAGTGTTTAAAATTATTATATGAGAGAAAGAGATTTTCTGCTACTATTATGTAGCTTTTCCAAAGGCTCAAAAATCAGAAAAGTCAGTTAAAATGATCCCCATTTTTCAGTTCATAGTCTTCTGCTGCCTGACTCACGTTCAATGTGTTACTGCCAGTGCTAACGTCTTAATTTGGCTGAGAGGAAAAGCTGTCCAGAAATAGTCCCTGTGCCCCACCTACAGGCGAACCCATCATTCCCTCTAACGCTGTGCAGGTCTCAAAAATTCTCTCCCGAGAAAGGGAGGAAAAGAAGGGAGAGGCTCCAGCACTCCCAACTTTGTTAGCAACCCCCACTGGATACATAACACTGTGTTTTAAAGCTGTAGTTGCAAGGTGAGAGATGACAGAGGGGTTTTTTGTCAGTCCCCAAACATTTCCTAAATGGGGATTGACAGTAGCTATTACAGTAAGTACTGCCTAAGCAACAATACTGCCCACTTCTCTACCAGAAGTAGAGATTATTTTCTGGAATAATTTCTATATCAGAGTTCAGGAATCCTTGCTGTAAATAAAACAGCTAACATAAGGAATTCTCAGTAAAAATTACTAACTTCTCAATAGAAGGACACATAATAGGTAGAGGAGAAAAGGTGCTCTTCAGGTAATACTATTTGCTAAAAATGAATATATTTTTATGCTTAATGAAGGAACTTTTAGTTGAAAGGGACTTCTGATCACGGTCCACAGGACAGTTTTCCTTCTTCAGAGATGGTGGGATATGGGATGGATTTGTTTCTATAAGCTTTGTCAGAGCTGAAAAATTTTATTGTAGAGGTGTTGAGCAGCAACTTTCCCACCATATTTTGTCACCATATTATTATGGCAGGAATTTTATTCCCATGAATGCCATAATCTGAATGGTTGAGGTTTGAAGGGAACTATGGAGGTAGCTAAAAAGTCCCCAGCTAATTAACGTGCACAATCGAAGAAAACAAAGAAAACAAAGAAGCTGCATCTAAAGTTACCACCCAAACTGCTGCTTACAGATAATTCTAGATCCAAAACCCAGTCACTCTCTTCCGTGATCATCCCCAAAAGAAATAAGGAAGTAATCAGAATGTGGTGCCAGCATTTCCATAACAAAGATGAATTTCTTATAACTGGTGACAGCCCTCTGACAGAGAAATAATGATGGAAAGGAAAAAAGAAATGAAATTGAGTTTTTAACTCTCATTAAGATTTAATAAAATTAAATAAAAATGCTCTGGAAAGGTTGGTGGTGTGAGTAAGCACCAGAGAGGAGAATAGACTGATCAGGTGTTTGCTGTTGGATCAAAGAGCTGACAGTAAGACCATCATAATTGAGGGGAAATCTGTGATTTTTCACTGTATGAGAATTTGAATTTAATCCTTACTGTCCACCTCGCAGGAAAATTATGATCAGGCAAGAGAGACAGCCCAGTTATAACCATGCATCTGCACTTGCACAACACAAAGCAAGAACAAAAAATGCTGAAGCCTATGAAACAAATGGCATACAAATAAAAATATAATTAATGAATAATAAATACCACATAGTTTTCCAACCACAATTATAAAATAGTGCATTTTCTTTGCCATTTTAATTAAGCAAATTTTTATAGGGTTCGATAATCCCAGTTTATTATATTTTGACATAATTCTCCTTTAAATAAATTTCAAATTCATGAGAGCAGAATGTATATGATTGACATTGACAATAATTCAGATCAGTCTTTCCAGTAACTGGGAATGCTGCTGGTACATCTGTAATCTACAAGTTCTGGGGAGTAGCTTTGTTATTCTTTCTCTAATATTAGAAGCCCTAACAGTTAGTGAAGGTGAACTTTGTCAATTTGGTTTTTGCCAATATTTCACAAGTAGCTTCTCGCTGAAAACCAGAAAGAACATGTGTATTCTGGAGATGGAATTAGTGCCGCACAGTGCTAATCGCTCCCTGACAACCCATTCAATGCTTGGGAAATTGACCCTTTCTCTTGGATGTCAACTACTTCTCCACAGAAATAACACATCCTGTTCCTTAGTCCCTCTTCATTCGTGGGGGTTCTTCCAGCACATTTTAGTGACGCCTCAAAGTAAAATTTCCATTTGCCTCCTTGCAGCAATTTGGAGCTGCAGTTCCTTGGACATTCGGCAGTGTTATCACCTGAGGGCCTGTGTTTGCCACTGACTACTATGGGCTTAGCTGGCAAGTTAGCAGCTCTTACACGGCACTTACAAAGCACGGAAATAAACGTTCGACAAACAGTCGAAGCTTAACACCTATTTTGCATTATTTTGCATTATCGGTGCGCCCGCTGGAGTCGTCACGTCTCGGCTATGCCGCAACCCACTCCTGGCACCGTGAGGTGCGGCTCTCCAGGGCACAGCTCACCCCGGGCGGCTCCCAGGGGAGGCGTTCGAGGGCAGGGCCCGTGCTGAGCAGTGCAGCTGGAGCAGTAGCTCCCCTTTAGCCGGCACCGCTGCCATTCCGCGCATTCCCGGACGCGCATTCCCCCGGCTCCAGCCGCTCCGGGAACGTGGCACAGCCACGTAGCGGCGATGTGGGGAAGGGGGTAGGGTAGAACACACCAACGCTCCCACAGCTGGGGGGGGTGGGGCATGGCCGCGCGCTTTCTCATGGCTGTCCCCGGTGGGCGGGGAAGCGGTCATGGGCAGGGCGAGGAGCCAATCAGAGAGGCGTCGGGGCGGGCCGGGGCAGCCGGAAGCGGTGCCGGGCGGAAGCGCCGCGGGGGCGTGAGCGGGGCAGGGCAGGGCTGGGAGCGCCGGGGCGGGACGGAACGGAACGGAACGGAACGGAACGGAACGGAACGGAACGGAACGGGACGGGACGGGGCCGAGCCGAGCCGAGCCGAGCCGAGCCGAGCCGAGCCGAGCCGAGGCACGGAGCCGAGGCACGGAGGTGAGGCGGCGGCCCCGCCGGTGATGCGCACTCCGCAGGGGCTGCCGGCCCGCTGAGGTCGGTGCGAGGAGCGCTGGCGGCGGCGGCGCGGCCATGCCGTGCACCTGCGGGAACTGGCGGCGATGGATCCGGCCGCTCGTGGTGCTGATCTACGTCGTGGGGCTGCTGGTGGTGGTGCCGCTCTGCGTGTGGGAGCTGCAGAAGCTGGAGGTGAGGGGCTCGGCCAGGGCGCTCCGCCGGGGCCGCTGGCAGCGGGCTCGGCCCCGGGCAGGAATGCGACGGGGAAATGCGTTACCTCATGGAGAAAGTGTAAAAGTACCGAAATCACGGGTGCCAGGAGGATGGATCCAGGCTCTGCTCGGTGGTGCCCAGCAATGGGACAAGAGGCAACAGCAGAAACTGATGCTCAGGAAGTTCCACCTGAATACGAGGAAGAGCTTCTTTACTGTGCAGTGTCCACACACTGGAACTAATAGTCCAGAGAGGGAGTCTCCGCTGCTGAAGATATTCAAGAACCATCTGGACACAATCCTGTGCCATGTACTCTGGGATAACTCTGCTTGAGCTGGGAGGTTGGACCAGATGACCCACTGTGATCCCTTCCAACCTGACCCATTCTGTGAAAGGAGAGGCTGGAGAAGTGCCGTGATGCTGCTGGACTCATTTGTCCTGCTGCTAAAGCCCTAGGAAACTTCAAAGGAACAGGGCAGTGTTTCTTTCTCCTTCTATTTCCATAATAGTTGGTGTTTGAAGAGTTGGTACAATTCTGAAGAAATTCAAGTCAGCCAACAGTCACAGAGTGACAGAATAGGTCAGGTTGGAAGGGACCACAGTGGGTCACCTGGTCCAACCTCCCTGCTCAAGCAGCGTTATCCCAGAGCACATGGCACTGGATTGTGTCCAGACTGTTCTTGAATATCTCTGGCAGGGGAGACTCCACACCCTCACTAGACAATCTGTTCCCATGTGTGGCCCCTGCACAGTAAAGAAATTCTTCTTCATGGTCAGGTGGAACTTCCTGGGCGTCAGTTTCTGCCCATTGCCTCTTGTCCTATTGCTGGGCACCACCAAGAAGAGTCCGGTTCTCTCCATAGTTCGTCCCAGAACTCAGATTTTGAAGCTTAGTACTAATGCTGGCATTCATAAAGGTATTTCTGTTTGTTTTGGGAGAATTTAGTAGAGCATCTCTACGGATAGAGAAGCTCCTCTTTCATGCTGGTGGTACCGTAACTTTGGTGTGTGAATTACTCACACATATGATCACATTGCTTCTCTAACAAGAACTAAAATTTTAACCTTAAAATATATGTATTGTTTAATGTGATACAGGTCTGTGGCCCTGGAGATAGGCTTTTTCAGGGTATAATTTTCAGGACTTAATGACAGTAACATCTGTCTTGAATGTGTTTAAAATTTTCAGGTTTGAATTCCTGTTCTGATGCATAATGCATGTTCAACATATTAGATGTTTATATCCAAGTTTATATCATTAAGTCTGATACTTGTAGAGATACTTGTAGAGAAACTGTTCAGAAGTAAAACTAAAAAAAATAACAGGAGACATGGGATGTTGATGTACAGAAAAGGATCAGATAAAAGATTCTCATCAAAGGAAACTGAGAAGAGTCTCCTATGTTTCTCAGGTTTTGGTACTTAGGATTATTAGTTGTTTTTCAGAGAGCTTTGATTTAAAATTTCACCCCTGTGTTTTAGCAGACATTGTGGGTTTATGTATCTACATGCATATCTGTTTCAGTTTGTTAAATGAAAACTAATTGATTACTATTTGGAACTTGATTTTAAAGCTAAAGTCTTTAAATCCACAGGTTTTTAGAAATTTTGAAATGCAGCACTGAATCAAGACGAGTTCCATACGTAAAGCAAGGAATCTGTTGTGGGTTTCAGTAGATTAAGTACTGGGCATTACTCTGTTTTTGTGGAATGTTTTATGTACTTGTAAAAACTTGACAGTATTAAGACTGAAACTTTGATCTTGCAAGGTTGGAATTCATACCAAGGCATGGTTTATCGCTGGGATATTTCTGCTAATGACTATACCAATATCTCTCTGGGGGATACTACAACACTTAGTCCATTATACCCAACCTGAATTACAGAAACCAATAATAAGGTAATATTTCACATTTTACCTATGCTACATGTACTGGATTTAATTCAGACTAAAAATACTTTTAGTAATATAAAATGTTCTTTTGTTGTTGTAACAGGATTCTGTGGATGGTGCCGATTTACAGTTTAGACAGTGTAAGTGTTCTCTTACTGTTACCAGCTCAATCAAATTCTGTTTAATCAAATTCTGTTAATCAAATTCTGTTTTGTGGGAGTGAGGGAAAACAGTGTCACAGCTGAAACTGTGCTGTATGGAGAGGAGTAGTCCTAGAAACTTCTGGGCATTCCTGTTTATGGAGAATGTCAGAAGCATAGCTCTAGTCATACCACATTCTTCTTCTGGAGATTTGGGGTTGCTTTTGATAACCTTTCTTAACCCTGTCCTTGAGTATACTTTATGATGGATGTGGAAGGGAGTATGGCAGGGGCCTGCTTTTGGCCCTTCCATCTTAATAGTAGAAGTGGAAGCCAGACTGATCCAAGAGCTGCCTCAAAATTCAGTACTGTACCTTCCTTACCCAAGTTAGGATTACTACTAGAATTCTTTCCTGAGTTATGCTTAGTGCTAAAATTATTATTTTTTGCTTCAGGGGACAAAGGTAATATCCTTTGCACAGTACAGCAGCATTGTGATAGTCAGAAACTGAGAGCTCTGACAGCTGATCCATAACCACAGTTTCACTAAAAATGAAAAATCCGGTTTTGGTCTGAAACTCAGAGAGTTGGCTACTACAGGTGGAATCTGAAGTTCTGTGTGTGTTATTTTGTAGCTGTAGCATTGCTCTCTCGTTAGCCTAGTGCTACCAGCCCTGTTTGATCAGTGCCCGCTGGCTCAAGAGCTTGCTGAACCAGTGTTGTTGTTGGAATCCCTTTTGTCTTTCTCGCACATAACCTTTTGTGTATCTCTCTTCTTGCAGTGGATAGCTTTGAAATACCCCAAGATTGCAATATATGTGGATACATGTCGAGAATGCTATGAAGCTTATGTCATCTATAACTTTATGGTTTTTCTTTCAAATTACTTAACCAACCGGTACCCAAACCTCGTGTTAATAATAGAGGCGAAAGATCAGCAGAGACATCTGCCCCCTCTCTGTTGCTGTCCGTCGTGGGCTATGGGAGAGTGAGTATATGATGACATCTTCAAGCTTTAGGCTGTGTAGGCACATCCAAACATTTTGTTTTCATTTTAGCAGCATAACATTTGCTCCTTGATGGAGTCAGCTTATGGTTTGTATGTGTTTGATCAGCTGTGAACCTCTGCTGAAAGCAGCTGTGGATGAGTGACAATCAAGCTATAAAGCATCCTGTGAATTGGACTTAGTTACTAACATACATTGATTGACTCGGTGGGTGCTTCAGGTGAAGGGTGAGAGGCCTTATGCATCTAAACTGTTTACTTCTGCATGCTTGAACTGATAAAATCTCTCTCTCTCTTAGGGGATTTTGATTTTGATAAAACTATTTGGGGTGAGGGGAAGAGGTGGTGGGCATCAGTGATCACAGCTTCTTTATATAGTTTGCCATAGTGGGCAAAGAGCTTTGGTTCTCATTACTGTTTAGGGCAATTATTATGATTTTTAAGTCACTTACATTTATACTCAAAGTTTTTCTTAAATCTCCGAACACAGTAAAAATTGCATTCTCTTTGTTTAGCCCTGCCAGAAGCTTTTCATAAAATAAGTGAATCATTGAGTATTTCCTGTAATGTATCTATAAAAATCCAGCTGTTTTGTGTATTTTGTGTATACACACCGTATGATGTAACATCTTAAGTCCTGGATGTAGAAGTTCAAATTACCATAAAATTAACATTTACCTTAGTAAATCTACTGAGAATAGAAATCATCCATAAGAGAATTATGTTTAAACCATTGTACAATGAATTTTGTCTTTCTCTTTCAGAGTTTTATTATTTAGATGCAAACTGGGTGTTTTGCAGTACACTGTTGTCAGACCATTTACTACTATTATTGCTTTGTAAGTACACTGATAATTAATATTGATCTTCAGGATATGATTTTGAGTTACACTGGAAAGAATTTTCATGCCCTTTGTCAAGGCAGTTTGAAAGCAGACTCGTGTTACATGCTAAATGGGTCCCAACAATTTGAATCAACTTATGATTTCTTTATGGCTTCTCTATAGCAAATGACTAATTGCAGAATTGAAATCATAAATACTTAATGCCAGCCTCTGTAATCAGTGGGATAGAATGTGAAGTACTGTTGGGGTAGGAAAAACATTTTTATGATCTCTTAATTTTTAGATCCTTTTTTTCCTCCTCCCTTTTTTTCATTGACTTCAAGAACTGAGTATTTTTAAAGGCAGGTTTCTTGTAACTTCTAAATTTTTTTTAAACTTTGCATGTGACAAGCTTGACTGTGTACCTTCATATCATACAGCCTGTGTTTGTAAAGGAACAGTAGGCAGTCATGCATGATGATGCTGAAAGCTTAATTTCATGAGCTTTGCATTGATGGTCATTACTGTTAGTTCTGTGGGACTGTGTAAAAAGTTGCTACTCAAAATGAATATCCATATAAATATTTCTTGTATATATATATATGTATATATATATGCTGTTGGAAACTGATTTTTGTGCAGGCCCCCAGTGCCCATATTTGAGTACCAGAAGAGGTTTTGAATTCTAAGGATTGATTGATATAGTGAAGATGCAGCACTTGAGGGAAGTGATCTGTTACTCCATAGTGATTAATTCTAAAAATTCTTCCAGAATTTGTGAACTAGTGGGAGTGTATGATGAAGGAAACTTCAGCTTCAACAATGCATGGACTTACCTAGTTATACTTAACAACATGTCACAACTAGTGAGTATCAGGAGTACATCTTTCTGCTCTTAGAATTCAACAGTATTATGTGAATCTTCTGTGTGAACTGTTGGCAGTGATTGCGTTAATATCTATTCATACAGGTAAAATATTTTCTATTGTAAACTAAAATTGCTGTTAAATATTATGTATGAAAAACACTGGAAAACCAGATAATGTAAAACTTAGATTATTTTTACTATGAAGCTCCATAAAGCAAGCACCTTTCTACCCCAAATTATTTGATGGTGAGGTGGTATGGCCCAGGCATTAGAGCTGCAGACCTGCCCCTCTCTGGTAAGAGATGACTCCACTTGCTCCCACAGCTTCCTCCCAGCACTCATACAAAGAATCAGTATGTTAAAAATTCTGTGTTAAAAATGGTGATAACATTCACAGAAAAAAATGAAAATTGTGTGTGCAGTGCTGAGAGTCTGGCCTGCCCAACACATTTTTTTGTTGGGTCAGTTGTCAGAGAACGTCAGGGCAAGATGTCAGCCCCTAAAATTGAGAGTTTCATTTTGGAGTCCATAGATTGCTTTTACTTCTCTTGACAACAGCAGCAGGAGTCAGAACAGTGTAACAACTGGGATAATTTGGAAATTCTGTCCTCCTCTTGCTGTCACCCCTGTGTTTGATGGGGACTGTCACAGAAGGAACTGTAATTGCTTTCTGCTGTGACAGCAGTCCCAACAGCAGCACAAACTTCTGTGTCCTGGTTGAAATTATTGGAATTTCAGGAATACAAGAAAAGAAAGTGCTTTAAAACAGAAAGACAAAGATTCCATAAAACCAAAGTCTCTTTTTTAAAAAAACAAATAGCATTTTAAGGTTGTATCATGCTATGATACATATTTTAACTGTAGAGATGGTGTAACACAACTCCCTCACAAAATAAACATGGATTTGAAAGCTTTCATTCATTTTCCTTTCCTTGTCAGTTTGCCATGTATTGTCTGGTGCTGTTTTATAAAGTACTGCGTGAGGAACTGAACCCTATCCAGCCTGTTGGCAAATTCCTTTGTGTGAAGATGGTAGTTTTTGTTTCTTTCTGGTAAGTGGATTTTTTACTCATTACTTCTTGCTCTCAGGGCAGATCATAAAAGAGCTAAAAGTTTGTTATTGAGGTTAGAAGCCTTAAAATGTCTACCCATAATCTTAGTGAGCTGCAGTGAGGGGAAGAGGGTACTAATATGTTGGAGAGAGCCGTCTTGTTCACTTAAGATTATTTTTTAGACTTGCTCTTTTGTAAGGTGATTCTCAAGAACATAACTTATTTTAGAATCTTCACTTGCAGTTATTTCAAAACTATTTTTTTTGCTTTTAAAAGTAAAAAAAAGTTACCTTTTCAAAGTAAGTTACTGTAAGTTAGATAAAAATTGCTGTTTAAGCATTGCTCACACTTAGCTGCTAATGAGGAAGTGTATTTGACTATCAGAGCATTACTCTGAGCTACAGCAGCATCATGAAAGAGAAGGAACTTGTTTTAATGACTAACTGAAGCAACAAACTCTTCTTTGCTTCTCTGTTTGTGCTGTTGGTCTTTAGGGTCAGGGATGAATGACATCTCTTGTTAAGTTTGTTTCTTCCTCTTAAAATCTAAGTATATAAACAGAAAAGGTTTTTTTAAGATTCTTCTTTTTTAAGAATCTTTTTTTAAGATTCTTATGTATACATAAAATCAGATTTGCTTGCAGATTCTTGGCACAATTCTAATACAAATACTTCTTATAATAAATTCTCTTTATAGGCAGGCTGTGCTCATTGCATTGCTGGTGAAAGTTGGTGTTATTTCTGAGAAACACACCTGGGATTGGCAAAGTGTGGAGGCTGTGGCTACAGGCTTACAGGTAGGAGCAGATGGTTATTTTTGGGGAGGAATGGTTATATGTCAGATGACATAGCTGATCTCAAGGAAATATTATCATACTCACTGTAATTAACACAGGCTTGATTAGTAATGATTTATTCTAAGCGGGGCTAAGTTTCAGCCAATGAGCCCATGTGAGTTTTATGCTTAACACTTCTATATCCATGTATTGAGCAGAAGGAATGTGCCCCAGTGAAATATATCTAGATAGCCTTGCATTTCGTCTTGCAGGTATTCATTGTAGAGCTGCTGCTTGTTTAATTATCTATTTAAGTCAAGTCCTGGATGTGTGGCTCTCTGAAAGCTGCCAAGAATATCCTGGTGGAAAAATAGCTGATGTCAGCATCCCAGGGCAATCCCAGCCTTTCAGTTGTAGAAGGCTGCAACTATTTTTCTCCAGTTATAAATGATTAAGTCAGTGTCTGTCATTGCAGGATTTTATCATTTGTGTGGAGATGTTTCTGGCTGCTATTGCACATCACTACAGTTTTTCCTATAAACCTTACGTTCAAGAAGCTGAAGAAGGCTCATGCTTTGACTCCTTCCTTGCAATGTGGGATATTTCTGATCTAAGGGCAGATATCTCTGAACAGGTTCGAAATGTGGGTAAGTAACAGACAAGATTTGTACAATCTATCAACAGCATCTGTATTTCCAGCTTCATGTCACACTACTGCTCATCTTTATAGTAGTCTGAGAACATTCTATTACCAAATCAGTGGCAGCTGCATCCCTAGAGGATTTAATAGTTTATCTGGCACTTTTTTCCTTCCAGAATTCCTGACTGATTTAGTCGAGTTTTTAAATTTTCTTTTAAATTTTCTTTTAAAAAGAAAAGGTTAGGTAAGGAGAGAAGTGTCCTTTGTTTTTCTCTTAAATGAAAAGACACTTTTCTTTATTAAAACTAACAATGCCCGTGTAAAACCAATACAAAACAAAGACTCATCTTCTAATTTAACATGACTGTTTAAGAGTTGATGTATTCAAAGACTGGTGTTGGAAGGATTAAAACATCTTTTCATTTTGCATAATTCTAGGGAGGACAGTTTTGGGCCAGCCAAGGAAAATGTTTTTTGCTGAGGATCATGAACAAAATGAGCATACAAGTTTACTGTCTTCATCTACTCAAGACCCAATTTCTGATGCTTCTTCAATGCCATCTTCACCCATGGGTCACTATCAGGGGTTTGGACACACTGTGACCCCTCTCACAACACCGATGATAGCCCCTGCAGTCGATGGGATTTTTAACCCTTCTGCCAGTCAGGATGCTGAGGAATCACCTGAACTAGAGAACAACTTAGCAGAGAAAGCTCTGGATAAAAGTTAAACTTGCCTTTTCTTTGAATGTGTCAAGGAGTCGTTACATACTTACCACATGTGTCCTATTAAGGATGAAAGTTGAAAAGCTCGGGAAAGCTGCTGCATGGACAGGAAGAGGACATGGTATGGCTGTAACTGACATCTGAATCCAGAATCCATAATGGATATAAGCATCTGTGAGTACCCCATGGATATGAAACGCACACTGTAAAGGTTTCTGCATAAATTTAAGCATCATCTCCTTAAACTGTTAAACGCTTCCACATCATATCAAAATTACACTGAATTTCATTAGTGCATAAGAAACATTTCAAAAAAATCCTCTGCTTATATAAAAATGAAGTGCAAGTACTACTAGCAATGGGAAAGCCTAATTTCAAGAATGTATTTTAAGGAGAGCAGTAGTAAAAACTGTGTTAACTTTGCTTGTCTTAATGATGGTTAACTTCCATACTGAATGCTGAATGGAGTGTGAGTGAAATGATAGCTTCTGTACAGATGCCACATTCTTCCCATTCCTACATAGCTAAATAGAGTCCCTTCATGAAGATAGTTACTACTCAGCAAAGGAAACATTCCCTGCAGGCCTTGCTATCAAAGTCCATACCCAGATCATATGGTTGGTGTATTTGTTGTCCTTGAGGCTCATAGTTTGCAAGTCTTTTATATCCAGAAGAGACAGCCAGGACGGTAGGTTTTGGATTAATACTTCACCTTGACTATTCTTTTCCCTAGCCTTCTAAAATAAGACTAATGGTTACTTACCTTAAAATACATGGAGGGGCGATGAAGGATATTAAAAAGGAAGTAGCAAACAAAACTGATTTCTTTATTTTGGGCTGCAGTAAGTTCTTTAACACAAGGGTTTTTTTAAGTTCTTAAAGTAGGATATCTTGTGTCTGTAGTAATTTGTGTTCTTAAACTTGTGTCTGTGTGTGATTGTATTATGCTTCTAGTATAGCCTGGATTCAAATGTAATAGCTGGGTTTTTCCCCAGAGAAGACCTTTGCTAGTAGCTAGTCTAATACTGGAGTTGCTAAGACTAGATTTCATCCCAAGAAGCAGTACACTTTTATCAAAATGTTACTTTGCAAAAACTGACAATGTCAGAAAGGTATTGTTTTTATCCCATTATCAGATTTTTACTATTATTGCATATTTACAATCTGACAAAAACAACCAAACCAGTAGAGCACTACTTTTTAAATTACAAGATCTTAAGTTTCTTTTTCAGCATTGTTAGCATTTCCAGGATAAATGTTTAACTTCTGGCTGTCAGTAAATTCATCTTAAGTGCTTTTTTTGCAGTACTAGTGTGATGTAAATATTGCGCCTTACTCACTAGGCTGCATATTTTACAGCTGAGTATGTACTTGCTGTATCTGAAGTTAGTGAGAAAGTGAAAATCATGATTTTCAATTTGCCAACTCATTGCCTTTGTTGTAAATAAGCAAATAAAGATTTTATTTAAACTGTTCACCTTCTATCAATTTGATTTACTACTACAGTAATTTAAGAGTGTGAATGTAACCCTAATGACTATAACTGTCCTCAAGGAAGAAGAGGATCTTAAGTAGAACTACTGCAAGAGTTTGTGCTTTCAGTATTTCATGGCTTGTACTGTAAAGGGAAGTCTTGTTTGGGCTGATGAAGAATCAGAATCTTCTAATCCATGCTTGATCCCAGGTATCACCTTATGCATGTAACAGCTTTGCTCTGAAAGGAAACAACTTGTACAGGTTCACACTGCATTGGGACCTCAGTACCCACTGCAGCTACTACCAGAAATAACCTGATTTCCTGCATGTATACAGGTAAAAAGGGGCAGGGGTAGGAGTAATACCTGAGGGAGCAGGGCTGCTGCAAGCAGAGAAGCTATGGTGCTCTAGCTATTCAAAAACCTCACTGAAGAATTTTTTTTTAATACTTCAAGTTATGTCTGTTTGGTGTAAAAGTAAGGTTCAGAGGGAACCTTGATAGAAAAACAGCTATTTAAATGGCTTGGTTACTTCTTTCAGAGTATTTCTTGAAAGCTACAAAATTATTTTATTATTATTCAGTAATTCTATTTGCACAATATATAATATTCCTGCTTGGTTTTTTTTTTAGTGGGAGAAGTTTTTTTTTTTAATTGCAGTAGCTTATAGGATTGTACCTTTCCCTAAAGATTACTACTGAATTTAAAAAATAAATAGAAATCTTGCAATGATACCTACCCTGTCTTTTGAAAACCACTACCACAGTATTCCACAGCATAACCTATTGTGATTATATAAAAAATTCATTTGCAAATAGTTAGTTTTCCTCTTAACCATATTTATTCCTCTGTTGTTTTACACCAAATCTCCTCCCAAGTTTTTTAATCAGAAGTCTTGAGGATTGCTCTTGCCTTACTCAAGGAGACTAGAATGTCTTTCATTTGTCATGAAGTCATTTTGCTTTCATCTTAATTACTAAAATCTTAATAAATACACCTAATCTACTCTGTAAGGTTTTTATCAGAAACCTAAAGAAGCCTAAACATTTTTCTATAAAACTGCATTCTGGTGAAATCACCATGTACCTGCCAGGTTTAGTTGTGTCAGATTAACTTAAAATTTTATGATGGTGGTTTTAGGTTTAAGAAACACTGTGTGTTTATGTAGTATCAAAAGTCTCTGTCCTACTTTAACTCACTTGCATTTCATTATATGTTGTACCCTTTGGATAAAGGATGGTATCCAGTTACTTTGTCTTCAGAAAACATGACTTTGTGCCTCTGCTTTGGAAAAAAATAAAATGGAGATGTTTCTTCCACCCTTCCAAAAGGAGCTTTATTAGAGCAATTTATCAGGTGCAGGTTCAGTTGAGGCTGGGACAACTCCAGCTCTAACAGTCCCTGAAGTTAAACTGAGCGAACTTGACAGAAATAAATATAAATTGATATATAGAAATAAGTTAAACTATCTGAAATGTTTGACCTAATGAAGAGTATATAAGGACTTCAGCAGGCCATAACTTCTAGAGGAATCATTTTTGGATGGCTCTTTATACTGGCAGTGGTTAAGGCAAGATCACAGAATTGCCTCTTCTCCATTGAACAGACTGCACAATAAAAAGAAGTTTAGCTACAGAAAAATCTTGCTAACAGTCTTCCTCTTCTCTGCAGAGGTAGAATCAGTGGAGTTCAAAGTTTTTATTAGTCTTCCACTTGTATAGAATTTAGTAGAAGGAACTGGCTACCTGCATTATACCAAGATATAATGCTGTAGAAGACAGTCAGGAGCACTGCAGTGACTGACATATTTTATACAACTTTCTACAGATAAGTTAATTCCCATTGGATTCCCAGAAAAAATTCTCTGGGGGATTCTAAAAAGTTTACCAGTTTTACTTTCTGTTATATAGCTTGAGTTACCCAACAGCACTCCTTTACAGCTTTTTAGAATGCTCTGTGTGCAGCACTAATTTGTGATACTGCAGCTGGAATGCTGTTCAGTCCTCCCACAAGGGTAGCATCTCAATACGCTGATGTAGAAGGCTCTGGCAACTGAGAAGTTGAATCCCCAGTTTGTGAAACAAGGATTCTATCCCAAACAGCCATAGCTGTTTATTGCTGGTACAGGTACCTGGATGCTTTTTTTCCCCTCACTACAGCTGACATGGTAGCAGAACTCTGTCTCACTGCTGCAGTCACTGCATGAGCCAGCAATCAGGCTTGTGCTGCAGGGAAGACAATACCTCCTCTAACTGCTTGGTAAGATACCCTTACAGTGCAAATTTTAGTCTACCGGTGGAACCTAAGTATCTCTTATTAAAGCAACAAATCAGTCTTTTTGATCAGTAAATAAAATTTAGACTTTAATACAAAGTAACAGCAGTGTTGTTCTGAACAGTCAGTTTATGCACAGGTAATTAAGCACAAATAATTTCACACAGGACATTCTTCACCTTTTAACGGTAATGCTGATATTGCTTTTATGGTGTTGGACATCAAGTACAAGTTCATCTCCAACCTGAACTGGGATGGGCTCATCCAGAACCACTGCAGCTTGTTTCCAGTATGAGGATTCATCAGATGTGTTCAAGCTATGGTCTTCATCTAGATGGATGTGATACCAGAAGGGAATGGCAGTGACCCGGCCGGACTTACAAATTTGTATCTAAAAATAGTTAGAATAATAATCATTTATACTACTTTGAAAAGGAAGTAGTTCAAACCATTTCAATACTTTTCAGAGACAGCTGCACATGAGTAAATCCTGTATTGAAATGTTTAGCCTACAGGAGCAATTAAGCAGTGCTGCAGAAGAGTAGTTAAATGCACTTTGAACTTTGCCCCAGAACTCACCTTCACTTCTCTGCTGGGGCTGTTCAGCAGAGGGTTCATGAGATCCAGCCTTAAAAGCTCTGCTGGCTTGCTCAAGGGCACACAGGGTAATGTGGAGAGATCCAAATACACACGAACAGGTACCTGAAAGTATAGACCAGAACTTCAGGCAGCAACAGCCATTACAAAGGATGGTGGTTTTAGGTTTAAGAAACACTGTGTGTTTATGTAGTATCAAAAGTCTCTGTCCTACTTTAACTCACTTGCATTTCATTATATGTTGTACCGTTTGGATAAAGGATGGTATCCAGGTAGTAAACTTAATCATAACACTGAAGTTGCCAGGAATTAGTGGAATGGCTGTCAGAGATAGACAAAAATGCAAAATACAGCCCTCTAGTCCCTTTTGAAACATTGGAATACAATTGCCTGGGAACAGTAACAGCACAGTCACTCTTCTGTACAGTAACAGGGACAAAACTCCCATGCCAGTTTTAAAACAAACATCACCCATTTTAGTTTATCTCAAGGTCCCTGTGTAGTCACAAAAACCTCTCGATAATTTCAACAGTGTTTTTTTACAGTTCACACTAAATCTAAATAGCTAAACAGCTGCAGCTTTGAAACCATGCCTGGAAGCCACCCACCAGCTTCCTACCTTGAACTGGTTGATGAAAGGGGCTATATTAAACCCCAGAGTTGGTTCTGTTCCTTGAACAGCACTCTCCAGTAACAGAGACTCTGATTCTACAAGCATCCCATATACCAACACATACTGTGGGAAAATCTTCCCTCCACTGTGAAGTAAACACCTGTAAAATAAAAGGGATTTCACCTAAGTTGATGAATAAACAGTAATGAAAGAACAGTAACTACATGTAAGACAGGCAGGCTAGTTCTTCCTCTGAAGTCAAATGCTCCTAAGCACAACATACCATTACTAAACACAAAAGTTAACAGTAAAGCTTCCCTAGGCCCACAAAAGGGGATAAATCCATTTCACACTTAGTTACCCATTTCCGTTATTTTACTTCTCCTCTGCCTTCCTTCCCCCTCCTCCTGCTGGGAGGAACAGCAGCTTTGTTGCTGCCTCTCTGGCTGTTCTAACACCACGTTTGTATTTTAGCAGGACCATTTTTTTCCGACAACCGTTTGACAGGTACACGAATCTGGGCTTTTCTAACCTTGCACTGAAAGCTACCTTGGTTATTCTTTGTTATCCTGCAAATTTCTGACAGACCAAGGAATAATCTATTCATATTCTTGCATTAAAAAAAAAAATAGAGGAATCTGAGATGGTGAAATCTTTATGCTTTTTAAAAAATAGATAATGGATACAATGGTTGTGCCAGAAACACTGGGAGGTTCAATCCAAGGAAAAATCCTTTTTCTACAGAAGAAATATAACAGTAATGACATAATTACAAGGAATATTCTTCAAATTTTTCAGGTAATTACAGATTCCTAGGAATATTTTTGTCCTTTTATACTGTACCTGGATATTGCAGCCTTTTCCATCACTTCCTGCTGGATTAAACCTGACGTCTCTATAACATCCAAGATAATAATACTCCACAATTTGTCTGATTTGGGTCTCTGTAGCACCACACTTTCTTCTTCTAAGTGGCTGAGCCAAAACTCTAATGTTTCCTTAGGGAAATGGTTTGCTTCTGCAATGACTTGAAGTGCTGCCTGATGCTGTTCTTTCTCAACAGAACTGTAGGCTCTAACTGGTCCAAGCTTGCCAGCTATAATTGGCAGGATGGAGAAGCCTTCAGATACATCTAAAATGTACAAAGCATCAGGATCCACACCTAGAGAGCTCTTGTTTTGATACTCTTGGAGGTTTATCCCGCTGCCATGTCCATCAACATCCATGGCGTGCAAGTCCTTACTTGGATTTAATGACAGCAGCACTTGACTCATGGCAGCTTTAAAGCATTCGTGGTAGGCTATGTCATTCAGCAGGGCTATTTCTGTGGATTCCAGCACACACACTGGAGTGCTGCCATCTTGTATGGTGCTTGTCTGAAGTCCAGCCAGAGCATTACATAATTCAGCCTCATTGCCCAAACTCAGTGTGTCATCTCTGTCACTGAAATCCATCCCACACTCTGAAGGCAAAGAAGAAATCTTCTGGATCTTCAAGTAGCAGTCTTGGCAGCAAACTTCCATCATCACAGTATCTCCAGTCTTCACAGAATAATCTTGGCAAAAGAGCATAAAAAAAGTTGTGTCAGTTACTTTACAGACACATCACTGAAGAGCATTATGGTGCTTGAAACAAACAAACGAACCCACCCACCCCATTATTTAATTTGTTCATATCTGTGCCACAATATGACCATTAGAGTGTGTACAGAGCAGGGTGACCAAGATAGAGAAAGGCCTCAGGGGCAAGACTTACAAAGAGCAGCTGAGGGCACTTGTTTTGTTCAGCCTGGAGAAGAGCAGGCTGAGGGAAGATCTCAGCACAGTCTACAATCCCCTCAAGGGTGGCAGCGGAGGGGAAGGCGCTGATCTCTCTCAGAGACAGCACGTGAGGAAATGGAATGAAGCTGCATCAGTGAAGTTCAGATGGGACATTCAGAAAAGGTGCTTCAGCCACAGGATTATCTGTCACTGGAACAGGTTCCCCAGAGTAGTAGTCATAGCACCAAGCCTGCCAGAGTGCAAGGAGCACCTGGATAATGCTCTTAGACAGGTGATTTAATTTTAGGTAGTCCTGCAAGAAGCAGGAAGCTGGCCTCTATGATCCTTATGGGTCCCTTCCAGCTTGAGATATTCTAAGATTCCAGGAAACAGGAAAATAAAAGGTGGGTGAATAGAGAGTAGACACTGTTAAAAATAACACTGCCAATGCCTGTATGTGGAGAGTATTCAAGTTGAATCCCACATGGGGCAAGGGGTAGGTAGGAATGTTTAGTTTTGGTTTTGTGACCATAGCAGCTAGCAATTCCTACCTCACCTTGCTGCCCTTCCTCTCCTAAGTCGCATGTTCATCAAGTGAGCCAGTCAGTAGCCCCACTTTTTTTAGATGCTCCACAATGCATTAAACTCAGTATAGAAAAAAAAAAACAGCTTAATGAAAAGCATTCTCCAGATCTCATCTGCTTAACAGCAAAGTCCCATGAATAAGCCCTGATGCAGGGACTGTGCTCTACAGACCAGCAACATGATCAGGAACCACTTTTCAGCTACTTGCTGTTGAACTTCCAATCCTATTTAGACTTCCTAATCTCTGAGATAAGCTGACTTACCAAAATGAAAAAAAACCAAACCCCAAAATGAAACCAAGTTAAAGTACCACAACAAGCAGACCCACAGGACGTACTGAGGAGGCCCTGCACAGGATACACAGCCTGTTCCCAGCAAGTTTCCTCACTGGGACTTGTAGATAGAGAATGCTCATCATCAAGCTGCAGTACAAACCACACCACGACAGCATCCAATATTCCTCCTTCAGTGACTGGCAGGCTGAGCTTCCAGGGCTTTCTAGTTGCCAGGCTTTTCAGCTCCTAACCAAAGCAGAAAGAGGAAAAAAAAGTGGGGGAGTTCACTTCCATAAATAAAAATTTGGTTTCATTAAATTAAATAATCCAAAATTTCTGCACCAGTCCACGAGGGCATCCAACAGAAACTTGAAGTTACCAAGCCTCTACAATACCAATTATCATCATTAGTACTCATTAGCATAGGAACTGTCTTCCCATATACAAGAGCCATTTACCACATGGACATCCTGCATCCCTGAGAAGCAAACACGCCTACATCTAAGAACACACACATTTAAACCCACTGAAAACTGCAAGAAAGACTTCAGACTGGCAGGGCTTGCTTTTTGAGAATGAATAGAGACAGAGCCAGGCTTTTGGCTGAACTCAAGCCAATGCTCAGGCGCATGTTTCACTTAAAACCTGTGTTCGATCAGTTCTAGAAATACTGTGTACTGTGAATTTGCTGAAACACAGGCTTGCAGAGTCATTATAAGAACAGGAAGTCAAACATCTTTGAAGGAGTTTTATCTGCTATCTGGGCTGTGTAGGCCTTGTGTAAAAGCTCAGGCATGTACAATCTCACTACTGGGAAGACCTTAAGGTCTATCCTAAAGAGATCACTTATAAATTCTCCAATACTCCTACAAAGTTTTGAACATGTAACAGGAATTATGTATTTTTCTATGTACAATTTATTTTTCTCAGGAATTACCTTCTGCTACCAACATTCACAAGCACAAAAGGACCAGCACTAATGTTTTAGTTCCAGCATAAACCAATTAACAGGAGGTCAAGCACAAGGGACCAAAGGTTCTCTCAGTCACAGCCATTCTGGTTAGTAATAGCCCTTCCAAAACATTTATCAACTTCCTGATCTTCTTATGTCAACACTTGCTCTCTTTAAGTTTCAATCTTAAAGTACACAAGGCAAAAGTAAAGTTCATGTCCTGCTCTGAGGACAGGACTAGCTGTCACATGCTGAGTTTCTTATTCTTCCCTCTTCATTCTGTATTCTCCAAGAGCTTGTCTATCCCTCTTCTCACAACTGAGATGGCTGAACAATGGGCAAGTTAAAATTACTGAATGATAACAAAGTTCATAGTAAGATCTCACTGCTCTTCAATAGAAGTGCTTTGCTGCCTGTCATCTTTTTGGTACCTCCTCAGCTAGTGAAGAAAAGAGTGGTCAGTTGAAGCTTTGCTGGCATCAAGTCCGTTGAAACGGACAGCAAGAGCACAAGCATGCATCTGGTTCTTGGTTTCTGGGAAGTTGGAGAGGTATAGAAGTGCATTTGATATTAGAAGTATTCTTCCTGATTATTTCTCAACAGCAGAAGGCCCAAGGTTCTCATACAGTGGGTTCTAGTAACTGCAGTGTCACATTGCCATCACTTAAAAACCCATTTGAAGGCTTATTTCAGCTTTCCCTGCTCTCTGTCATGCTGCTTAACCCGTATTTATTTCTCACATGAACCTTCTTCTATTACTTATGCCAATTACAGATTTAAACAGCCGTAGCACATCAGGATGGCAATTTATCACGTAGTCTTGTAAAGAGAGAGCAAAGGAAATAAAGCAATGGCACAGGAATAGGCAGTAAAACCCCAAAATGATTCAATGCCACACATGTCCTCGGAATGAGAAAGACCTACAAACAGAATGAAAATCTACAGCAAGAATGATGTTATCGAGTTTCCTACGTCTTGATCCACAATTTCTCACATATTCCACACCATAGCTTCTCATGAAGGATTAGGAAGAGCCAAAATCTGTAACTGTTGGCAAAAGCAGAGTTCCTTTAGGGCCTGAAAGTGAGACTGAGCTTTAATTACTGGCTGCAGAGGTAAACACTTCCCGTGCCAGTGGCACTGATCTGCTGCCAGCAAACATGCACACAGGTAGCAAGGACCTGGCTGGATGCAAGTGTAATTACAGCCACACCTCATTCCCCTGCCTGGGAGGGACTGAGCTGCTGCTGCTGCTAATAGCAGTATTAAAGCAATCACCATAAAGCAGCTGCTTTTTTGAAATTATTATTTGTGAATTTTGACTTACTATTTCTCTGATCTGTACTAATGTCTTTGAAATCTCCTACAACTCAGTTCGAGAAACTGTTGTACTATATTTTAAGCCTTCTTCTCAGTTCTGACAATTTAGGACTGGATAGTTAGCACAAGCAGAACAAATGCAACATCCCTCTAGTTCTTTGAAACAGGAGTTTAGGAAATAGGTCTTAGAAATTACCTTACTAGTGCTAAGTGACTTATTTTCTGAATTTCTGTTCTTAGTCAGTAACTTGCTACTGTTTTTAAGTTTAGGAGAATTTTTTCTTATTACAATATGAACAAAGACAATTTTTTTCTCATTTTTAGCTGCACAGATTGAACATCCAGGAGTGGCCATGACACAACACATAAAAAAACCCAAACAAACAAACAAACAGACAAAATCCATGCTGTAACTAACTACCAGTGTTTGGAACTGCTACATTTGCCCAGTGACAAAGTAACAATAAACAGTAACCAAGGATTCCCAACCACATCAGTGATTCATAACAGAGGCACTTCTTCCTTTTTACTTACGATATCTTAACATTTCATGACAGGACCACTCCATTAGTCTAACTGAAACTTCAAAGGAGCACTTCTGAAACATGATTTAAAGAATAACACTGTTCTTTACTCTTTAAAATTATCTTTACATGTTTGCCAGCAGGCAGATGCTTAAGAACAGACATCTTTCAGAAGAGAGCAATAGTTTCTTATTCACGCTGGAAGCAGAAGCAACATTAGGTCACATAGATTGCTCCCAACAGCATACTGAAGAGCCTTGTCTTATTTCATTTTTCATCTCAGGATGTCAGACCAGCCAACCAGGAAAAGCTATTGATTCAGAAACTGCAACTTCTGGCCAAGCAGCAGCCAAGAATAATTTCATTTATATAACAGAATCTATTTTAAGCTCTGACTCAGTGCTAGCTCCTCACCACAGGTCAATGAGCAAGAAGCACACCAGAGATCAGATATGTCATCTTTTTAGCAAGCTCAGCTGCAGGAGCTGAGCTCCTTGCCTTCCAGTTCAGGCATATTTAGCATACACATACAAATGTATTTTCTGCTAAATACACAAAATCATACTACTAGATTTTAGAATCCCCTATTACAGAAATACCCTAAGACACAAAGGAGCTGAAGTGTGGAATCAAATGGTTGAGTAGAATAATTTATCTCCTCTTTCACACTTACCCACTAACATTTACATTTTTATTCCAGATGGAAAAATACAGCCTTTCTCCTGTCGTCAAGAGAAGAAGTCTAAAGAAGTCAGGAAGACTGACTTTAGAGAAATAAACTAAGTCAGCTTCACAACTGCATAAATCATTTAGGATGGATCTCTTGCATCCCTCCTTCCCCTCCCTGTACTAAGGCCAGTAGCTGTTTGATCTTATGGTGAGGTAGTTTATAAAGTTCCCTAAGCTATGCCCAATAAACAAAAAACTCCACCTTCAAAAAAATTACAGACTGTCATCTGAGGAATCACATCACCACACAACCAGACAAGCACCAAAACCAGCAGAGGCTTTCAGTGCAGCCCTGCCAACTTTGCACTTGTGAATTGTTCTGAAGTTGAGCCCAAAAACAAATTAGATATGGGACTTTCACTATCATAAAAAGATTACTTAAGAAGGGTGTAAGAAAAATCATTACCTGCGGATCATTGAAATCTACTGTCATGACTTGACAGGGTTCTGTGAGGGCTCTGTAACCCCCAGGGATACGACTGAGCTTCTCGGTGGTGTAGGGCTCCACAGTTTCCTCTGAGCCAGCAGCAGCATATGTGGGACTGAAGAACTGCACTGAATTTGACAAGCACACACCAGCAACTTCTTGCATTCCCACTCTGGGAGTAAAGGCAAACAGAGGAGAAATTAAATTCCAAGTAATTTGACCAAAAACTTAAAGGAAATTCTCCCTAGGCTGACTAATTATTTTTAAATGTACAGTGTGTTAGAATAGAGAAGTTAAAAATACTAAAACAATTCTGTGGGGTTTTCATCATGTTGTTTCAGAAACAAAAAAAAAGCCCAATACATATTAAGAATTTCACTATATCCTAGGGAAAAAACCCAATACCAATCAGAGCACAAGCAATGAAGCATAACTTAAAATTTGTGAGAGAATGGGACAGAATACAAAATGGAAGCTCAGATGAGGCACAGAGATGGCTGTGATATACAAGATTATGAACAATTGGACTGAAATTCTCTCAGCAAGATGAATCAGTGTTTGACGATAAATTAAACACACTTTTAAATGTACTTCAGGAAAAAAAATCATGTATTCATTCAATTCTGGGCTCTATGTCTACTTCTAACCACTCAAAAAAAAAAAAAAAAGCATGAGGAAAAGCTCAAAGAAAAGTTGTATTAATTGTTCAAGGCAGAAACTGTGCTAGATGATATAAAAATCATGAGAAAAGAGATGCTTCCACACTACTATTTCATGAGGCCTCATGCTCAGAAAAAAACATCCAAACTCCAAAGCTTTCCAGTAGATTGTGAAAACACTTGAAGAAATGTGAAGGCATGAAGATCAGAATAATTCAAAGAGATCTGCATAGTTTAAATCTGAGAACACGCAAGTGTTTTACATAAAAACAAAACTTGTAAAAATAGTCTTAAATATTCTTACTGGAGCAAAAAGGGATCTCAAACTATAAAGGCAAGAAATTTAAAAGTTACTTTTTTCTTCCCTATAGCATATAATTAATTTGTGACAATCACGTCAATCCTACTGTTCAGCTGACCTTCAGCTATTAAAATGGAATGTCAATTCAACAATCCAAAGTTAGCAGCAAATTAACTTTCTTTCTATTTAAATTTTGTAAAGGAACGGTCAATGCCCAGTTTCAGGGCCTCACCTCTTCTAATTGATGAATAATTAACTTATAAAAGAAATTACTGTGTGACCATCTACCACAGGAACTTCTTTATCTTTCTGGCCACTGTCCAGGTCTACTGCATTAGAGAAATCACTGATGCAGCCTGACTGTTTTTCATCCAGTGCTAACTCTAGAAGTTAGTATTTTCTCTAAACTACGACAATACTAATCCTAAACAAAATACACCAAGTCCAAACCTCTCAGACAGAGACTGTCTCCATACAATGATTGAAAAGATTAGAATAAATATGAAAGTAATTGATACATAGTCAGAACTGGTCTCAGCAAAGAAACTCTACTGTATGCCAGTTCAGAATTAGGCAAAAGACATTCAGACAGATAAAGACAGCTGAGGTTATCAACACTTAAGCTTTACAGGGGTTAGATCCAGGGTTAGATCCAGAAGTGAGGTATGGAGCAGATTATAAAGAGGGTAAAATGAGGATAAAGGCCAAGCGCTAATCCAAGAATCTCCAGTTCAGAAATGAAGAGGTAATTTTACTATGAAGGAATTAAATTTCTTTAGCATGTGTTAGAGGCAGGTATTTCAGTAAGATTAATGGGTCCAGAAAATCTGAACATCAAAGGGGTAGGGAGGTGAGACAAAAAAAAAAAAAAAAAAGACAGCCTGGAAAAGGTAGGTGGGGATGGTGACAGCAGAAATCTTTTTGGTTAAACAGATAATTGGCCATTCGAAAAATAAAGAGCAAAGTAAATGAGAAATGGTCACTAAAACAACCAGTCTCTCTTCCCAAACAAAAAATGTGGGTTCAAGCTGTGCTAGAGTTTAAACACACCTGTGATGTCTACGTATCTCTTTGCATTCCACTGCCATCCCAAATATTGTAGCACTTGCAGGAATAACTCTGCCATAGTCTCCAGCACTAATATCTTGGGTTTTAGGCTGTGAAAACATGAACAACAACATGCAATGAGACAGTGGCCTATTTCTACCATTACTGAAAAGCCTAAATTAAATATTAGTGAGCCATTCAAGTGACAGTGCATCATTCCTGTTCTTAACACTAGAAGTCATCAGTTTCAATTCAGTACAACACCAAAGGTTTCAGCCAGCTAAAATGTTTTTTTAAATGAGTTAGAATCAAGCCAAGGACAAAATAAAGAGAAGTCCTTCTATTAGGAATAATATTAGCTTAACAGAGATTAGGTTATGTAAGACTCCTTGTCATAATACTTTGCTTAATGTACTAGCAAAACCACAAAATATAAAGTAAAATCTGAGACCCAGTGGAATTGCTCAGTCTTCCAAAAACATTCAAATCAGCAAAAATAAATGTATTTATTTACCGTATTATAATTGCATGCTCCCAAATATTACAATGAGAAATAACTCTACCATAATTCAGCATTTTCTGCTTAGACTGACTGTAGATTTAAAATCCACACAAACTCTTTTGCTGTTACTTACAAAGATGGGGGACAAAAAAGATTTTAAATAAATGAATTAACAGTGATTAAGAGTGAACCATCTGTGATGAAGGAAGGTTACATCAAGGAAACGTGCTCTGCAAATACATGTTTACTCAGAACACAGAGCTCACAGAAGTACAATGTATGTTCTGCCTCACTGCCACTCACTAAAATCAAATTCATGGAGCAAGCCCAGATCACTCATTTTTAGCATACCAAAAGGAATGAAATATTCACAAGACAACTGTTTCTCATTCCCATATGTCTGGAACGTGTGCACATGCACAGGTACCCACATCACCTACCTTTGGTTGTAAAAGCAGATGTTCCCAAGCATGTATCAAGCTCTCCACAATTCCTTCTCCAAATAAGCCAGCATCAACTGTTTCTGTGACAACCAAGGAAACTCTAGACAAGAAAAATATTATGCATAACAAACACTCCTGTCAACAATCAAGCATTCTTTTAAAGAAAAAAATCCCCACCATACCAATATGAGCTTAGAGCAAAACTTTACCAGGAGTTTCAGTACATGTGGACAATTTAATTCTTCCAAAAATTATGTGTTTTGAATTGTTGTTAGAAGTCATTGAAGATGCAGATAAAAGAGAGCAAATATTGAGCAAGAATTTACTGCAAAGCTTCTTGCTCAGCATTTATAAATACATTGTGTGGGAAGAATCTAGCCAAAACAGGAAGATGTTTCAGCCTGGGCACACAGCCAACGATACTGCAGAATATATATTTTGTGCAGTAGTATGTACTCATGCATGTGTATAAAAAAAAATTAAAACCCCCAAAACTATAATCAAAGCACAGTAAAATTCCTACACAGACTAACAACTCTAAAATCTTAAGTCCTCTGGAATTAAACCAAAAAACATACAGCATAATAGGAGAACTTCCAGAACAGCAATAATTTATTTATTAATAGTTGACATCTAGTAACTCATTATATACACTAAAAGGATACATATGTTACAGTAGCTCAGCTGACACAATTAGGCAAGGCTTGATTGGCCTAAACCAGGAGCTTCATCATTTCAGATCATGGGCCTGTACCATCAGCATAGCTTTATTAAATATTAGTAACTCCAGCCTATTCAGAGGTTGCAGAAGTGAGCCATGAGATCTTAAAAGTATAAAAGTGTGTTAAAATTACTTTTATTACATAGTATTCTAATTTTTTCCCATTGCTGCAGTATCCTACATATGCTCCAAAGCTCCCACCATCCAAGAATTAAACTCATTAATTTACGACACTGTTGATCTACCAATAGAAATAGGGATGATCTGAAGAACATGTTGTCATTTCTGCTCTTTAAACACATAAAAGATACAGAGAACCTTCTCACATTGTGAGCAATTTCACAGCAGTGTTATTTCCTGTTTAGGTCACAAGACATTTCCTATTTTCTTGAAATTAAGAGCAAACTCAAAACATCATCAGAAGAGAAAGCAACAACGTACCTTTCAGGTATGTGCTTTGGAATTTCTATATCAAGTGACTTCAAATGCAGAAGTTTGATCTCTCTTTCCATATTATTTGCTGCCACCACATCACGGGCAAGTTCATACATGGTTTTGGATAATTCGCAGGCATAGACAAAAGATGCTCCTGCCTTTTTTGCAAACATACTGAAAAACAAGAATCAGGGGTTTCCCCCTCCTCCACATCTGCTTCATATTTCAACCAGTTCAAGTCTAAAAACTATCCTTAATTTAACTGGTATCTCTTGTGGGAACACTGATATTGCACAAGTTGACATCCTCTTGATATGTTATCAGCAAAAAAAACCACCACAGTTAGCATAAGGACACTCACTCAGCCATGCTGAATCCACTCTTTACAGTCAATATTTAAAGACAGGAAAAATAACATGACAACTTCAAAACCCATGTGAATAATTCAATTTCAGCAGCACTTACTGGCACAAAAAGCATCTGCAACAAATAACTATAAAAGGTTCAAAAAATACTACTAGACACTAATCTCCAGACTCACTGGCTTCTGAAAGCTTTGCTCGCTTTCTTAAGTTCTGTCTCCATAAAAGAATCGAAGCAGTTATTTTTTCCGCTCTCAGCCAAGTTTTGTCAGGCAACCAATACTTTTCTATTAAATTCCTGTGAAACGTGCATTGTGGCATACCTCAAAATTCCTGTTCCCGTTCCAATATCCAGGACAGATTTACTCCCGGAGCGCACAGCGCTCTCAATGGCCCTGAGGTAGGTGAGGTTCCTCTTGGCATCGTTGAGCATCATGAAGTGCCAGCGCTCCACCAGCCAGTTTGCAACACGGTAAAAATTCTCCTTGGCGTCGGCAAAGTCGGGGTTGAGCTTCACTGCTTTGTGAAAATATCCAGCTGCTTCGTCTCTGAAGCCCATTCTAAGAGCAAAAATGACAAACAAATGGAGAGTATGCATGCAGCTGTGAACATCTGAGGGTCTGTAAAGAGGTCTTATGTCAGCTAAAAGACAACAGAAATAATTTTTCTAACATACTCGAAATATCTTTAGAAACAGTGCCATTACTTTATGAAAAAGAATGATTTATAGCTTTACATCAAGTCACTGCAAAATGCAAAGCCAGTTCAGAAACACCATTGTGTGCACCAAGCTTCATCCACTACTGCATCCTTTGACAAAGTAAAACAGGTTTTATTTACAAGAATTCACTGCAACAACATGACAGCAGCAGCTCTGCAATGCAGTCTCACAGATACTCAACTCAAGAGAATGCTATAAAACTGTTGGTACTCTATTAAACTGGAACATCCTGCAAAACCACTGAATTTTGAGTTGCCAGCTTTTGAAAAAAGAAATTAAAATAAACCAAAAAGAAACCAAATTGTGAATCTGAATCAAGTTTTAATGATGCCTACAGCAGAATCTCAAATCAGCCATCACTGAAAAAACCCCTATACCTAATAAATATTTGTATTCATTTTAATACAATGCTCAGAGAGATGTTCCTTTAAAAAAAAAGAAATTACAAAAAGGAAATTTAACTAAAACCACTTAGATTATGATCTATGATTTCAGTCTCAAAATTCTACCCTTAGAAGACCTGAGCAACAACAGAACATGGTGGCTTTTATTCTCCACTTTTGCTGTGATTAACAACATTTATTTTAGCACTGGGTACTCTTTTTAACCTACTTAAGACAAACATATTTGTTTGTGTTTGTACTTATAACTCTTACAAAAACTGAATATTCATCACTGCAAACCTGAAGAGATGTTCTCCCATACTGTTACAGATCACTTCATCATTGGGATACAGTTCAAGTGCTTGTTCATAGCAGTTAAACAGATCTTGAATCCGTGCCAGAGAATCCAGTTCTTCTGCCCATTTAAAAAGAGTAAACTGAAATGTTTCCTAGAAAATAAAGCACAGACCACTGAGGTGCTGGGAGTTGCCAGAAGTAGGGAACTGAGCCCTGGAAACATCTGGAGGTGTCCTGACTGACATACACCTGGACACCCACACATGAGGATCAGCACCCAGCAGTGTTTCCTGAGAGCCTGCATGCTCCAATACTAACAAGGCCCTAGTTTTATTAAATGCCATTGACACACAGAGACTAAAAGCAGATTCTATGAACTCCCTTCATACAGAGCTTATTAAAGAAGTCATTGGCCATCCCAATTATTACTGATTTTCCAATTCTGTCTTCAATAAAAGCAGAAATCAGTTACATGTAACAAATCACAAGTACAAAATATGTCACAAAGACCTCAAGAGAATTACAATAAATAAAATTTTAAGTAATTTGAAGAGCACTTACTTTGACAGTAATTTTTAACTCAGGAGCTAGATTTAGTACCAGGAGATAGTGAGCATATGCAGTTCCAAAATCCTGGTTCTCCAGGCAATGCTGAGCACTCTGCAAAGATCGGGAAACCAATTCCCGTCTGCTGGCTTCTCGGCCACTCCTGTGGTTAGAATGAAGTTTGGCATTGGAGTTGGGCATTCTAAAGGATGTAAATACTCACTTAAAAAAAACAAAAAAAAAGAAAAAAGGAAAAAGTCACACACATAATAAATATACTGTAGGTCAAAACGTTTATACACAAAGTTGGCAGATCAAAAAACATTTCAGTTTTCACTGGCATTTAGTAAAGATATCTCTGCTCCCACCAAGCCCTAAAGATTTAAAAATATCTACTGATAATTTCATCAGTCCTGAGTCTTCACCATCCAAAAGTCAAGTGTGTACCACATCTAGGTTAAACCCAGTGTCCTGCAAACAAATTACATTTCTGGCTTTGTAAAATTTATTTTCGTAACAGACATTTTAGCATGTCTCTGACCAAACAGTTTTGCACACTGGAAGATCATGCACTTGATAAATTTCACAGTCAAACACAAAATCTGCAGGTTAAATTTTTTCTCCTTGAACAACAGCATCTTCATAAAGCAAAGCCTCACAAAAAGAGCTAACAAGTTCGCAAATTTATTTTACACAAGGTACCGCGGCTATTTTTGCTATTCTTTTCCCTTAAGAAAACATTAAAAAGAGAGACCAGAACCAATATGAACATTTTTATACTTGCCTGTGTTACTGCTGTAACTTCTAAGGGCACTCAGGTGAGCACGGCTATAGTATGTAGAGATGGTCCCAAAGCTGAACACGAAGGTTTCGTGGAGAGGGACTGCAAGAAACACAACACAGTCACGACTAGACTTTTTTTTTTTCTGTTTTCTTAAAAATAACGTAAAATAAACAACAAAACGCAGACCAAAGCTTGGCCACGCTCCGGGACACGCAGAGCCGGGGAGCCACCGCCTCTCGCATCGGGGCCGGGGCAGGGCGGCCCAGGGGCCGCAGTGCTCCAGGCGCTGCCCCACGAGGGGCTGCCCCGGCAGGCCGCTGGGGGAGGTGGGGGCTTCCCCTCCTCCGTGGCATCACCTGCTCCAGGGCCAGGCGTCACGAGCTCCAGGGCCAGCCGTCATGGACCATGCGCGAAGCGCGCCAGGCCGCGGCCATATTGCTGCCGGACCGGAGTCATCGCGCAGGCGCCGGGCGGAAGCCGGTGCTGTGGGATAAAGGTGTTTTTATTTACCCGCGTCATTTCTCGGCCCGCGTCCAACTCTTTGGAAGGTGGCAATGCAGCTCGTGCTAACGCAGGGCTGTAGAAGGATCCACAGCCATGCCCGATGCGGTCCCATCCCCCCCTTGGTGCCTTGGTCCGTGCAGTTGAGGACTGCTCGGCCAGCACGAAAGAACCACCACCTTAAATGTTGCCCAGCGCTGTGTAGGCACTTCTTCCGTCCACTACCCTGTAGTTAGGGTGCTCCTGACCCTTAGTTTTAATTCCCCTCTTGGTAAGTCCCGAGAACCTCAGATGAGAACAACACAGGCTTTAAATCATAAACAAGTTTTTCTTGGACCTTTGACTGACAGTTCTGCTCGCCAGCAGCAGATTGCGAGGAGCAAAATTCAGAGCTTTGCTCCATATCTCAAATTCCGTATTCTGCTCCCTCCCATGCCTGTGCCACCGCTTACTTTCCCTGTGGAGCTGTCTGCTCCGGGGAACAGCCCCATTCAGAGCCCTGGAGTGCAGGTCTAAAAAGGCAGAGTTCATTTGGTCATGTCCTACTTCTGGGACAGGAACAGGCCCTGGCATTGTTTACTAATTATGAAGTGTTTGGAAGCTGCTCATCTTTACTTTCCCGTTTTAAAGCATGAATGCAGCTCTTCCATCCTTTTAGAGCTGTGGATATTGTGTGTGTGTATACCCTTTTTATAAACAAATGAGCGTTGTGTAAAAATGCCAGGCCAGCATTTTGAACAAGATGAAAAGAGCACATATGGAGTGGGAGCATGAGTCTAAATGGAACACTGTAGCAGCTAAACTGTAAGTTGTGCTAGAAAAACATAACTGGTAAAGCACTTGGGGTGAATGACATCCAGTATCAAAAAGTATCGAATACTTAATATGAGGACTTAGCTCTAAAGAAGGATATAATACCTTATTAAATCAACTGGTACCAACAAGCCTTCATTCAGTTTTAAAAGAAAAAGAAGCAGTGAGCTTTAAATTAGTTACAGATAGGGAACAACCTTCTCTGACTTTGGCTTAATTATGCTTTCCAGCTAGAGGATGATAGTATGAGGCAAAGAAAATGTTAGCACCTGTGGGATATCAGGAGCAGGAAGGAGAGAGGAAAAAAAAACCAATGCAATTATCACCTGTGGTCAATGAGGTGTAACAAGAGCTGGACTGTACCAAATACTGTCATGAGCAATCATCTCTGGCACTCCATAGTTCTCCAAACTAATTCAGCTGTATTTTTTGTCAGAGCAAATAAATGCTAGTGAGTAGCATAAATTCTTTATAGTGCCTATTTTTAAGCATAAATGAAATAGTACTGTGTGCTAATTTGACCCATTTGTGAAGATTACTAAGATATAGCAGTGTAAAATCCTTGGAATTCACAAGAGTCCATTCATTTCAAAGGCTGAGGAGGATACTTATTAATTTCATACTCACAACTTTTTGATAGAACACTTCAGGAAAAAATGGCCCCAGGATACAATGCTTTGAAACACTGAAAAAACATACAGCTGCTTTCTAAAATAATTTGTCGGGTAAAACTTGTGCTGTAAAGGAGTGCCAGAAAGGAATGCCCATCAGAGCATAATAATCATCACATTGGCTGACAGTAGAATAAATAACGTTGGTCTGCATCGTGGGTGGTTGCAGACCAGTCTGTTTATATATATAAACTGCTGATGGATGAGAGGAGAGGGAGCATGCAGCCTCAAGGTATCTCACGTATGCATCAGACCCCAAAGATCTTGCAAGTCAACTGTGATGACACAGTCATAAGCAAAATGAGAGTTAGAAGGAAACTCTTTAAACCCTCTATTAAACCCATGACAAGACTAAAAGAGGTAAAAGTGGTTAGACAAGACAAAAAAAATATAATTCCTTGGAAGGCTGCTGTTGCTAATGATGTTTTGAAGAACACAGCTGTGTGTTGGAAATGGTGAGAGCTGATACCAATGTTCTTAACATGCAGCCTGGAGACACAATCAGGCACATGGGAGAATATCATCTTTCATAAAAATCAGAATGGTGATCTGAAAAGAACATAAGGAAGGTAAGATGGAACAAAACTTATGATATGGTGGTGTATGCCTGTTGTATAAAATGAGTTGAAGAGGGTATTTCCTGAAACCACACTTGCAGGGAATGTCAAAGGAAAATAACCAAAGCAAAGATAAATATATGGACAGGATAATTAAATAATTAAATAATTA
>VWZV01005839.1:0-35439 GCA_013397155.1 Irena cyanogastra
AATTAATTTATCAAGTTAATTCATTTTCTGGAGGCAATACAAGCTTTAAAAAAAATTAAATAGAACTACATACCCCTACTTGCTACACCTAAAACAGTTTTCCTGTTCTCTGCTTATTCTTATACTCTGCACTAATGGGGAGAGGGCACCTTGCATCCAGAATGAAGACTATCTCATTTACTAGATTGTTTATCACCTAAAATACCATTCTAGAGAAAAAGGAAAAAAAAAAAAAAGAAATAAGCAAAAGAAAAAACNAAAAGAGATCAGCAACATTCTAGCACCTGCAGATAGTCCCAAATGTACAGAATGTACATTTCAGTTATCAATAACACAGTATTTATCATGCACAGTATAGCTGAGTTGATGTAACAATAGTTGAGTTAAGATGTTAAGATAAGCATGTTTCACTCTTTGGTGAATGGCAGATCTTTGACTTTCAGAGGATAATGCAGTTTAAGCTTCCTCACACTTCCTGTCTAACTTCATCCAGTTTAGGTAAACTGAGTGACTGAACCTGTAAGCATTTCTACATCAAGCAAGAGAGGAACCTCTGTAACATATTTTGAATTAAGTATGTGTGCAGCTGAGTCAATCTTTGTAATAATTTCTTCCACTCAATGTTGATTTCTGCAATTTTAAAAAGTAACTGAAACTCTTTGCAAAACAGAAGCAACCACTGTCTCCAACACCAAAGAATTACGAACCCAAAAGTACTCTCCATTATCCCAATTCAGTATGTTACATGTGGACAGGCACAACAGTCCAACACACAGAAAAAAATTAACCCCTTTTTCACTCACATCACTAATATTATCAGAATATTTCATCAGAAATTCTCTCTAGTTTTGTTAGCAACAGAATTTACACCACAGTTCCAAATCCTAAAAATTAGTGTTCCATTTTGTTGCATCATTCTTCTCGCAGCAAAAAAAATAATTCAAAGAGTGGAAAAGTGTACTGTCAAGTGAAATCACCACCAAAAGCTCATCTTCTTAATCCAAATCCAAAAATTTCTAGTAATATTTTTGATGCTGAGGTTAGAGCATATAGTGCATTTGGCTCCCCAGGTGGCAGAAAATGAACTCCTACAGACTAAATGAATTTCTAACTTTTACAATACAAATATGTCTGGCATGAAGGAATTGATGTAATTTGCTCCAGGAGGTAATTCCCTCTTAATCAATTTTCCATCCTACTATAAAAGTACAGCTTGGTTTCTCTCGCCAGCAATTCAGTTTTCAATACTCACATCCTGATTATATTCCAAGAATACATGGAAATTTAAGTCCTTTCTCAAAATAGGATGTGCTGCCACGCGACACAAAAACACTTCATGCATTGCAACTGTCTTCTTGAATATTGCCAAATATTCACTAAAAAAAAGAAATAAGACAGACATAAGAATTTCATATGAAGCAATTAAGTTTGAGATAAACCTAGTGAGCGGCTTTAAGAGATCCTCAGTAAGGGTACAAAATTACAAGCCGACATACTGGAGTTTATCACTCCAATGTTTGATATAGACATAAATAAATACTGCAATGTTAATACTAGGGAGAAATCTGAAGCCCAAACACATTACAGAGAGACCTTTAATGAAGAGGCAACAAATACACTCTAATTTTTATGGTTAACTAACAGAACACTGGTTTGCTGAAAGTGTAACCTCATTTCATTGTCCTTTCCTGAGCACCCCAAAAATCAAGAAGCTAAAGTACAGACTGCAGTCCCTCAGCACTGTGTTGATGTGCAAATTCCTTCCTCCCCATCTCCATCCCCTTGCCCATTTGCACCCTCCTTACTTATTTGTATGTTTATGTAGTTTTGTTAGCTGTTTAGACAGTCTTTTGCTTCGTGTCAAAGCACCTACAGCCTTTTTGAGCCAAAGCTTGACATCTCGATTCATAGTGGTTCTAACAGTGCAATTAAGAGCTGCATTTGGTAGGTACAACAAAAAAACCACATTTAACCATAACAATCACATAGTTGCCCAGTTCAGCCAACTCAACTTCAAAGCAATTACTCGCAATTTAATTGAGAGGAAGGCACTCTTATCAATATCAGTTTGCTAGAATTCACTGTGCTTTGCAAATTCAATGAGTAAGATGTAACTCATCTAAAAATGAGGAAAGGGCTCTTTTTCCCATTCTGAGGTCGAACAGTGAAATTATAATCAGTTCTTTTCCTTCCACTATGTGCAAGGAGGTTAAGATTTACATACCAGCAAACCAGCAGGGCCAGTGTTGGGAGATGTTTGATCTCAGTGAGAGTAGTAGTCATTCAGTGAAGACAAAAAAGGAGGATGCAGAGGATGGAGGTGGCAGTAGAAGAAACCCAAAGTTTTCTGTGTTATCCAACCCCTAACCAGACCACAAGAGAATCATGATCAGGGCCGCTGGAAAACCAGATTCTTTAAAATCTATAGTGTTCTGCTAATTTCCAGTTTTCTGCATATGAAGTGTATATCTACTCTGCTATAAATTATGTTGTACATATCACTAATACAGAGCTTTTTAAGACATTTGCTCACAGCAGCTGAAGTTCGGAGAGAAAGCAGCAGTTGTAAGAGTTCTATGTACTTTTCTTGCCAATTCAGAGCTCTTGATAGAAGCAGTCTAGAAGCAGCGTAAATATACACTTGAAAACTGAAACCAATGACAGGAAAAAGATCAAAGAAGTGAATGCATGATAAAGAAAATGGACGAAGCAAGGAGAAACTTCACTGTGTTACTCAATATGGAACAAGAAGCTTCAGAGCAGTTATTTTAATACAAATTAAATTCATTGTAAGGGAGAATAGTATTTTCAGGAAGTATACTCTCCTTGTGCAAAAATTTAAAAAAAAAGAGTGTCAAAAAAGGAATTTTCTAGTAATCCTCGCATTTCTTGGGGAACAGAAGGTTGGCATCTATGTTTACAATACCAACCACATGCATAACTCCCTACTCCCAATCACTGCGCGTATTACCTTAAAGTCTAATTATACTTCTAAAATGTGGAACACCAGAACTAAAAAACATAGAGGTTATCTCCTCCCTTTGAAGATGTTCTGTGAAGAACAGGATCTAAGTACTTTCATTCTTGTAAAAGAATGCTCAAGAACAAGTTGAATTATGTCCTGTTTCAGAGGATCTTCCATGAAATTATTTCTACAATTTTCCTAATGGCACTGATCATGATCACTAAGATTAACCTTGGTTATACAGCAACTGGATTCTCAAGTCTGTGTTTCACAGAGAACCATTAGAGTGAAATCGAAAACATGGGACAGCAAACAGCATCTAAAGCTTTGGAATATAAATAAATTACTACAGTAGTAATCAAGTCTACATACGCTTCCAGTTCTTGTTTCATCTTGGTGAACTCTTCTTTAGTCATTGATCCTTCCCCTTCTCCAAGTTTCTGCAGTTTCTCCCTGGAGGCATCAAAGTCAGGCCTGGGTGGTGCTGGTGGAATCTGGAATTGAATCCAATTTTTTTTTAAGTTCTCATTTCCTCAGTCAAACAACACCCATTCACAGTACAGGAACTGTAGACTGCCTGCAGCTTTTTAATACATGTTTCTCTCTTTCATCATTCATTACAGCATTTCTGGATAAAGTCTCTCATTCATGAGTTATTCGTGCTGCACTACTACACCAATTTCGGTCAAGTGTCCTTGAAGATTACTAAAGTATTAATTAATGGCTTCAGTTTAATTACAACAGAAATCAAATAATACTTCATTTTCCATGACAATGACTTAAAATTTGAAATAATTATTTTTAATTAGTTTTGGTTTAGCTTATTTGGTAAGGATTATTTCTTGTTTAAAGAGAGAAAAAAAAAAAGAATTCCACAATTGTTTTCACACCATCGCTTTCTAAGTCCCCAAAACTTTAAACGGAGAAAACCATTCCCTATTGTTTGCAGGCACTAGCTCATTCTTGCAGCACTGCTGACATTAAAGACATGTGTTGAAGTAACAAAGCCCCCAGTCAACAAGTTTCTAGGTTAATTTTATAATACAGTATATTAACACTGAAAGAGGAAACACCAGAGTCAAACTAAACCTGAATTGGTGTGAGGAAAGGAACACAGAACTAAATATATTTAAATTTTAATTTACTGATATTGGCCCATTACATTAACACACTACAAAAAAAGAAGAAAAATCCAGCATCTAGGCAGTCAATCATCTGAAACTAGTTATTACCACACTGAAGGTCTAGTCACTTCAAACAGCTTTTCTGACTAAGAAAAGACTAACTCAAGAATGGTATGACCATCACCGATTATACTCATTATAATGTACCCACTAATCAATTAGAAATATCTGTTTACCCTCTGAATCAGCAAACAGCCCCCAAACACAAAACAAATACCTAACTTTCATACCAAGATGACAAATATTCCTATTTGCAATTAATGTATGAAAAGCAGCACCATTTTTAATATGTAGTATCATAAGGTGCCTGTTTTCAGACCTCCATTCCTGGAAAGCCTGAAATTAACTTCAAACTGTAAGTTATTATATATTGAGGTTCCTTGCAGTTCTACATGGTATTTAAATTGTTTTTTCCTTCCTCTTACTTATGGGAAAATAATTCTGATCTTTATAATGAGAACTCTAAAAGTCGACCATTCAAGCTAAAACAAAGGCAACATGAAACTTGTAACTAAGTTAAACATTAGCTTGCAAAAACAATACCACCAAGTTTACAGTTCAACCCTCTCCCACACTTTTAGCAAAGTGGCATAAAAATACACTTGGAGACAAATTAAACTACTCATTTCTTAGGACAAAAGGGCAAGAAAGTATGACAGCTACTGTAGCTTTCTTCCAAATTTGCTTCAACCATTAATTTTGTGTAACTGCATAAAATGAAGTATTAGAGAAGCTGATCTGATTTTATATGGAATGAACACCTGCTGTTTCTGCTGCATTTAAAAGCAGTCTCAAGCAACTTTGATCCAGCCCACAGAAAACTGCATATATAAACCAAAAGAATACCGGTACTTACAATATAGCCAGCGTAGTCCTCATTCTCAACAAAAGAATCATGAAGCCAAATAAACTCTTCATGTTGCCGGACAACAGAAAATTCGTTTTGTTTGAAATTTGGTAAGGAACTCTAGAAGGGTAAAAGGAGGTAGAATTATGGGGGGGAAGGAGATAAGGAAGAAGAAAAGGTCAACAAAAAACAAGGTTTTTCATTACTACATGAGAAAAAACCTTGAGGGAACAACAAAAATGTCCCCAAGAGTTCATACCACAGTAATTACTCTCATCTTCATTAGTGCAGCAATGGGCTGCCATAAGAGGTTGTGGAGTGTCTGCTCTCTTGGACATGTCTAATATCTCTATCAATTGAATCCTGGTGTTCTGTTTACTATCTTTATCTATGATCTGGATGAGGGCACCAAGTGCCCCTTAGTCAGTTTTGTAGATGACACCAAGTTGGGTGGAGGTGTTGATCTGCTGGAGGGCAGGAAGGATCTGCAGAGGGATCTGGACTGGACCAGCTGGATCCACAGACTGAGGCCAATTGCAGGAGGTTCAATAAGGTGAGGAGCTAGGTCTGCACTTGGGTCACAACCCCAGACAGTCCTACAGGCTGGGGGCAGAGCAGCTGGAAAGCTGCCCAGTGGAAAAGAACCAGGTCAACAGTGGCTGGACATGATCCAGCGTGGCTGAGAAGGCCAATGGCATCTTGACTTGTATCAGACATAACATGGCCAGCAGGACCAGGGCAGTGACTGCTCCTCTGTACAGGATACTGGTGAGGGCACACCTCAAGTCCTGTGTCCAGTTCTGGGCCCCTTATGACGGGAAAGACACTGAGGTGCTGGAGTGTGTCCAGAGAAGGACAGCAGAGATGGTGACGGCTCTGGAGCACTCTGATGAGGAGTGGCTGAGGGAGCTGGAGGTGTTTAGGCTGGAGAAAAATCAGGGGTTGACCTTATCACTCTCTACAAGTATCTGATATGAGGCTGTAGCCAGGTGGGGGTGGGCCTCCTCTCTCAAGTAATAGGTGACAGGACAAGAGGAAATGGCCTGAAGCTGCACCAGGGGAAGTTTAGATTGGATACTAAAAAAATTTCTTCACCAAAAGAGCTGTCAAGTTTTAGAAGGGGCTGCCCAGGGAAATGGTTAATCAACCATCCCTGGAGGTCTTTAAAACACATGTAGATGTGGCACTTAGGGACATGGTTTAATGGTGGACTCAGCAGTGCTGGATTAATGGTTGGACTCAATCTTAGAGGTCTTTTCCAACCTAAGTGATTCTATGATTCCATAATCGAAACTCAAATGGACAAATCCTGAGCAATGTGCTCTCGTGCACTCTAATTTAATGGTGAGAGTGCGAGGGAGGAGATAGGATTAATAATGTCCAGATATTTTATTCAACTTTAATTATTCTGTCACTCTGCAATCAATAAACATTCAAATCTAAAAAAAAAAGCCATAAACAACAGTAATTAAAAATGATCCCTGAATGTAATACAATTACAAAATACGCTTTTAGAATCTGAGACTATAGTAATATCTAATCGAATTTAAAAAACTATACTGAAGTATATTCATGTATATTAAAGATTCTACCTGCAAATAAACTAATGAATAGGCATAGCAACACATCAATACAAAAAAAATGAACATAACTTTATTCTAAACAGTTTTTTAACTCTCAGTCATCTTTTTCTTATGCACTGCAGTTACACAGTCTCATAAACATAATTCTACTTTCTCAATTCTTCTGGATTGTGTTATACTTTGTTTCAACAAACAGTTTAAGCACAATCTCTTTTGTATATAATTAAGAACTGTTGCATGTACAAACCCAGGTTTTACCTTTGTATGGACTGTGAATTTCACTTTATCCCTCTCACTGAGTGCATCTGAGATATCCACTTGCAGAGCAGCATCAGTCTGGAGATCTACATTTATTGCTCTAAGCTGAAGAAAAATATATTGAGCTTAATTCTTTTTTTAAAGATAAACTATATTTCCATTAGTCTTCCTTTGAAATGAACCCCAATCCTGCAATGCTGAAGACAGATCACAAAACTCCCCAACATTAAAAGATTATTTCCAGCAGAAAAAGAAATTCCAGTAGTACTCCTTATGAACAACCATACAAATAATAATCTCCTTTACAGTATGCCTTGTTAGTGCACTATTTTCCTTTTTGTAGATTATTAACTTGCTAGTAATTAAGATGCTCAAGACAAAATACATTTACAGATAGCAATAAGTTTGGTAGGTATTTCTCTTTATTGTTCCCATTCCTCTGAACTGACAAGCTGCTCTAAGTAAATATACTTGTAAAGGTAATTATAAAGATATTAACAATTGGAAAGGTACTTTTAAGGCGAAAAGTGGTTCTATATTTCAAATAAGCAAGAGCAGTTACAGATCTTATTTACTCACACTGTCTTATACTATTCTTCTGTTCAACATATCTCATCATAAAATGAAAAAGCTTAAAAGAATATCCTGAACTTCAAAGAGCTAAGTCTTCTTGGAAATATTTTTTTTTCTGAAAAACCCCAAAGTGAAAAACTCAAACCCAAGACTTCGATGTCTTCAAGATGAGCATGAGAAATGGCAAAAGTGCAAGGAATACATGTGTTTTTTTCTACAAGACATGAAACCTGAACTCTCACAAAACACTTCCAGTCACATTAAAAAAAAAAAAGAGAGACAATGATCAAATACAGCAAAACTGAATTATTATCTAAGCACCACAATATTTGGCAGTAACTGGACAAAGGCTTCAGTACTTGGTGCAACCTCATCTAGAGCCCAACTGGAAATTCAAGTCCCCTCACCCTTGCACCCTTGTTGTTCTAGAGGAATTTGTCCCATGACAATTTCATCATCATGACCAACAGACATTTGGAATGTTTTTACAAGCACTAATGCTAACCCTGAAATCTTTTCCAATCATATTGTCAAAAAATATTTCAACATCCTGCTCACAAGGCATACTTTTTACCGAGACATGGTGTTTTCTCTGATGCTGCCTTTTTTCTACAAATATCCCATTCCACAGTACAAAAAATGCTTTACCATATAGAGATTCAGACCTTTTCTCCATAAATTTTTTTGAGGATTGCAGGTTTAAGTCAATACTTAAGTACAAAAATGCACAGGGTCAGATCCCACTCCAGTCTTGCTGTTAACCTCGATACATGGACAACTCTTGCCTATGTAGCAGCAACCAGATTCATAAATCTAAGAATTAGTGTATTAAAGTAAACCAGAATCATGCAGCCTAGCATATTCTGCTAAGGCTAGCAAAATGTAACTGTTCAAAAGCTCTTACACATAGCTCTTCCTTACAGTGAAGTTGGAAATCATTAAAATGACTGCACAGTAACATATTCACACATGTGATTCAGGCATTGCTTTTTGTTTTGTTTTCCCAACGTTTAGAGGGTCACTGCCTCACACAAAGGCATATTATCATGCAATGGTTCCTTGCAGATCATTTCTCAGAGGCAGAATCTCCTAGCTCCTACTGAGTTTCCAAAGTGCTTACCATCTAATTTAGGAAAGAAAAATATAATGACATACCAATGTCTCCCTTATGTCATGACACCGCATTTTTCAGCGTGTAAAAAGGTTTTTGTGGTTACACTGTCTGGGGTACTGTTTGCTTTTCTCCAGTCCCCCCCAGAATACATTAACAGACTGAGTAATCTTAGCAAATAATCTGGATTATCTAAATGGCACTCTTGTAATCTTTCACAGGTCACAAATATTTCTACCAAAACACTTTTGCGCCTCTTTTTTTTCAAAGTAGTACTATACAAAATTCTAGAATTCGGTGTAACAGCGGATCAAGTTTGTCATTAGAGCATATCCAGTGCAGTGCAGCCTGATCATATGCACTATTCACAACTTTACATACAAAAGTCCTATCTGTACTGAGAAAATTAAGAACTAAATATGACAACTTCACCCATGACATACAGCTGTAAAGGACCATTTGTTTGATTTATACTGAGTTAAGTTTGTAACAGTTTTGAAGAGTTTAATCATATGTTAAGTTATGCCATGTAGCCTGACTGCCAACAGGGAATGTTTTCATCTGCAATGGTAATGAAGCATTTATGAAAGGTGTCAAAGACAATCAGAAACTTGAAGGACTTTAAATGTATTCATGTGACACAACGAATCACACTGCATTACTGGAAACTGAATTCACAAACAACATCATCACACTACAAACTTAAACAAACTCTGCATCACTACTTTCAAAATAAAACTGCCACCAATGGATGGTTTTCTAGTGACAAAGGAAGTAGAAAATGAAAAAAACAAAAGAAGTCTGATACAGATGAAAACTGAAATGAAAGTACCTTAAAGCATGGAATAAACAGAGATAGGGTAGTCCCTTTTTATCTTGCCCCCCTACAAGTCTAATACAACATCGCATAATAATTTTACACTTACATATGTAATCTACATCCATGCTGAACAACTTCCAAAACAAAACATGATTTAAATACTTTTACAGTTTCCTATGCTATACCAAGAAAGTCCCTATTCTATTCAAAGGGTCTAGAAAACACCAGCAGCCAAAACCCAGGCCAAGCGATGTTAACAGTACTAAATGAGAACACAATGCAAAGAGAGGATTTAACATCTAAGCTCTTGCTTAAGGATCAATTATACTTCAAATGATAATGTAAAGAATCTGGTGCAGACAAGGGAAAAAACCGAGTGTTACATTCCTAGGTAATGTCATCCATTAACAGTAATGCTCTAAGCTCTTTCAAAAATGTTAGAGTAAAAGGACCCTTTCTTCAGCTGGTTCTTTACAGGCAGACAAGTACACAAAACAAGGGGACAAAGAATACCTTTACAACAAAAGCTTTCAAAGTGTTTTCACAGCATTAAGTTTCCAGCAGACCTGTTCTAAAGGATAGCTCACTTCCACTGAATGAGTGATACCTAAAGATTATATAGATATAAAACACACAAGGCAGTACTAATGGAGCAATACTACACCACTTTGCAAAGCACGTATGGTTTATGTTAAAGAGAGCACAAAAATCCCGACAGCACCCAAGTTACACCAAGCAAACTCAATCCTATCCTATTTCCTCAGTGAAATTCAGAAAAGCAATTCCCACAAGTTCATTTTATGCAGACCGTTTATAATAAGTTCCTTCTTCAGACCACCCACTGCTACTTCCTCAAAGATGATTCTCAGTGCTCTGTTTTACAGTTCTCCAGAAAAGGCTCCATATGGTGTAACACCATTGTTTGAGAATTACTCTTCTGTGAGGCATCAGCATAAATTCCAACTCTCTTTCATCCCATCACCCCAAGATTAAATTTAACACAACTGTAGCCAACAAACATGTTCCTGCAGCAGCAGAAGTACAGTTGTCACAGCAATATCTGAATTCAACAGAACCAAGAGTACTGATTTTCAAAACTAAAAGCTCAATTACTCCAACTAGAAGTTGCCATCCACGCTTTCAAATAAAGGCTTGACCTACTCATTATTTAATTGCAGATAAAGGCAACAAATCAGAACTAGGGAATCACTTTATGAAAAAATGATTATTTTTACTACTTCTACTTAGAAAAAGAGGTATTACAGTTTTGAAGATTAAAGCACAGCAAATCCATTCATGAACAGACTGCCATATTGCTTTTGATTAATTTCCTGTGTCACAAAATCATGCAGATAACAACCTGTGTTTTAACCCCAGGCATTTAGACAAGAGAGAAAAAACTAAACCTCTGCAGTGATCAATGATTGAAAATAACAAACCCTAAAAAAATAAGGGAAATGAGAAGGCCACTGTTCTAGTTTAATTCCTCAGTACTGGATGAAGATGCAGGAGAGAGAAAAAAAAAAAAAAGACTGCATTTGACCAACTGAGATGGTAAGTTGTACAACAGTATAAACAAGACTGCTAAGAGATTTCTTAAGGTTTTCAAATTACCTTGTGAACTCTTAACGACCTGTAGCCTTAAAGGGAAAACTAATAACCAGCCAAACAAACAAGTTTCACAGGAGGTCAGATCCGCATTGTTATGTTCTACCTGCACCTTCAGATAAAGGCAACTTAACTGTGTGCATCAAAGGCTGTTCCAAAGTACCAGGGACAACCTTTGTAAAATACCTATATAAATAAAATTCCAGAGTTTGTAAGCTCTTCGGTCTTTGTTTTGAAGACGCTCAAAACACAACAATGACAACCTCCTCTCTCTTTTATCCAATATTCTTAGTGGCCAGAATTGGCCCGATACAGTATTAGAATGCCTTTTTAAATTTCTGGCCATAAACTGGAACATAAAATGCACTGAATTTAACATGTGACTATGGTGTGCATGATAAAACATTATACCAACACAGTGTTTCTCAGATTTTTGCATTTTTAGTAATATACTGTATATAGTCACTTCAATAACGACCAACAGCCAAGGAAACACAAGCAACCCTGAAGCTGCACTCCTACCTTGCTCACAGTTGGTCTTTCTCAAGATACTAAGTGACAGGGATAATCAGTCTGACTAAATTACAGCAGGTTAGCTGATTTGTTGCTGAAGTGAGGCAGGCAAGTTAAATCAAGATGGATACAGCAGTCAGAAGAGAAACTAAGGCCAGAAATAGGAAGGCAGAGAAGAAGGTTTTCTCAGTAAGAAATGTAATTGTGGCATCCTGTTCCAACAACAGAACTTCTTTTCAATAAAGAGTTTATTATGCAGCATGTGTCTGCAATGTAAATGTCCCATTGTTATCTATGGGAGAGCCCCCGGGCCTGAAGGGAGAAGGGAGGGCAGGACTGCATCACCCCTAGATCGCGGCTGGCGACGGAACCTGGCGCTCCCCAGGGCTGGTCAGCCTGGGCAGGACCGGCCCCGCCGGGCGTGGGCAGCGGGAGGTAGCCGCAGGGAGAGAACATCCATCTCCGGCCACAACCCCCTCCCAAGCTATTCCAACGACAGCATGAAAGAACTGTCCTTCCAAAACTTGGGTGACAGAACAACGAAGAGCACAAGCACACAGACGCCGATATCAGCGGGAGGCTGTGCCAGGAGCAGATCACGGCGGGCGCACGGACGGACAGATAGACAGCCTGGACGCTCGCCGCCCAGCATCCCGCCTCCGTCCGACACCCACGCGGCGGGCTCGGGCCAGCAGCGCCCGGAGGCCCCCGAAGAGGGGCCGACCCCGTTTCCCCCACGCCCAGCCCCAGGCTCCGGGTCCCGACGCCTCCCCGCGGCACTTACACCTCGGTCCTCCTCGGAGAGGAAATCTGGGCCGTCGTCCGAGCCTTCCTGCTTGGGGGCGAGGCGGNCGCGAGGGAGCGGCCACTGAGGGGAGGGTGGAAGGGAGGGGGGAACGTCGGGCGGCGCTTCGTTGGCGGCTGCGGGCGAGGGAGGGCAGCGGGGCTGGCCGCAGGCAGGGCGGTGGTTGCTTGTGTCGTAGCCGCGCGGTACGGGCGCTGCTCCCGTGCGCTGCTGGGGCTGGCGAGTACCGGGGCTGGCGAGTACCGGGGCGCGGGTGTTGAGGGCGCTGGGCGTGCGCCGTGCGCGGGGGAGCGGCTTTGTTCAGTGGAACGCGGCGAGAGCAGCGCGCCGAGCCCCGCAGCTCCGTCTGCAGGCCAGGGCCTCCACGCTGCCCTGCGCTGCTCACCGGCGTTCGTGCGGGAGACGGGCTTCGCTCGTTTGTTCAAGCCTGCGTGTGAAACTGCGCAGTGACAGCGCGAGAAATTAAGAGGCTCATAATACAGCTTTGATTTCTGGGCAGTTGCGTGATTTAAGATTGACAACTGCCTGTTTCACACTAAGGAGTGGAGCCTTTAAATGCCCCTTTGTCTAACGACAGTGGAAAAGGTCAGCATCCGCACACTAAAGCGGATTTAAGCGTGGAGGGAGTCTATGCCTGAGACTCCATTTTTGTGTGAATCAGAGCTAGAACGGCCAAGAAACAGCCTCAGGGTGGGGTTTCGTGATCAGAGTACTCCGATCTCGGTGTTGCCGAGGGATGCGGGCAGGTGCGGACATAGCGCTCCCCCGGGTCTGCCCTCACACAGAGGAGGGCAGCAGCCTACCCGCAAATTAAGCCTGCAACAAAATCGTAGTTTCCATCCTAGCTGGCTCCCTAGCCAAGCCCACAGTTAGTTACAAGCACTAGTGGGACAGGAGCACCGCTTGCCACAGCAGCACCATGTATTTGAGTGGAATTAAGCCCATCAGGAAACCACACCTTGAGAAATGGTGTTCATGTAGCCTCAAGATAAGTGAAGATAATGCTTTCTGAACTCTGCACTGCTTAGAAGAGTGCTTGAGGACTCAGAAAAGGAAATTGTTTCTTGAAAATTGTTCTTAGTATGGAGAAAGGTATTTGAGTATGCATTTTGTAAATAATTTTAAAAGCTGTTCTTTAAACAATATTCAAGTATGCAGCCTGTTTCTGTCTTGATACAGACATGTGCAATATAATCCAAAATACTGACTTACTTATGAGAGAAATAAAAATATTTTATGATGTATGGAGAAAGTATGAAAGACCTCTGGTTAAATACCAACTTTGTCATTCTGAAGGGGTAAAGACAAAGTCACATAGGAAACTGATTTCTGGGGATTCACCTGCATTAGTATCCTGTTCTGTGCACGTTCTGGGTTCAGTATCATATACCATTCCACTCAGCAAATGTCTTTTTTTATGGAAAAAAAAATGAATTTGGTGACAGATTGAGTTTGCTTTCTTGATATTTATTATTTACTGCTGGTACATTTTATTAGAACCAAAGGATCCAGGTCAAAAAGCTGAGGAACTGCTTCGCAAGGAACAATGACACAGTTTTTTCTTACAGGGGAGAGGGAAGTAGATGAGCTGACTGCTATGAATCTAGCAGGATGGCCATCTCAATTGCATCTACAAAAAAAATAAGATTATATAGCTTTCCATTGTGGCTCTGGGAGCATGGTCTGGTCATGTTTTGGATGGCACAGAGGCTCATAAGGGACCTGGTCTAGTGAAAAGTGTCCCTGTCCACAGCAGACACATTCAAACTAGGTGATCTTTAAGGTCCCTTCCAAGCCAGCCCATTCTATGATTCTGTGATTCTGTGGTATTTCCAAAACAGCAGCAGTGCTATGGCTCTAAAAGTTGACACCAAAAGTATTAATCTTTCATCCTGTCCTGATCAACTTATCCCAGGTCCCTGTCTTGCCCTGCTTTTCTCCCCATGCTCCTCTCCACTGGTAGAGCAATGCATGCTGCCTGCTGTTTCTGCTTCAGCCTCGGAGACAGATCCTACAGGCCATGGGGGCACCCTGGCTAGGAGGTGGGAGAAGAACATCACCTCTTCTCACTGCTCGTCTGTCAAGACTCAACGTAATAAACTTGCTCTGCAGCTCCAGGAGCAGTTTCTTTTGACAGCTGAGCTCACCCTACCTAACGAGTTTCCATCTCGGCTGTTTGCACACTCTTTTCTATGCCCATGTAACAATAATAAATCAAGTCAATGAACTAAATATAACCCAGGAAGAATGAAATTACACGTTGCAAGTGAGACGATCTGACGGTCCTTTGATATGACCGCATTCCTACCCTCCTCCACACACCTGGCTGTCTACACCCACTCTGGTCTTCAAGCAGAGGGTCTTCTTACTCCTGTCAACCTGTCTCACCAGCAGGAAAATTACATGGGGTAAAGGAGGGGGAAATTCTTTTAACAGTGAGTTCCACTGACTCTCATAAACTGTATGGATGGCCCAAAGGAGAATGCAGTTCAAAACCAAAAGAAAGAAAAGTCTTGGGGCTTTCGAGTGGCATCTTGAGAATGTATTCCCTTTACTAGCAACATCCTCCTTTAGCTCCAGAACACACTTTCTCACACAGCTACTCACTTTTGGCCTCATTTTTCCTCCCTTTTTTCCTCATTTTTTCTATTCAGATACCATATTGTCTTAGTCTCATTTTCAGCTGCGAAACCTTGGAGGCAAGGATCAGCATTATCTTGAGTTTACAGAGCTGTAAATACAAAGAGGAACCGAACCCGTGCCAGTTTGAGGAGCACTGCCGCGCTATTGTAACCCGGTCTCCCTATTTTAAAAAACATCCACCTGCAAAGACCCATAATGTCAGTAGATGGTGCTATATCCATATTTTTCGGAATTCTTTTCGGCCCAGGTTTATCCAACCAATAGCACTTCCTTTGTGTTTGAGCGTGTTATCCCTGGAAAATCAGAAGCCATAGGATTTAATATTTGGCTTTTATCAGAGAAGCACTGGGGAGATCGTCAGTCTTCCCACTCCATGGCATCATGTCACGTAGTACCGTCTGCACTGGATGACTCACCATGGAGTGATTGAATGGATGCAAGCATTTGATACAGGCAGGAACTGTAGTTCCAGTATTTCATTAACTGATATGTATTTTTTTTTAAGTGTGCAGAACTATTCTTCATGCACTTTTTTCTTTTTGCGAATTTTCTTGATTTCTCTTTCTAAATCTAATTACTCAAAGTTTCCTTCAAACTACTTCATGTACTACTGTTCATGTGAAGCTCAAATACAGCATCTTGCAGTCCAACTGTGGTTGTAAGGACCAGCTTTCCTGTATCTCAGTAACAGATTGATTCCTCCTTTTGTTTTGAGATAAAAATACTTTATTCTCTTACATACTTAATTTAAATTTTCTCTACTGATGCTAACTGAAACTGTATTAAGGACCCATATCATTAAAGCTTTATGATGGTGCGGTTTTTTGTTGGTTTTTATTTTTTTTTGACAGAGCAGATAATTACATTTTGTAAAAGATTAATCAATATTTACCTTTTATTTCTGTGAAAAACTAAGCTTTTAAGTGCAATATTGTCAGAAGTTTAAGGCTGAACATGAAAAAGACTTTAAAATCTTCTTATAAAACCTGTGTAAAAAGCTCAGTTAGCAATAGAGGCTTTTTACCTGTTTTGGAGATAGATCACTTTATAGCAAAAAATTACTATCAAACTCATCATATTGCCTTAGAAACACAGAGAGGATGTGATATGTAGGATTAAAAGAACAGACAGGGAAAATGGTATAATATTATAGAGAAGAAAGAGAGGAAACATAGCTTAGTACTGCTCAGTAAATCCTAGACACTCTGAGGAACAATAATTTCCATAAGAAAAGAAAATAAATATCTGTTTCTCAGTGTGGAATAGTCTTCTGTGAATTCCAAAGCATAACAGGGACATATGCAAATAGTAAGGATGTGTGGGTTTCTATTCAGACTGCAATAACCCAGAAAAGGCTCACTCTGCAGTTTTAAAAATCCTGGCCTCCTTGTTCCTGACTGTATGTATGCAGGTACATTGTAATGCAATTCATCACACTTCTTCCTTAGGAAAGAATAAAATTCTTTCTTTATAAAATTCATTTACATGGCATTATATACATTGTCTGCCATGAATAACTTAATGTCCATATGCAGTTACACTGATGCAGGAAGTTGAACTATCTAAAGCCTCATTTTTCACCAGTGCCATGAACTAACACCAAGAAGCTCTAAGGGGAAGAATATATTATGCAGTACACACAGGTAAAATTCACTTATTCTGAGCTCTGAAAATATTGACAGTTTTTTTCTGCTTTGGATTGCATGCTGTTATTTCTATAACAGATTGTAGGTGAACACTGATCTGCACAAATTCTTCATTACAAATTGATGCAAAAGGAGACTGCATCTCCCATAGCTCTTATAGGACTGTCTAGGAAGAAGCCTATAAAGACGTTTTCTCCTCCCTGGTTCACAGGCATGCATAGAAATGTTTATAAACAAGCCACAGACTGATCAGCATCAGCTGCCCACTCTGGATTTAAAAGCAATTGAACTCATCTCTTTTCCTAAACTCCAGTTCCTTCTTTATAAACCAGTTGAAACATGGAGTATTCCAGAGAACATTCTGAGAGAATTCTTTTTTATCGTTCTTCCTAGTTGTTAATGTCTTTTTTTTAAGAGAAAACCAAATTTTCCTGCCTCATCTTTGCTCCAGACTAAGGGTTTTACTTGTACCAAGTACAGCACAAAATTCTTTAATTCTTCATTGTAACAAAATTTACTATTATAACAGAAAAAGAAAAATCTTTTTGGTGACATGACAGCTGAAAACAGGGAGACTGTTTTCCCATGTTGGTTATCAGGTTTTTAATTTTAGAGCTGCCCGGTTTAATCCATGTGTTGTGGAGGGCAATAAGAATGCTTTGGGATATCAGCCTCATAGCAGTCTTAACTCTGTCAGTCAGTAACTGCAATGGTAAGAGCTTATGGGAGACTTCTCCAAAACAGTGTTATTACTCTTTTTGTGTCAGATGTCGAGATGAATCTGATGCAAAAATACCAGAAGACCATTTACAGTAGTGCTTGTCACAGCTAGGGAATAGTAAAATTGAAAAAACCCCTCAGTATAAATAAGGCCTTGTTGATGAAAGTGCGACCAAGAAGGATAAGGAGCAGATTTGCTAAGACTGACCTCATACACGTCATTCCTCAAAGGCCAGCTCTGCCCCAGCAGGGCAGCACCAGGCAGGGAAGACAAAGCAGCTCTTGTCATGTCTTGTCACTGGTACAATAGTGGGTATCAGGAAGGACTGCACAGTGCTGCTTATTTTGTCAGAACAGACTGAATGACACTTTCTGCCTAATTCAGTATATATCAGTATTGTTGGGGACTACTATTCTTTTGTTCCCTGTTATCTTATTGTCTTTTATACTCATACTTTTTGTTTGCTTTTTGATTATTTCCCCCTCTTTTTTAATATTTATCATTTTTCCTTCGTAGTATCTTATTCTCCTTCCAATCTGTCTCTTCCTTTCTCTTTGTTGGACCACCCCATTCCATACTCCAATTTCCTTTGGTCCTGACTGAGGGCAGCTGTCTGTTCTCTCCAGCTTATTGCAAAATTACTACTTTCCCCTCACTCCCAAACATTTAGGTCCTCTGTGTAATCTCTCATTCAATTTTTGTTTCTTTTCAATCTCAGTCTTAGATTCAGTCTTCTGTTCTCCTATTCTGCTCCTCACTGGCTTCTTGGTCAGTTTTTTGCTGTTGCACTCTTGAAAGAGGCACTCTTCTGAGTTCTCCTCTGAAAACCTTGGATGTCTCCCAGTGTTTCTTTGGAATGCCAGTGGTAGTAAGGTGTCACTTGCAGTGTGAGAGGCTGTGATGTTCTGCTCAAGGCAACATTCAAAGGCTGGCCAAACACTAACTGTGTGTTCTTTGTCTTCCTGCACTTATCAGGTTACCTTACCTGGACAGCATTCTAAAGGTTTTCTGACCAAAGTGGTCTCATTCAAAATGATCAAAGATAAGAAAAACCAAACATGTTACTTCTGACATGTTTACCAGAGAAAAGGCTTTCTTTGATAGATGCCATCTGTCTTGGTTTGAAAAGACAGGTGTTTGCTTAAGGAAGGCAGGAGCCTCCCCTGAAATGGAAAATGTAAACCCCTCCCTTCAAATTCAAAATTAAAATTTTGAAATTAAAAGGTCCTCAGGCAAAGATATGGGAAGAGGAATAGCAGTTCTTTACTAGGAAAACTAAAATTACAAATGCAATAGTACAAACAAAAAAAAAAAGAAAAAAAAAAACACCAAAAAAACCAAAAACAAAACAAAAAAACCCCCACTGACAGAGTCAGAATATGACCTGACACCCTGTGGGTCTGGCTGTTGGTAGCAGTCCGATTAAATGGTGGCTGCAGTCCTCCTGTAATGACAGATGTGGTTCTGTTGAAGCAGTGATCCTGTAGAAGGGTGTAGTCTTCCTCTGAAGATCCAGTGGGAAAGGTCTGCTCTTCTGGGAATCCAGTGGAAAAGGCAGCTGCTTCCCCAGGGAACCCAGTGAGAAAAGGCTGCCCTGGTGTCCCAAAAGCTCTGATTATATCCCAGAAGGAATGCTTGGCTCCTCCCCCTGGGCGGAGCATCTCCCAATGGGATGATGTAATTTTATTAGTCATGTGGTGACACTCAATGGCCCATTAACAGAAGATATTTCTTGGAGGGAGGATTGGTTTGTGGAAGAGATAAAGAAAACTGCCCAATTAACAGAAGATAACTGCCCCACATCTAAACAGATGGCAAATAGAATACACACTTATCTTTCAAGACACCATCAAGCAGCATTAAACCAACAATTATCTGAGGCATTAGTTAATGCCAGGAACAGCTCTTCAAATGTGATGACATCTGACTCAAAAGCAAAGCTGCTTCCATCTCCAAGTAAATCTGTTGTGACATTCAAGTTACAGCACAGCTGCATGGGAGCTGCCACCCTAAGACAGCCTATGTTTCATTTATGATCTCAAGCTCCGGCTTGCTCAGCAGTCCAGTAAAATAAAATAATTCTACGCTGCATCCAAATGTGTTCCTTTCTATGTAGTATCTGCAGAGCCAGAGGCATTAGGACTTGAGGGGTAGTCAGAAAAGAAAAAACTGGGCCACAGAGACATTGGCTGGACAACCAATCACGTTCTTGGTTCTCTTTTTCTGACTTAACAGCTATGGAGATGCAGATGCTTGTTAATTTTAAATTGTGTTGGACAGCCAGTTGCAGTAAGAGGCATGGGTTAAAGTGCAGCCCCAGAAAGCACTCACTGTTTAGCTTCACTCCAGTTTTACTTCCAGCTGTCTGCTTTTGAGTTAACATCTTCTGAGACAGCTTGACAACTGATGGTGCTCACTGCAAGCAGCCAAGATGTGCAGGTTTATCATAATAGCTGTATGGAGTAACTGATTCCCATAGTGTGAGCTGCGGTCCATGCTTCCAGACAGGCCAGTTCTCTTGATCTGGAGATGATGAATGTGAAACAACTAAGGGTGTTTTGGATTAAGCTCATTGCCATCACTGAACTCCAGCTGGCAACTAACTACCACACAGCTGCTCACTCACTCCCCACTCCCCACTCCCCATTCCAGTGGGATCAGGAGGAGAATCAGAAAAAGGTAGAACCACAGGGTAGAGATAAGAGCAGTTTAATACTTGAAATAAAGTAAAATATAAATAGAACTCAAATTTTAAAAAACCAGTGATGCACAGTATAATCGCCCACTACCCATTGGTCGATGCCCAGCCCATCACCAAGCAGCACTCGGTGCCCTTCCGAGTAACTCCTCTACTTTTTATACTGCCCGTTCTGTGGTATGGAGCATCCCTTTGGCCAGTCTGGTCAGTTCTCCTGGCCAGGCTCCCTCCCAGCTTTTGTGTACCTCCTCACTGGCAGAGCATGAAACAGTGAAAAGTCCTTGACTTGGGGCAAGCACCACTTACCAACATCTAAAACATCGGTGTGTAACCAACATGATTCCCATACTGAATCTAAAACACAGCACTGTACCAGCTACGAGGAAGAAAACTTACGCTATCTCAGCTGAAACCAGGACACACATCAAAGGCCATGCTCCTGCTAAGGGGAAGTCATATCACTCCATGTCATGCCCCCACTCTCTCTGTTGTCCCAGTGCTCCCTCAGTGCAGCCCCAGGGGCAGAGAGATGAGGGAGCTGATCCAATTTGCCTGTTTTTCTTGCAGGATCAGTTTCACTCAGGCCAGCACAATAAGAACATAGGGAGAGTATTAAGGGTAGCACAATGCTTTTTAGAAGCAGTGCAGTTTTAGGTTGGCTCAAACTAATCAGGAAACCTCTTGTGGCATTGCTAGTACATTACTTCATCGTGGACTTCAGGTACATTACAGTAAAGCAGCCTACTGTGAAAATCCAGCAAGCACACCAGAAAAAATCTGCATGGCTTCTGCTGTGATGTTTTAGAGTAGTGCAGCAGTTTTCACTGATGGGCGGGATGTGCCGTCAGGCAAACACGCTGAGCCCATCTAAGCACAAATTCAGCTGCGGTAGCTTGTATGACAAGGGAGGTCTGCACAAAGCATGCATGGCTAAAGATAACAAAAGCACTTGTCCATCAGCCTCTTGACAGCACAACTTTATTATGTTGTCCAGGCCAGGCTATAATCTGGAATGAAAGTTAATGAAATAACTTTTGGGTTTCCATTAGCGCTTTATTGAATTGCAATAGTCCCGCAGTCAAGGCAAAGATAATATGATACTATGAGAGGTTATATATTTGCATGTAGAAATCAAAACTGTAATTGTGTATTTGAGCACGAACAAGCATTGTATTGCAATGTGGGGAGCTGAAATGTTTGGTATTTAAGCCCCTGACCTGTACTGTGTGTGGTCAGACAGAGAGATACTCATAATGCTCATGAACAGGTCCAGGATCAGCTCTTCAATGAAGAACCGAGCAGTGTTAAAGATGTTTTTTTGTCCCAGCTGGACAATGTGTATTGGAGGGAAGGAAAGAAAGCACTGGTGCTTTGAGTTTCTTTTGTTCTTTTTCCACATTAATGCCTTTTGACTTACAGATTTCTGCATCTGAGTGGGTGGATTTGATGGTGAACAGGTGAACCAGCGTAACTGAGAATTTTACCTGTGGCCAAAGCCACATGGGTGGCTCTGCAAACAGAAACTGAACCAGCCTAGGAAATGTTGCCAGTCCTCCCACTGGGATGAAAATTTCTCATTCCCAAGCTACAAAACTAAATCCAGAACATTAGTTTGGGTTTGGGAATCTCAGCTGTGTTATCCTAACTGCCATCTCCAGATCTGTCCACAATTATCACACTAACCGTGACATGTAGGGCCAAATCCTGCTGATGCATGGAATAACATGGACTCCAAAAAAAATCTTAAATCAGGGCAATGTTTGAGCCCATGCAAAAGGCAGGGAGTTGAGTGTCCTGTTCATTGCTGCTGCATTCTCAGGTACTCTCCTCTGCCCTCGTGGTAGACACTGTACAAGTGCACAAAGCAATACATACCAGCAGTTGGAGAGAGGAGCTGTGCCTCAGATGAGGGATCCTCATCCAAATCAGGGGAAAAAAGACAATAAATTCAGGCTCCCTTCTGGAATGTGTTCCTTGCACTTTGTGCAGTAGTAATGTTACAGCTTTGGCACTGAAAGTGTAAGGACCTGCATAATGGAGCTACAAAAGGAACACAAACCCTTAATAATCTCTATTTTTGAGAATTATTTCAGGAATATTACCCACATTAACAAGACAATCAGTAAGGCACCTCCTTCCACTCAGCTCTTCTGCTAGTGGAAATCAATGTTTTTCCATTAAAGTCAATGGAGCTTTGCTGATTACATGAAGTCAAAATCATTATGTACAGTTTATTTGCTCTAGTCATTTTGTAATGCTCTACAATAGGAAATCTTTTACCTCTGCTTCTTTTATAAGATACAAAGGACCCATGCAGTTTCAGGTCATTATATTTGTTCTAGTCCCACCTTCTCAAAAAAAATATCCTTTTGCTCTCTCTCGCTTGAGGGGGCAGCTATGACTAAGTGGCTGAACAAAACCTTCAGATTTACCAAACCTGCAATGCAGCTTATTTCCCAGCATTTAAGGCAATGCTATTTTTGGAATTCAAACTTTGAAATCTCCCCAGAGAATCAGTGCTTAGGACAAAGGTAGGCCTTTACAAAACAGTGTAAAGTTCAATTGCAAGTGCACCTAATAAAGGTCTTTGTTAAATTTTGCCTTTCACTTCTCACAAAAACATTTCATTTGCTGTATTTCTTATTTTACATCTCAAATAATCACCCAGCTGTAGCACTGAAGACTGAGGAGTTACAGTAATATGTCCTGGCAATGGATTCCCCCTCCAGTCTGGGCTGATTTTTCCTAGCTCTAGACTTCATATAATCCTGTGTCCCAGGCATATAGTCACAAAATCAGCTCTGAGCCACCAACAGCTAAGAATTTTACTTAATCATGATTACTTTATCTCAGTGTATACATTAATTTCTGATCCATAAAACACACCAGTGTTCTGTAGCACTACAAGATTGTAGCGAATCCTGCAGACAAACCACAACTGGGTTACACCAAGTGAGTACCTGTGGACAAGCTCGTGGGAAAGAACACTAAAATGGGCCATACTGCTGATTCATGAGGTGCCACTTCCCCCTGCAACGCCCCTGAACGAATGCCCCAAGGTGCACAGCTCTGAGATCCACGTGAATCATAAAATGGTTTGGCTGCTTTTGAGATATGATTGTGTGTGACCTGTAAACTTTGTGATGAACTAAATCAAATGAGAAGAGCAAGTAAGGTTCAATCAGATTTGGTAAGGCTCTTTGTTAAATCTACACATTTTCAGCTTAAGTCCCATCCTAATGTTCTACCAATTCTTCTGACCCCCTCCTCTTTGGGTCACCTGCTGTTTACATCTGGTTCTCAATCTAAAACACATCAATGCTGAAATTTATTTTAAGGATGTGCAATGTCACAGCTGAGTCTAATTGATTCATATGGGGTGACAAGGCAGTCCTGTAGGGCTCCACAGTGAGATAACAGCATGGTCCTTAATTGAAATTTGGCTATATGATGTTTACAGAATTTATGAATGCGATCAACAATAACATTTATAGCAGTTTCATTGTTTTCATATTTCCCCTCTTTGTACATTTCTGAGACACTGTTTAATAATTATTAAAAAAAGATATTAGAAAATAACTTAATTTTTTCTATTTTTAGCATTTTAATTTTGAATAAAGTATCAAATATTTGGGGCTAAATTTATTAACAATAAAATTGACATATCAATCTCTTAATATTAGTTTTTAGATTTAACCAAGAAAGAGAATAAATGAACTAGGTAGCTGCCAAAGCATGTGTCTCTGAGCTGAATAATGATCAGGATTTTATGGCACATTTGAAAGGGAAGCATAATAAAAGATAAAGAAGGATCAGAAGTAGGATAAAAGTACACCACTTAGCATGGATAAGTTATTCTAGACTTATTTGATATAATGATTTTGTGTTCTTTAGAGAGATAGATTCTAGACCTAATCTTGCTGGACTCCTGATGGTATTTTGTATAATATTAATTAAGATGAAAATCAAGACTAACATATGAACTGTAAAGCATGTAAGAAACTGACTCAAGAGGAGTCTTCTGCCAGGAGAAAGGGAATTATTAATGGAGTTTCCTAAATTCACTTTGGGAATAATCTTATTTAATCTTCTCATTAATGATCTTGGCACAAAAAATAGGAGGTAAATGAGCAAGTGAAATCTGCTAGAACAAAAAACTGGAGGGTACTTCTGATACAGAAGAGGATTGGAGTATCATGCAGGAAGACCTCGAGGACTGCAGTGAAAGAAATAGGATGGAATTTTTAGCAAATATTGCAAAGTGATGATCTTAATGGGCCAAAAAAAATTTCCATAAGAGCAGAGGAGAAAAAAGAATTAAATATACTAGTCATGTGATATAATCAGTCTTCTATGGAAAAAGGCAGAGGATTCTGTGATGCAGAGAAAGCAATGCATTCATATCTTAATAATCTGTAGTGTTAAAGCCTGGTCAACTGTGTCTGGAAAAGATAGATTCAGACTGGACCAGGTACCAAGAGGTGCTGCTAGAACAATGAAGAGGATGAAAAAGGCTATCTTACTGGAAATATCTTGGTGTGAACATATAAAAGAAGGGAATATGGCATCAGAGGATAAAAAAAGGAGGGGGGGAGGGAAGGCTAGTCTAAATAAAGAACAATACAGGTACAAAATAAAATGCCCAAGAATGTATTTAGGCTAGTATTAAAATAAGGCCTCAAGGCATCAACACAGGATTCTGAAACATCAGGCTTTGACCTGTTCAGTGAGTCCACCCTGACAGCATGTGGAGTGCTGAATTTACAGCAGTAAATTTTTATAGATTTTTATAGAGTAACTTACAGGGATGCCTATCTCACTTCCCAGATTGTGGGTGCATGGAAATATTTCTTGGCATCTCATAATTGGAGCTTAGGCTGAGAAAAACACGTTTACTTACCTCTGATCAAGGACAGTGATCGGGACATGATTCTGAAGGAATTAAATTAAACTCACAGTGATGTTAAGCCATCAAAACAGATAAAGAATTGTTCTGACAACTGAATCTTATTCTTCAAAAAAACTCACTAGCTTATTAAAGAGACACTAAACAGACAAATAACACAAGTAAGGCATGTGTTAGATGTGGAGATGTTGATGTTATGATCTCCAAGAGCTGAATCTACGAAGTGCACAGTGAGCTAGATAGGATGATATATAATCACCACGATGATACAGACATCCCTGTGTCTGATTTCTAGATGTCTGCTCCCTAATCACTAACAAACATAGAATATTTGTACAGTTCTGGAAGCAGAAACCAGGCAAACACGATCCTGGCCAGTAACCAGTGTCCTTCAAGATGCAAAAAGTTATGCTGCATTCAGTGTGAGGGTGTGTTTGTACACTGATTTGCACCTTGGCAGTATCTTGGCCATCAGACCAGGCTGTCACACAGGAACACCAGTGAAACCCCTAACCTGCAGTGCAAACAGAGATTGGATTTCTCATACCTAGTTAGGGCACTAACAGGTGAATTAGAACTATAACTAGTCACAAGAGAGATTAATCCAGGTTTCTTCCATAATGGGTTGATCTTCTAATGTTTTTTCTTACAGTTTTGTGTAAAAAATGGAGGGAACTCACCCATTTATTAATTAATATGGCAATAAGACTGGGCTGTGCATTGTCTCTGCTGAATCTAGTGCTGTCAGTTTGTGCTAGTTACATTTAAGTACCCTTATTACACTGGGCCACTGGGGAGACTTGGGCAGGAGAGTCCAGATCCTGCCTTACAAATGGCCCCCAATGTTAATTCTGTTTTCTGAACTTAAATTCACAAAAATGAGGAGTGCTTCTATGAGTATACAAAAAACACAAAGTCACAATACACAGGTGCTGATCCAAAAAGGCTGTAATAGATGTGAATGACTACACGATAACAGCATTTATCATTGCTTTTGATATATTAAAAAAGTGTGTTATTAGGTTAAATTAATAATACATATCTAGAATAACTTTTTGATTAAAGACTCATGCCTGCATTTCTTGTATATATTGAGACCCATAACTTTTCAGTCTGGACTCTTTGTTGCCTAAAACTGCAAATCTGTGTTACATGCTCTGAAATATGCATAATGCTGGTAAAATGTTTGGCTTCATCTATTGTACACCCAGTGCATTTCCCTGCTGCCATTAACATCACACCATACTGTTCTAATGACTCCAGACAGTAATGAACTTCTAATAAGCATTTCTAACTTCTGCTGATTTTAATGGAACCACACCTAATAATGCTTGGATTACATCAATCCTGACAAAAATCCCCTCCAACTTAATTTTTTTAGCATATTCCTGCACTGGTTGAATTCCATATACACATCAGGTGAGCTATATTACCTATTATTTTTGTTGTCTAACTAGTCTATAGTAAATTCCTAATTTACTTTCCCAGTTAAAACACCACTAGATACAATTCATCTGGAATGCTAATAGGAAAATGAAGCTGAAAAAACGAAGATTTTCTCACTAATTAAGCGAACAAAGCAAAACCCAAACTCTCTAGAAGTGCTGGCCCTTAGATATTCAAAGCTCAGTGACTGTGCTGTACATGGAGCATGCTTGCCTACACCCTTCAGAATACTATGGCATGGCAGGATTCCCAGTCTCTGAAAGCTTGTAGTCAGAACTTCAGAATCTGAGGAATTCAGTCAATTCATATCACGGATCTTCATGGGGGAAGGGTGGTCAGAACACTGTTAAAAGGGAGGAAGCAAGAGCTGGAGTCAGGCATGCACATGTCTGATGTAGTGTAACTCCCAATTTCACCTTAAATTAAACACCAAAATGCCTTTACATGTCTTGTGCTGCATGATCAACAGCTGAGTGTTGATGGACTGGATTTCATTACCTACCAGAGACCCAAACATCTGATTGTTCTGATCTTTGTTAAATACATTGTGAGTATACACACCAGCCATGTGATATATGGACAGAGAATGTCCAATTCTTCCTGGAAGCACTGGATTTACTGTACAAGAGATATGTAACACAGGAGCCCAGCATCACCTGGAAATACACTGAACAACATGCAGGAGCATGGTTGCTGTCATGAATCATAAAACCATTTCTAAAATCATAGAATAAGTTGGAAGGGATTAAAATCGTTGATTCCAGCTGTTTACCCAGCAATGTCAAGTCTGCCACTAAACCATTAAACCACATCCCCAAGTACCAAACCTGCACATCTTTCACACACCTGCAGGGATGGTGACCCCACCACTTTCCTGGGCAGCGTGTTCAAATGCTTGATAACCCTTTTGGTGAAGAAAGTTTTCATAATATCCAATCTAAACCTCCCCCAGTGCAACCTGAGGTCATCTCCTCTAGCTCTGTTACTTGGGAGAAGAGACCGACCCCCACCCGGCTACAAACTCCTCCTTCAGGGAGTTGTAGAGAGTGACAAGATCTCCCCTGAGCCTCCTTTTCTCCGGGCTGAACACCCCCAGCTCCCTCAGCAGCTCCTCACCAGACCTGTGCTCCAGACCCTTCCCCAGCTCCACTGCCCTTCTCTGGACACACTCCAGCCCCTCAATGAACACTAAGTTTAGCTCCTCCACGGACAGCCCGCATACCAGATGCTGAACAAGGCAATTCTCAGAAACATCTAAAACATTCCAGGCATCATGCCTCCCTAAACAACCAAAAAAACCCAAAAAAAACAAAAAGAAAAAAAAAAACCTCACAAGGTTTTCCAAAGCAAGGGAGAAGTGAAGAGTCACAAATTCACTGCCTGATCAGGCAGATATAAGCACCAGAAATGGGAGGGGGCATTCAGCCCAGCATCTGCAGGAATTCCCCTTTTATCCCACTCATCTCATTAGAGTGCCTTCATTAGGTTGTCAAATAGCACCCTCAGATGGCTCCACTTCATATATCTCTTCATCAGATTTTTCTTTTCTTTTTAAAATCAGGAAAAGGACATATATCCTTACTGCAGTGCTGTCAATTCCTAGTGCTTCTGACTGCAGAGAAAAGCCCAAGGAGATGAATAAGCTTAATACAATGTTTCAAAAAAGGAAGCAGATGAAAACTCTTAAAAGGTATTGTGTTAGTATAAATTCTGATTATACAAAAGGTTACTTCAAGATTTATTGAATCTAACTTTTTAACATGTAATATGGCCTCTAATTCTTGTAGCAGTTTTCTATACCTTTTATAATACTGAGATTTTCTTGATTTTACTAGGAACCAGTGCATTTGGCAATGAAACAGTGAGCCATGCAATTAACTTCGAGCTTCTGTGTTGATACACAGTTTATTTCACACGATTTCTACAGTTTCAGTTTTCAATATATCATAAATTCATGCATCTGTAGCATTTCCTCACACTGTAAGTACTTAACCACTTTCATGAAAGCTAACAGCTGAAATCAGATGCTTTAATGATTGCAAAAAAAAGGAGAGTTCATGCTTCTGGCACTGAGGAGAGCATAAAATAACCCAATATGGCAATTTCCCTTCTAAATGGTGCAGTCTGGATTTCTGAGTTAAATCCTGTGGAGAGAATGGAACTGTTCAAACATCTCAAGAGATTATTTCAAACTGTTTGACACTTTGGTAAACTTTGATAGTCAGGTTTACTCTTTGAATAATTTCTTCATAATCCTTCCTCATAAGGATTCATATTTTTAATAGAAGAAAACAGTAAATAGATCAAGTGGTTTGGTTTGTGGGGTTTTTTATCTTGTTTGCTCTCTGTTTATAATGAAACTAAAGGACACTTCTAATATGAAGGAACAGGACCAGAGGAAAATCAGAACTAGCAGGGAGCAAAAAAGTGATGAAAGGAAGTGAAACTGAGGCAAGTGAGGTAAATAAGAGGATTAGAGGGAGCAGGTGAGCAATATCTAGGGGATAAAGCTTTGGAGGAAGGGGGAAATGCTTTGGAGGAGGCAGGACACAGCAAATCAAAGGCAGGGCAAAGGCTTGGGTTTGTCATTTTCAGGGAGACAAAGACACAGCAGGACACTTACACCTGTTCAAAGGGAACTAAATGTTGCTGTCTATGAAAATGAAAAATTCTAATCTGAGAATATTTTTTATTCCTTTTGCATACAGCATGACTTGTAACTTCACTACCATTAAATGAATTTAATGTCAGTGATAACAGATACCATGTTACCATAACAGCCTTTCTGTGCATTCTTTCATACTGTGCCCAACAGATGGGAAATCGAGCCTGATAACATTATAGGAATTCCCCCAAAAAAGATTAAGGGAAGTGGTTGCTTCTATAACCTTCACTTTAATTTTCAGACCCATAAAAGATGTATTTCTTCAGAAATACATTTCCAGTACTTGGAAATCGTCTTTTAAAAGGCACAACAGATGTTTGTGAAAACATCAAGACATTGATCACAGGTAGAAATATTCTATATTTAACTGGAGAGCTCCAAGTTTATAATAATAGAAAATTATCTCAGACTAATATCACAAAGTAGCTAGAATATCTCAGATATTCTCATAATATCTCATCTCTCTGATGCTGATGCAATGTTGATGAGATGGTGCATGATTATTTCAGGATTAAGCACTACAATAATAATCTCATTCCCACTGAGTGCTCCTAAATACTCTCAGCAAACCCATTTGTCCCTCTTCCTTGACTGTGATCCCAAATCTGTAGGAAGAAATAGCTCCATAAAACTGGGTCAAGCAAACAGTTTACTCTTTCCTACAGAAACTGTGTATGTTATATCCATAATACCTTCCTCCTTCGATACAATTTAATCCAGTCTGTATTAGGCTGAAACATGATGCAGTGTGGGGAAAGTGAGAACACCAAAACAAAAAAACTAACAAAAAGGAAAAAACAGATCCTAATGGGTAACTTCAGGAATAAAAAATAAAGGCTAGCAGAGGAAAATACAAGCTTTTAAAAGGTATTAATTTTTTCTCCCAAAATATTCCCTTTTGTAATTAAAAGTTTTTATCTCATAGCTGAAAAAACATGTGCATGCTCACATTGATACTGTAAAATGTGACTTACAAAAATCCTATATTCTTGTCCATTAAGCACTGATTGCGATCCAAACACTATCTTAAGAAGAAACGGAGAGGATCTGTATTTGCACACAATGTAAGATGCTGATGCAAACAGAAATAATTTTTCTCACATTTCCACAGTTTGCTATTACAGCAGAAAAACTAGTTATTAACACCACTGCTAAATAAAAAACCAAAACAAAGCAAAACAAAAACAACAAGGTAAAATCTTACCCTCACTGTTTTCCATAGAAGACAGCTGTTAAATTAACATAAGATTCTGAGTTACTATTAGTGTTAAATATATATGTATGTGTCATCATTACTTTGTGCACAAAATCACTGCAGATAAACACAGAGCCAGCCACATGTTTTTGAATTTGGTGTGGACAAATGAATTACTGGTAGTATCTCAACTTTGTACTTTCTCTTACCACAGCTCTTTTCTGGAGTTTTCCAAGACCGTGCGCAACACACGTGACAAGGTCACATTTTGCACCTGCAGGTACAAAAGCTGAAAACCATTATGATGCCTGCATGTAATTGCAGTGCTGTGTTTTGGCCCGATGCTGCACAGTGGCATGAGACACATTCTTTTCTCCCTTCTGGTAATCAGGAAAAAAATGAAATTCATAGCTGAGATCCTTGACTGTATTACCCTAAGAAAATGTTGTAATTGCAGTCTGTCCATTCTATTCAGGAATAGAAGGTGAAATACTTTAAATATTGATACCATAGTGACCTCAACATCTTCCAAGGGAGGAAATTCATCCAGCTATGCAAGAAAGCAAAGCAAACTGCTCTGATATGAATGCTCCAACACTTCTTCTATCTGATCACAAAGATCTATGGCAGGTGTTCAGTCAGGAAGATCACCTAACTTTAAGAGTTGTCATTGTCCTTGCAAAAACTGAGACTAGCTCAATAAAATAAATAAATAAAATTGATTTCTATTATTACTAATTTTGATGATGACTACTTTTAAATGTTCCTCAAGCTGTGTTGCGAGATTACATTGGCAATGCTGAACACTAGGCAGTTAAAATTGTAATGGAGTTAAAGTGACTGAATTAAAATAATGAGATCAAAGCAACTGCCAGAATTATCAAAAGGTTATATATCTAAATATAGCTTGTCCTGAAGATACTTCCAACCAGTGCACCTGTTGAAACTAAATCGATAAAACTGGCTAGAATCAAAGCCAGGTGTTTTTGTCAGGACAGGTAAAAAGAAAAAATTTTTAAGTTGTTATCACACCCGGCTTGTAAAGTCTCTATCTGAGCAAAATTGAAACATTTTTTCCTGCTTCCACAAATTTTCTGTGTTGGGCTATTCCACACAAACCTGAATGAGCTGACCTTTCATCAGAATAACCCAACAGTCAGAGATGGCACGTAGGGTCAAACATGTTCAGTGGCCATGCAGGCTAATACCATGCATTTGTTTCCTATGGGTATTCTACAAGATGCCTTTCTACTTTAGTCACACAGAATAAATATTGTTTAGGAATTCTGGTTACTTGGAAGGAGAGTTCTGGGAACTGAATTTGAAATGTGGATGCAGAGAAATAATGCAGCACTACAAAAGGAATTTGTCAAGCAGATGACTAAAAACCCTCAGGTGACAGATTCTGCATCAGTATATTCAGTGAAGAGCTAAAATTATGCTACTACTGCTTAAAAGAATTTATGCAGGCAATGAATTCTGTGGACTGGGAAGTGTTTCATCTTTAAGTCATGCTTAAATAACAGAACTAAGATTCAAAAATATGACCATGAATTATATTTGTCACTTGCAGTCACCTAATTAAGAACTACACCCGTTCATCCTCAGTGCCAGTAATTATTGTATTTGGTGTAATCAAAACCCACACATTTTTTAAGGATTGTTCAAATGCAGCTTAGGTGCATCTGTCCATATGACGTGGCTAACCAAGAGCACTTGTAGCAGGGCTTCACTTTTGTAGGAGTAAACCACATTTCACTGATAAAGAGCCGTGTGTTCACATTTCATTGCACGAAAGCATTGAGATAGTTGAGACTGTGGAATCAGTACGTTCAGGCAGAGCAAAAGATAACATAAGCCCAGTCATTACAGCTGCAAGCTCCTACTGAAATTAAAAGGAAACAAATCCTCTGCTGTAACCCTTTCCCCCCCACCAGATGTACAGGTCTCTATGAAAAACTGCTGCTTCTAAACCTTCTCTGCTTCTCCACACCATGTTTGCTACAAGCACATTCCATTTTCTGTTGAAACAGGCAAAATGGAAGAAAAGCTTAGCTCTCACATCAGCCTTAATAGAAGGTCACAGATGAAAGCAGTGCTGCCACTACAAGGAAGCAGACACAAATAAGGCTCTCTAAACTGCTTCTCAAAACCACATCTCTTTTTCCAAGCCAATGTACACCCCGCAGCTGCGCTCACCAGAGATTAACTGATGCTTTTAACTTTCTGCATAATGGAAAAGGTTTCGAGGAGCCCAATATTGCAGCAGTTAGTTTTTCTAAATAAAACTCCTACAATCACAAACAAGAAAGGGGAAAAATAGATACTAAAAGGTACAAGTGGAGATTGTCTGTAAACCTTTACAGAAGACAGTGGGCAGATGGTAGGGATCTGCAGTGACACAGCTGTTTTTAAAAATAAGGAGCTGGAAGAGGAGAGGCATGATTACACATACATTTCTAAGCCTGTACACACAAGAATAAAAATTAGGCTAGCAGTGGAAAATTGAAGTTTGCATATTATTTTGTAGCCCAAATTGACATTTAGAAACTTCTAAAAATAATCAGCAGCACCTTCAAGTTTCTTTTCCAATCATTAGTTTTCTAAATAACTATGAAGGAAAGCTGGCAACAGAAACATTAACCTACAATGAATTATTAAAAAGACAGTCACACAATCTTAAGAATCTCAAAATTCCTTTCAGTACCTCCAATTAGCACATCTTTCCCTCTAAGCTTTACAATGTAAAAAGACAATTCTATAAAATCATTAAATGAACATAAATTGTCACCTGTTTGAACTTCCTATGAAAAGATTTAATTTTTACTGTTGTATTTATTTTTCAGAGGTTACTAGTAGAAAGCACAGATAAATAATGCAAGAACGAGTAAGATGTATGGGGATTCTTGTAGATTTAACAGCATGGGAGGTGAGGCAGAGAAATGTTCAAATTCAATAGGGTCAAGCACTGGATATGAATTTAGTAAAAATAGAACATTTTTAAACTAAACAGTAATTTTTGTTTAAAAACTTCAGAATGAGACCTTTCATTCTTTTTTAATGCTAATTCTTATGTATGTTCCCCACAGCCATAGAGAAGGCTTATGTTAGGTAAACAGTAAAAGGTTTTTTAATGTACGTTGTAAAAGCCTGCCTTCTCCAGAGAATCCAATGAAACTGTTTCTTCAGAGTTTTGTTTACAAAATTAACTCTTCCAGATAACATATTCCTAGATTTAAGAAATCTTACATTAACAAGAGAGATGCCACTGACACCAAAACGATAATATTTTGATCTTTCTTCATGGAGTCAATTTTTTCACACTACATCAGATCACTTTCTTCCCTATATTAGAAATGACTTGCCAGTGTAAACATACTTTTTTACATTTGCTATATAAAAGTCATCTAATTTTCTGAACACATGAGCTGGGATCCAACAAAAGAAAAAGGTTATGTAGAACCAATCCACTAAAAATTTCTTTATATCCATCTCCAGAGCCACCGGTGCTGGCTTTTGCTACAGTTGGATATTGAACTGAATGGGCAGCAGATGAAACCTGTCACAAAAATCCAGGTGTTCCACAACTTCTTTCACAGTATCTGGGCTGCTCCCAGTCCAAAGACAAAAAAGTGATTAGCCTAGGTGCTGTCTAGCACACAGACAAACTCAACAACTGAAGACATTTAAATTAATTTTATTTATACCAGGTTTTCAAAATCAGAAATATTTCAAAGAAGTTCAATATTCATAGACAGGTGCTACATTGATGATCTTTGATCCACCATTAGTGCTGTGTTTTCACTCTACAATCATTAACTTGCCACCACAAACTAAAGGGGACTTACAGAAGTTTATAAAAAATAGGCAGACATGAAAATTTGGTTTATACTGGAATTGGCATAAGAGAGTAAAGCTTATTATCAAATTGTGGCAATTGCTGTTCTCCATCACTTGTTCTGAGGGAACAGTAGAGCAGGAGAAGTCTTCCACTTCAGGTTTAACAGAGCATACTCAAACTCCACTTCATGATCTGACTAGGAGTGATTTTTACACTCAAATCCATGTAAATTTAAGCTTTGCACTTCTAAAATTGCCACAAGCATAAACCTCACTTACATAGTCGAGTCTTGGATTGATTTGCTTTTTCAGAGAAATCAAACCCATCTATCTGTACCTCTTCCAGGATTTACCAAATCAAACAAAACTGCTGGCTTTGAAATATTTTTTAGAACAAAAATGTCATTTTTGCACAAGCTACTCTCATGAAAAATTTATTTAACATTTCTTTATCAATAAAATAACTGAAGCCAAGATTTCCAAAAGTCACATCTACAGAGAGATACACAGAAGATATTCAGCTTGAGAGGATTTTCCTCCACTTCTCGATCACAATGAGGCCCTCACCATTTTGCATAATGACAGAAAACAACAGCTGACAAACCATTTTGGAACAGATGCCAGCTGTCTCTCATTTGTTTTATAATTCAAACAGTAACAGTTCTGTAGCACTTTATTGGTTTGTTTTTTTTAAAAGCAAGCCATCTGAATTGGACCTCACATCAGTCAGTCAGTCATTCATTTCAACAACAAACTGAAGGCAGGCTGATCCTTTTGGATCCAACACTTTAATTTGGTAGGAATCTTATATAAAGACAGTTTGTGCTTCAATTTCATAGCTAGTTGGACTGAGTGAATATACACCTAAGCTAGTTTAAAAAAAAAAAAAAAAAGAACCTATAATATTCAAGAAGCCACAGACATTTTTCCAGACTGCAGCAGAGACAAACAATAGATTTAAACACTGTATTCCTTCAAAAAAGTTTACTGTCTAAAATGAAAATTCAAATGGTTTATTAACATTTTCCATTTTGGCTTTTTCTAAAGAAACAATTTATTCCTTGTGAAAAATCAGTTAAAAGATAATTTCATTTTACTGTACTGAACTCAGGTTAAACATAAAGCACAAAGATCTTTACATTAAACTGGGCTTTGCATACAACATGAATGATCAGAAATAGACTATTTTGAGGAATAAAAAGTTGTGGAGTTTTTTTTTTTTCATCTAGACAACATGCATACCATCAGTTACTTTGCAATCTTAAAAGGTACCTGAAAGGAGAGTTTTGTAGAACAAAACCGAGACTCATTAATACACTTAGTAAGTCAGTGGTCATCATGCCTTTTTACTTAAATTCTAGTAAAGTTTAGTCTACATAGAACAGCGAACACAATGCGGTGTGCAAGTCATA
>VWZV01005839.1:39223-106206 GCA_013397155.1 Irena cyanogastra
CCCCCGCAGGGTAGAGCCCGCAGGCGGCGGGGCCCGGTCGCCCGCCCGCCAGAGGCAGCGTCAGCGCCGGACTGCGGGTGTCTGGCCTGGGCCCCGCAGCCCCGGGCGGCCCCTTCAGCTGGCCCTGGCGGCGGCCGGCTGGCTGCTGAGGGGGCGACGCGGCCCCTCCGCTGGGCTTGGAGCATCAGCGTCAGCCCGGGGCACGATGGCGGCGCGGCTGCTCAGAGCCAGGCACCGCTGCCCTCCCTGCCCCGCACCACCCCGCCCTGCTCCCCTAGCCGAGGCGCTTTCTGCTGCTCTAAAGGGTTTGCCCCCTGTTCACGGTTCGTGGCCGGGCGCTGTCAGGCTGCCCGCTCACGCCCCACGAGCCGGCACAGGCGGCACTTTGCCGGTCCCGTGTGCCGCTCCGCCTTGTCTCCGCTCGAAGAGATCTGTGCTGCTGCCGCGGCTGTGCAGGGAAGGCCCTGGGCACAAAGGGGCCTGGCACAAAGACTGCTCTTTCTGCGGTCTCGGCAGAGCTGCTCAGACAGTGGGGCGGGACACAGCACGTAGGGGGGAAGGTGCATTAAAAGATGGGAAGATTACTTACAGGAAAACAAGGAAGGATAACTCTCCCGGCAGTGTTTTACTGTTCCATACTGAGCTGGACCAGGCTTCAGGCACAGGACAACAAACACAGAGCATTGTATCTCTAGCCTGTCGAAGTGGACAAGAGGATTCTCAGTCGACTCTGCACCCTGAACTAGTGTGTCTGAAAACAAAGAAATCCTAAACCTTGAGGACCTCAAGGAGCTGTCCCTGTGGATCTCCAGCCTGCGTTGTGACCGGCAAGCTCTCTCTCCCCAAAACACTAGAACTGCTACCAGAATGGTGGTGGAAGCCGACAAGCCAGTTGTCAGCACCCGTGTATGTGTATCAGAGTCCTCTGTGTGTTTTAGATACATATGTATTCGGAAATTCATACTGGATTGTGTGAGGGATTGAGGGATGTGTTGACATTTCTGCCCCCCCCCCCCACCCCATTCTCCATTACTATACATTACCGTGTTGATTGGCTGAGACACTATGTTTCCAACATCTTTTTTGAGTTACACCCTGCCCTCTGGGTATCTCCTGCCCTCTGGATGCAGATTTCAAGACTGATTTGCATCATCAGTATTCAAAATTTGATCCATCAGCCTTGAAATCACTAATCCAGAGCTATATTTACCCCTCAGCTCCTGACTGACATTAAGGACTTCCTGCTGCCACTGAGCTCTGTTCGACTCAAGTTTGTTTGTTTTTTTTTCCAGATGATGGCCACTCTGTCACTTTTACTGCCTGTTCAAGTGCCAGCAATGTGGCACTCAGGAAGGAGTACCTTTATTGTATATTTGGCAAGCAGGCGTAGCTGTGACCATGTGCAGTACATCCTCTGGTGCTACTGACCACAGTCACTGCCATGGGCTCAGCAAACCTCTTCTAACATGAGACCATGAATCTGCTGTGTGTCAATGCCCTAACCTCATGCCCTTGCAGAGCACCCTCAGCCACCCACATGGAGCCTCTGCACTGCATATTCCAGGTTCCTAAAAAGAAAGGTGGAGAGTTACCAGCTCCAGAGTTCTGTGGCTGGACAGGTGCTCCAGGGATGACAACTGCAAAACTGTGCATGACTCACCCTCTGTTTTTAACACCATGGAAACTGAATAATGAATCAGAAGTGCTTGCTACTCTCTTCATCTCACAAGGTGCATACTTGAGGTACCTAGGCACTAAGGGCTGCTGCTGCTGCTGCACATCACTGACTGACATTTGGCAGCCATCAGAGTACAAAAGCAGCACAGGCTGAAGGAGGAGTATTTTCTGACTTTACAGAAATGTCTGAGACAGAAATGAATTTACTAGAATTTGAGAGCACTTCTTAGGGGTGAAAAACAGGTCAGAGGTAAATAGAAAGGGGCTTCTCATTTCCAAGAAAATGAATTTTGAACTCCTGGTGACTGCAGTGATCAGAGAAGGAACTTGTGACAGAGCCCAGTGGTGAACTTTGGAGGCCACAGAAATGGCCAGTATCCAGCCAAAAGCAGTAATGACCAAGCAAATCTTATTGCTGAAGCACACTCAGACAAAGCTGGTTCCTCACTTTGGCATCTCATTGCACTCAGGAAGCATCGAGTTTCACTACCCCTATGCCACAAGACCTGCATCCCACCAGGCACCACCGAAATAGCCCAATGATTCAGAGAGCCCAGCAGCAGCACACTAAAAGCTTTGTGAATGATACCCTCTGAGGAAGCTCTCCAAGCCTCCCTTCACCCTCTGTGGATGGAAGCAATGACTCACCGTGAAGCTGGAGGCACTCTTTGTTTGGATTCAGCTCCTGGATGCTCATTAGTGAGAAATGATTGTAATTGACTAGGCTGCCTTGTGCATTGGAGCTCTTTGGTATCATACTCCTTTCCTTTAGTATGCTGTGCATCCTATTTGCTTTTCTGTCGTCCTCGCTGCACTCAGTGTTACCAGTTCAGCTTCATTTCCCACGGAAGCAAGGCCTCTGCTTGGCCTCCTCAGGCATCCCCTCTCTCACCTGGGCTAGTCCTTGTCTCAGTGACTTTCTAACTTGTTAGCTTGTTTAAATCTGACAGAAGAACAGAGGTCACAAAAGTAATTAAGATCCTTAATTAAGTAATTAAATTTTATAAAATAATTCATTTGACATGGAAGAAATTGGAGCTATATGTCTACCAATCCAATTCAGGAACCTATTGGTATCTACTAGGGGACATTGGAGCTCTTATGGTGTAGCCAGATTACCTTCAAGAGGACTAAGCAGAGAGAAAGGAAAAGCAGAGAAACTTGCATAGATGCACACTGAAATAACAGAGAGTCTTAATACCATTCAGTTCAAAAAATCAACCTGTCAAAGGAGAGAAATCCACAGGGAACTGCATTTGATGAGATCTGTTGCTCAGGGCACTTCTTTTTCCCTTTTGCTGTCCTGCATACTCCTGCAAAATATCAAGTTTCCCTCTAACAATTCTGTATTTTCAGTGGGAGTGCGAAGAATGCCAGACAAAGTCTAACTTCTGGTAATGTAAGAGAGTATTAGAGAAAGCTGCGAAATGCTAACACCGCGTTTTTCTCTCTCCTTACAAAAAAACCCAACAGTTGATTCTTAACTTGTGGATCCTGGCACAATTTTGCTGCAAGTTAGGAAGATTTGCAGTGCCTCCCTGTGAGCTAATTCCAGGAGCCTGAAGCGAGGGGCAGGATGTGTGTGCTAGTGTGAAACACGGATCCCCAGCAAGTCCCGTAAGGGGAGCTCCAGACTCCACTGTTCCTTTTCCACGGCTCACTTCTGCTGGTTTGAGCAGCCTTGTCCATCGGTGCGGTCCCAAAATCCCGCCGGGGCTCCGAGCTCCGATGGCACTCGGCAGCGGGCGGGCAGGGCTGCGGGCGAGCGAGGCGCTGGCTCCCGAGGAGCGGGTCACGCCCGGGGGCTCTGCCCGCGCCGGGGCCGGGCGAGCCGAGCCCGTTGCGTCACCTTCACCGGGAGCCGCGGCCGCCCGTGCCAGGACATTCCTCGGCTGAGTCACGGCCCGGCTGCTCCCGCGGCCGCCACCTCGCAGCCCCGGCCTGCCAGCTGCTGCCCCAGGGGTGGGAGCGCTGCCCGCCTTCCCGCCGCCTCGCCCAGCCACTTCCCGGGGCTCCGGGAGCCTTCCCCTCCGCCCCTCTGGCTGCGGCGAGGGGACGCGCTGGGAGATGCGCGGTCCCCGGCGGCGGTGCCGGCCTGAGCGCCGTGATGCTTCACTTGGGTTAAGCGGCCTCTTCCCCTGCCAGGTGGGGAAGGCCCTTTGCAGCCCGTGCAAGGATGCGGCTGAGGAAAAGCTCCTTTCCCCCCGCCCCGCCGCTTGCAAAGGTCGTCAGCCATCCGCGTTCCCCGGACGAGTTGACCAGACGGCAGTATGCCAGAAGAGCAGGCAGAAGGAGGCAGCCAGGAGCGGCAACAGCATGAGCCGGCAGGGATGCTCAAGGAGCAGCAGCCACATGTTTTTCGGGCAGGGTGGAAATCCCCCTCTCCCGCCGTGCTGGTAACTCACACGTGTCACTGAATCACGACGCCGAGCAGCCACGGGCCTGTCAATGGACAGCAAAAAAGAGATTTAATTAAAATGTTATGTCTCGTAATGACATCATGTTGGGGATGGCATTTAAACACAGCAAAAAAAGGAAATAAGAATTTCTCCTGTGAGAGAAACATGAAAACGAATGGCAGAACAGAACAAGAAATTCCCCTACAGTCTAAAATACAGGGAAACTTTGCTCAGCCTCATTAATAAAAACAGAAGATAAAAATTACTTTTACATAATTAGCACATATTCGACTTTTACAAAGGTTTACACATTTGTAGCACTAGAAGAAACAACTACTGTTTATCCTGCTAGCCTTTGTAATTCCTCTATGCCCTACAAAATGTCTCTCCAACTGCTGCAGTGTCCCTTTGCTATGCACATGCATAAACAGCACTAGCAATTTTTACACTTTCCCCATGTCTTACAAAATGAGTGATAGTCCATGTGCTGGGAGTCTCCAAGTTTCTATCCTCAAGCTTAGAAAGTCAAATTCTGCTGCCTCTTATGCTAGGATTTTAGTAGACTTACCACAGCACAGAAGCAGAAGCTTTTGTTTCTTTTAAAAATCAGAACAGAGATAAAAGTGTGGTTTCTTTCCTTATTCTGTGTTGTGGCTCAACAGTTGGTTCTTTGCTCAAAATACTGTATTACATATTATGTTATATTTAGTATCTAAATATAATAGATCTTTTACAAAGAAGGAGTAAGGACAACAGTAGTGTAACTGAAGTGCACATCTACAATTTTCTTAGCAGTGAGTTCATCTTGTTTATGTTTCTGAAACTTGTTGAGCCACAGAGCAGTGACTCCTCTCAGCAGACGAGCATGACAGCTGGAAAGGGTCATTTCTTGAACAGCCTCAGCCTGGTTTGCAGGACAACTGCCAAAAGTTAGGATACAGCCAGCCATCTCAGCAGATGGCACATTTTAAACTAGTGCACCTCCAGGAAAAGGTGGCGATGGTTTCCAAAAGCTCTTTTCCTTTAGGATAGGTGCATGCAGACTTTTGAGTTACTGGTGCTGGCTGACACATAACATGTATAATGATTCAACTTTGTTATGTTCTTTTTTATGGAAAAGCCCTCCCTGAGACAGCCAGGGTTCCTGGAGGGACAAGGAATCCTTGTTTTTCTGTGCCTGGACAAGTGCAAAGCAATACTATACACAGATTGTACAGAGATTTTAGGCATTAATCCCAAGTCTTCCAGGCTTGGCCTGATTCTGCTACTAACTTTCATTGCTCTGTGCTTCTTTTCCTGCTGGGGTTATGTCATCACATTGGAATAACGTCCTTGGAAAATGGACTGTTTTTAATCATGATCAACATTTCTATGATATTGCAGGTCTGATTTAAGGAGACATCTTTTCAATAGAAAAAAGAATCACTAGTAAAGGATCAAATACTCTCCAGGGGATAGACAAAGCCATTACTAAAGTGCGAAGATGGCAGAGATTAATTCATAGGGACTGTTTAGATGGGAAGTTGTAAAGGTCAGACAAAAACGAGGATGGACACCTTTGGTTCTGGAGTTTTAATACTCTTAAAATTGCTCCAGACAGATCTTGGACTCAGTTTGCAGCATTGCATCTGAATGAAAGGAAATTTTGTTTGATGAAGGTTGACTCCAAGAGTTGGTTCTAAGAAACCTCTTAAAAGCAACAATTATGGAAACAAAAGATGCACTGTCAAATCTATTCAAGCATTTCAAAGCCCTCTCCCAAGGTATGGTGCTTAAAAAGATGATAGTGCCTTTTAAAACCACTAAGTTTTTCTTTTTCAGACAGCAATCCAAAAATAAAACATTAGCTAAGCCTAACATGCTAAATACATGAGTTGAGATCACTTTCTGGTGGTTGAGGATGGGCTTTAGGATGACTGAGGCCCAGGAATATTTATAACCATTGCTGGATCGTGGGCCTGTCGGTCAGTGCAGAAGCGTCCTTTGGTGACAGCAGCGCTCACGAGCTGTGCCAGGACAGCAAAGCCCAGCATGTGACTGATGGTGGGATCTGCACAGGAATGCTCATGAAAAGCAACTATGAAACCCCACGCTGCCCAGAGTCAAATGCAGAACTGCCATCCAAAGCCCAAACATTTTAGCATCCTGGCTCCCATTTCTGCCATTTTGAACACAGAATTCACAGCAGCTGAGCCACAGCACTGCCTGTCTCTTCAAAGTTCTTTCCTCTCCAAGCTAATTTTATCTGTAGGGTGCTCAAAGGAGAACAATTGGAAAGCACGTAGATTATAATACACATTCTTATAGGACTGTTAACCTAGGAACTATCAGTATAAATCCTAAGGCAAGACTAGCAAATTGACAAAGCTGAAGTTGCAGTGTGTGCTATTCTAGCAGAGCAAGGTAATCCCTGTAGAGGATTCCTTCTAACCTTGTTACAAGGAAATTATGGGACAAGCGTGCCATTTTCAGTCCCTCCACATGGCATGATGAAACCAGGCAGCACAAGCACCATAATAACACTAGACCATGATGCTGTGACACAGTGCTGGTGCAGCAGCTCTATGTTAGTCAAAAAAAGACCCTTTCTTCCATGGTTCTTTGAAATCAATCTAGGGAAAAAGACAAACAACAGCAGAGAAGACAGAAGTGAAAGCTGATCTTCCATGGCCATCGGCCAGCGTTTTGGAGAGTATGCTGTCATGTAACATCCTTGTAGGAAATTTGGCCCAATCAAACATTTCTCTCATCAAAAGCAAGTGACCTGAACAGCTGGATAAACGTTATGAGCAAGCAGGGAGGCGCAGGCAGAATGCTGGAGCTTACTGCCTTCTCCCCCCTCTGGCAAAGGCTGCCGGACATCATGTGGACTGAGCACCTCCAGCCTGGCCGGCTGCTGCGTACCCAGAGCCGCTCGCAGGGCAGCGGCTGGTACAGCCCTCTCTTTGGAGACCCAAGAAACACTTTCTTTTTCCTTCTTTCACCCCTAAAAAAATTTAAAGATTGAGTTGCATAAAAAAAAAAATTTTTTTTAAATTAATTTCAGCTGTTTTCCAGGAAAGAAGCACTACAAACCCAGGAAACTGATATATTACAGTAAAGAAACAAACCTAAAGTTTGTCTCAGTGCACTTTTTGGAAAACGCATACAGTCTGTGGCTTTCTGCCCCAAGAACGCTTCAGGTGTAGCTTGTTTGATGCGCATTTTAATGCACTCCAAAATGCCTTCCATTACCTGAAGGGAGTCTACAAGAAAGCTGGAGAGGGTCTTTTTACAAGGGAGAATGGCTTCCCATTACCAGAGAGCAGGTTTAGATTACACAAGAGGAAGAAATTCTTCACTGCGAGATTGGTGAGGCACTGAAACAGGTTGTCCAGAAAAGTTGTGGCAGTGTTCCTTGGCAGTGTTCAAGGCCAGGTTGGATGGGTCTCTGAGCATCCTGGTCTAGTGGAAGGTGCCCCTGCCCTTGGCAGCTGGGTTGGAACAAGATGATTTTTTGAGGTCCCTTCTAACCCAAGCCATTCTCTAAGTTCTAGGATTCATGAATGGTAACCATTGTTCTAATAGTCAGTGACTTAGAGCAAACTTTGCCTAAGTATATACACATACATCCACAAATACACAAACATATTTTAGGGATGGTGCTACGTCAGCATGCCTATTAGGAAACAAGGTAATCAGTTTACTTACCCGTCTTTCTAATTCTTCTGATTTGCAGCAAAAGTTATTTTACCTTTTGCACCAGTCTTAATCCAGACATCATCTTCAAACCGGAGTGCCCTGAAATGAGAAGCTTTCTCATTGGTGGTAACTGGAGATTCTCTGAGGGGTTTTTACACAGGCCTGGTACTGGACATATACACAACTGAGCACTTCAAAGGCAAGGTTTTAATAGCACTGTCTAAAGAAGCACAAATTAAGGGAAGCAGGTAGCTGATGAAGGGCAGGAGGAAGAATACATCACTTGGTAGCAGGCTGAGAAATCTCAGAATATCCCCTTGCAGCAAGCTGAGTAAAGCACCAGGAGCACCTCCACAGAACTAGACTATGTCACTGTTGTGAAGATCAAGGAAGTTTAGCAGTGCAAGGGAAAGATCTCTTGGAGTTACAGCCAAATGCTGTACAAAAAACTTCCTGCAGTCATCTGGACACTGGCAACTTCTTTAGAGTGAGAAGGCTCTTGCAGGGTAGAAATAGTCCTTGCTAGCCTCAAGAAGCATTATCTAGAATTGTTGTGATAAGTTACAACAATGATCACCAATAGATAGCATGACCAGTGTTAGATATTATTTACTGAATACAAACAGATAAAATTTGGGAGAGAAGATTGCTGCAGGCTAAGGGTTACACCAATGATTCATAAATCACACGTGTAATCTCCTAAATCCCAAGTACTGGATTACCGGTGCGGCAGAAGCGTTGTGTGGGTAGGGCTCCAGCACGCTCTGCTGTCCCCAGAGACCTGCTCCTTGCACATGTCCATGGAAGGCTCTCCACCTCTGGACTGTGACAGATGCAGGGACAGCTGGTTTTGGGGCAGCTGGTGACTGCAGTGAGTGAAGTGGGGCTGTTCAGGATCTGCCTCCCTATAACTATATATGCACATTCAGACTGGTTTTCAGCTGCTACATACTGGTTCCTAATGACCATATTTGCTAAGATTATGCTAAGATCATCTTTCTTTATTGTTAAGACTAACATTTAAGTGCTCTCTCCAAAGTGCTTAAAACCTTGCCCCTCCACAAAAGGGCAATCCAGCAGTGGGTGCTGGGGCACTGGCCCCAGCTCAAATCTCTCACAAAGAAGAGCACTAGCTCACATCTGTCATGTGGGCTGCCAGACCAAAGGAACACAAGCTTTCCAGCATTGTTGCAGGCTTACAGAAATCAGACTTCCAGCAGGTGAATCTGACACTGGATATGCCAGTTAAGGTGATCACCTGCTTCCTAATGCAGGTGAAGGGACTTGATACAACAAGTCCTAACTACACTGGTGTTGACACCTGAACACGAACAGCCAGTATCAGCTTGACAGCAACCACCACAGAAGGCTACAGCCAGCATTGGAAGCGGCCTTCTCCTTGTGACCTCATCCTGCTTGGGTAGGAAGGACTGCTTCTAGTCAGTGACCAGCAGTCACTGTAGGGATTGGTCTTCCACATCTTTGGTAGCCTGTGGTGGCCAGGCGAGCAAGCTGTCTTTGAGGAAATGCTGGTGTTTCCTGGACAAGAGAATCCTTTGGGTTGGAAACCCAAAGGGACTGCTCCCATAGCTGTTGAAGTGTTATATACAAAAAAATATCAGAAGAAATTGCCTAGGATAGGTACTCAGCTCTGACATGAATGAAAGGGGCAGAATTTGCATAGCAGGAAAACCAGCTGGTGTTGCAGTATCCGGATACATGCCAGGGCTAAGATCTATGGGAGCTACCAAGAAGGGCAAGACTTTCACTGTTGCATCTTGTTAAAATGCTTAGAGGACAGATGCTACACTTGAAGCTTAAGGAAGCCTACTGCCTGTTTTCCATAAGAGTCTGGTACAGCCTCATTAGTCTGAATCCAAGACAAAGCTGTTAACCCTATCCATTTTGACACCTTTGTGAAAAACTTCTGCTTGGAGCCCCTGACAGATACTGTACAGATGTGCTGTACTCTGATGGTAACATCAGGTGGGATGGCTGATCATGGTAACACACATATTTGTTAGGGGGAAAAGATGGATGAGGAGCATGAATATTTCAGCCCCTGAGAAAAGGAGGGAGATAGAAGCAACTCCCCTTTTCCTCAAGGCCATAAAAAAGATATCCTGACATAGTTTAGAAAAAGCATCACTGAAGTTTGAAAAAGCTTCAAAGAAAGTACCAGATCAAGCAGTCTGCTCTGAGGAACTTGGTTCATGCCCCACAAGCACCACTAAAGCCAAGGACAGTCAGATCTGAACTGCACATACAGCAGACAGGAGTATTTTAAGCACAGCTGTTCAAAGCAGAATAGTACTTCCTGTATTTCATCTTCAGTGTATGTGAGTGAGACCTCAGGCTTGCAAACTTAAAGGGATATTTGTAACTTTGCTGAGCACAAGCATACAAACACTGCTGTCACAAGCAGAGATTTGGGTTGGACTGTTCCCACTTGCTCTATCCAAACTCAAAATCACAGCTGCATTGTTGAGGGGATGCTATTGAAGGAAATAGCCCTGGAAAAAGAGCGATAGGAATGAACAGCTGGGACAGGTTTGGGACAGAAATTATTTGCATTGCATCTGCCACAGATAGACTTATTCAGCTCACTGTGCCCCTCCTCAAAATTCACATTCAAGTCAATGGGGATTATTCATGTGGACAAGAACAAGCACAACTGTTTGTGCAACATACTAGTCAGGACTTTCACAGCCTCTTGGGACTGGACAGATACAGGGGTATCAAGTACAACTTATACCCTGCAACCAAGTCTTCTGCTGCTCATATTCCTTGCAGAATTCAGCATTCTTTACCGGGAGTGTTTCTTTTGTGGCAACAAAAAATGTCTCTTGAATCTGGACAGAGATGTCAGCTCTGAACAAGAAAGCTTCCACAGAAACTCAGAAGTATCAGGAGACATTGCTGAACAACATCCCTCCCCCTTCTCATGCTTAAAAATTTTTTAAAATTATTTTTAAAAAACCCCAACCCACAACTGCAACACTTTGAACTGATCAGTCTCCTATCCACTGCCATCCATTCCCTAAACTCAAGAGAATGCCCATTCTCACCACCTCTAGGGCAAGGTAAGCACTACAGCAGCCAAAGAAAGCCCACAACTACATAGCAAGTCATTGTTAGGAGCATATTCAGGTTTTAACCCTTTAACACAAGCTGCATAAACACAGGGGGAAAAGATGATGCAGCAGCAAGCCTCATGTTTCAGTTTAAACTACCACTCCCTCCTATCCCCAAACTTCCGCTCCATACTTTTTTCTCGGAGTATGGCATATCTCCAAAAGGGCAGGACTGATTTAAACCTATTAACTCAAACTGACCTTAATAAATTTAAATTAATAAATATTGAAAGTAAAACTATCAAGCATAGTAAGGATAGTTTAAAGAAGATGCTGGTCAACTGAACAAATCTGTGAGGTTTTACACGTTAGAGATCCAAATTAAAGGTCCATACAATTTACACTACTTACATTACTCCATACATACTGATGGACACTTGCATCCCTCAGAGACCAGGTATCACAGTGGCTGCAGCTGCCCAGAGTGCTGGCTGGGGTGCTATGTCATACTGGAACCAGATTCTGCTGCGTTGCCTCCAGCAAATTGTCCTCATAAGTTAATGTCAAGGTGGTGTAGCAGTACAACTCAAGAGGAAGTCCAAGCTCAACATGCTTTGAAAAAATGTGTCATTTTATTTGTACACTTCCAAAGTTGAATGTAGAAATTTGAGAGTACAGTCCTGCAAATTTACTCATTGCTAGACGAACTGCCAGGGACACAAGAAAGTATTTATTGATTGATCATCAAGTCAGAGGGGAATAAACAAACAAACAAACAAAATCCCACCCCCCGAAATTTAAAAAGTTATGGGACTTTTTTTTTGCCCCAAGTACAAATTTCATAAATACAAAACAAATTCACAAATTACTTTGAATGCTAAATAAATATCTACTTAATAAACTCAGACTGAATGCCTCCAGCCAGCACTGGTACAGTACTTGAAAAGATATGCAGTTGTACTCATTAGTGTTGAGAAGATATGCTCCAACAAGTTTTAACAACACACACAGTTTCTTCAACTGTGCTACAGCAGAAGATTTTCTCTGAGTTGATAAAGCCCTCAATACCACAGCTCCTACAAAATCTAGAGGATGAAACAATGTTATTTTGTGCAGGAAAAAACAAGGTACTTCTGGAAGATATCTGGACACATGAATGTATTAAAAATGTACAAAACCTCTGTAAACCAGTACTGTATCCAGTACATCTATCAAAATTATTAGACACTGAATAAAACTGTAGCAAAGGTAATCTTTCCTACATTCTCCTGAGTGCTTAATATTATATTGAGAATATAGTGCAGGCCACACTTCAAGGTGGTTAAACAGTTGTTATTGCTTTAAATAGACATGACGACTGCGTAATTTAACAATCCATTTTAATGAATGTAATAAATTCCCTCAAAAAATCCTTTGGAAGGCAGAGGTTAGATTCGTGACTTCTTCGCCGTGGGAGCGGTGTGGTCCACGTTACCAGATGTGATCGGAAGTCCAAGCTTTTGAGCCTGAATGTGGAAGAAAGCTTGAAGTCTAGTTCCAGCTTTTGCTTCACTTGTGTTACGAGGGTTGTATTCAAAGCAGTTCGAAAACATCAGCTCAATATCTTCAATGAATTCAGCTAGGGAATAAAATCAATTAATTAAGCTTGCCTCAAGTCATCAGACAGCAGTCTGATAAACCAGTATGACACCAATAAATTAGTACAGTGATCCTACACAGAGCTGCAACACAAAAATGTCTTCACGTGTATCAAGTTTCTATCACTGTATTGGTGCTGTTCCACGTCAACATTGTTAAGTTTCTCTGACCATCAATACAGGAAATACAAATCAGAGACAGGAACAACAGTACCTTTTCTCATTATTCCATCAGTGTCACTCATTGATGATTAAAGGCTTGAGAATTACCAGAAGCTTCATAGCTGCCCATTTCTTATCTATCCATCATGTATGTTAGTAGTAAAGGAACTATGTTCAACAGATTTTATTTAAAAAAATATTACTAACTGCTCTTTTAAAAAACCCAAAACACACCACAAAACCCCAAAGCAAACAATTTCAGCTTTCTAATCATCCGACACAGTTTTATTTTAGGACAAGTATTTAAAGTGAGAGAACATGGTACGACATACCCGTTTCAATAAATAATACTTACATGCTAACTTATATTCACATTTATTCACTTTTTCACGGATTATATTTAAGGCAATAGGTTTTTTGATTATATCATAGTAGTCTGGTACCTAAAAAAAAAATCCAAACAAAAAGATTCATGGACAAACAAATGGAAGCTTAAATTTTGCCTATGTAAAACATTAAAGCAAATCATGTATCAGCAAAAAGCATTTATGTTTTGCTTTTAAATAAACAGAGGAGTCCTACACAACTACCTTCATTCCCTGAACTGAGTACTAGTTTTCAGGCACTGCTTTTTTTTTTCTTATCATTCAACTAGCAGATTACAACAAACATTAGCCAGCAATTTAATGAATAAATCTACTCCTAAATGCCCTGTGAACAACTGTAAGAAAATTGCACGAGCAGATAAACATTATGCCATTCCAGCTATTCCCACCTGTCAAGTACAAAAATTATTTCCAATATTTTAGATTTTTTATTTTTTCTGTAATATATTACAATGCTAAAAGCTCTCTCTTTAATAATAAGTAATAATTATTTTGACTCCACCACTATTGATTCAGAATTCAGAGATTCCATTTACTTGTGTTGAAGAGCAGCAAGCAGGAGATTGTATGCAAGTACCAGAGAGAAATCACCACTCCAGAACAATGTCTATGGAACCAAGAGTCAGGGGAGAGAAAGGACTGCCTAACCTTTAAGGGTACTCATCATCTGGATCCAATTTTGAATTCCAGTAAGCACCAAGTCTAGGGTAACTGTCTCACAAAGTGGGGGTGCAAAAGAAAAAGGTATCTGATCCAAACATGACTTTCCCCCCTCCAAAGAAAGATACCCACAGGCACCATCATTTATGTTTTAAAACCAAGTTTTTGTTTATGGCCTGTAATTTTACTCTAGATCAAGTGCAAATTGCAAATGAACCTAAAGGAAGAATTGGTAGAGAAACAGAATTAAAGTGACATATTTTTCATTCCTTTCCCTTTAGGAGTGCTGTTTATATAATTACTAAAAAGAAAAGTATTTTTCTCTTTCTGGCTTGCTGTGCACTGCCCATTCAATGTATTCTTTATATTATCTCAAAGGCAGCTAAAAATTTAAACTAAAATATCTATAATGATGAAGAAAATCTGGGTCAGGTATGGATTTTTTCTCCCAACTGTACAAGAGACTATCCCTTAGTGATTGATTTAGGAAAACCAGAATGTACTGAATTCTAGTAGCTTAGTTTCAGCATCAAAATTAAGTTTGAATTTGATGAATTCTCCATATTTCCTTGCATTCACCAGATTCTTGCCCTTCCCAACATAATTGCAATACTCTAGTAGGCAGTCACTAATCTCCATTTCATTCAAAATTCCTCTCCTCCTCCTCCTCTGTGCTTACTTTGTTCATTCACATTTGCACATCATTCTCTTTGTCCAGATAGATTAATCCTTCCAACTACTTGTGATTCTGAATTCAGTGTTTCAGGTCTTCATTAAACAGCTATCATTGCTAATTTTAGCAGAGCTCTTAAACACCAAACTCTAGATCCTCAAAAATGTCTGTGCAGAGCTGCCCCAGAGGGCTTGGAAAGGACAAGCACGGTCAGATACCTCCAGCAGTGCCTTACAACAGACAAGCCAGTGCAGCCTGCAAAAAGCAGCTTTGGGAAGTTTTATTGCAGTAAAAACCTCTGCAGCAGCACTTACATTGGGTACCCACATTATCATCCAGTATTTTCAAATTTAAACAATAGGGGAAATTAAAAACGAAGTCACAGAATCATCTTTTTACTGCATTATAGTTAAGATCAGCATGAAGTTGTTTCTATCTTATTATTTATTGCAGGTCTCTTCTCAGAATATCTTTGCATAAATTAAAGATTAATTAAACTAATTAATTAATAACTACAAGCTTTAGCAGTCCTGTGCTCTACTTACTTGGTTGTTTTTTTCAAACCAAAGCATTTCACATTTTAAAATGCCCAATGAAAAGCATATTTAAAATTTTGCCAATAGCAGATCAATTGTAGATGTTATTTCTGGCACCAAATATCTGAGCTGAAATGCAAGAGTTCTCCTGAATCCCACTGCTTGGCTCTATCCCCCCGTTTGGACCATGCTGTAAATTCCCAAGGTTTACCAGCAGCAAGCAGGAGTCTCAGCCATCACTGTTCCCTCTACAGTTCTGTCAGTTACCTGGATTTTGGAAACCAGTTTCATGAAAGGCCAGCTGTCATCATGTCGCACCAGTTCCACTATGAGCTGCTCAAAAGCTGAGAGTTCATGGACTCCACCTTGACGTCCTGAACTTCTCCTGCTCAATATTGGAGGAGATGATTCTAGAAAGAAAAAAACAACCCAACACCCCACCAGATAAAAATTAAAGCCTGATCAGTAAAAAAAAAAAAAAAGAAAAATTTAAAAAAAGTTGAAACACCATTATTTTGGGGTACTAAAACTGTAGTTTAAAAGCGCAAGGCAGGTAGTCTGGCCTAAAGTATTAACTATACTCCAGTCTTGTCATTTACTACTAAAATGTCTCTCTTGTCATACAAAATGCTAAGTACCAGGCCTTAGCTAGGTGCTTCCTCCATTGCATTAATTTTGGACATGATTTTTTTTTTTCACTGATTTCAATCTTAAAACAATTTGTTAAACACTTGAAGAAAAGCTCTATTACAGAAAAAACAGAATAAGCTGCCTGCTCCTAACTTTTACTTTCACAAAACCTCTATTCAGACTGGTTTTATCTGCTTTCAAGAGTAGTCAGCAGGGTGGTTAAAGGAAAAGCTCAGAAATTCTGAATAGCAACGGACAGAAACGGTGAAGAATACAAGGCTGCCACACTGGAGTGCAAGCTCTTTTACACTCTTTAGTCTCACACTGGGTCCTTTTTGTTTTTAAAAGGTTATTGTGTCTTTCCAAGTATTTCTTACCATCAAAGTACTACCTTAACAAGCAAGGACACTGTTAGCCCTATACCAGGCAGACAACATTTTTCTTCTGGTAGCAGTTTCTTATTCTGTGTGTATAGTCCCAATTTCACTACCTTCCCTCTATCTGTGTTCTTCACTGTTTAATTCTTTAATTAAAAAAAAATGATAAAAGCTACAAGTAAACATTTGCATTTGCGTGGGTTAAGGCACTTTCAAATTTTCTATCCACCTATTAGAGAGTATATTGTGTGCAAATATGAAATTTCAGATATGGATACAATAAATCTCAGATGGCTGAAAATTAAGGTTCACTTCTGTCACCACGAAAGAAAGGAACTGTCTCACTGGAAGTGGCAAAACTGCCTTCAACCACTGCTTCTAGTGTCCATGCTCTACCACACAAATATTTTAGCAAGGAACAGAATGTAGATTTGGCCGTGACAAACATATTTCTCTAACCTGTAGATTGTCGCTTTCTGCCTCTTCTCTTGGGTTCGGCAACAGGAAGAGAAAGCTTTGAAGCAGAAACTGGAAATTTCCTAAGCCGTTCACTGGGGTCTGCAGTATCCACAATTCTAAATCCAAGAGAGTTGGAAGCGCTATTTTCCAGTGTGTTACCAGCACTCTTTCTTCCTCTCCGTCTTCTTCGAGGACTGAGTAACTCCACAAAAACATCTGCTTGTAATGAACTTTGGCTCTGACGAGTGGTCCGACTAGTAAGTCTTAAAGTAGGCTTTGTCACTGCTGAAGAGGCTGATTTTATGTTTCTTAAACCCCTTCGGGTCATTTTTGACGAAGACTCAATTTGCTGGCTCCGAGAAGCATATCTTGCCTGACGCTGGCTGTTCTGACTTGAGAATGGATTGTTGAGCTTGGCTGCTCTCATTTTTAATGGAAACTTGACATGGGATCTTCCTTGCTTTGATGGGCTACAAAGTGAACAGTTATATTTATTTATTCCAAAATTCCATTAGTCTCTTTTCCCTCAGCTTTCTAATTCAGCATTTAAAAAACCCAGCCATTCAAGGTTGAACTGGTAAGCAGCTGGCTTGCAACCTGATGCAGTCAGTCACCCATAATTACTGTTAACTTAAACACTCCTCTGGGGTCTCTTAACTAAATATTACATAGAGTACATACCTTAAAGAAATGCTCAGAATTCTGATCACCTTTGCATCTTATGCAATAGGAATACATTAACTGGAGCACCAGCTATCAATTTCTTTAATTCACTTATTTCTCACAGCAAGTGTTAACTGCTAGGATTTCTGAACATTATTATGAGCCACATAAATAAAATGCAGTTGTAACATGCTACTTATAAGAGTTATGCTCTGGTCAGGGTTCACAACTAATACTCAAGACTCCCCCTTCCTTTACAGGGGAGAGACAAAATCCCAGATATAAATTTATTTCCCGAGGATATGCATATTCTCTCCAATTACTGAATCTCAACTGTCAGAGCTGCAAATAACCTTGCTTTAGTCAATTCAAAAGACTGTACAAAAAAGACAAGAAAAATACTCTGAGATCAGAAAAGTTTCCTTCAATTTTTATGTTGCTGGCAAGTGTATAAAATCAGATTTCTATTGAAATTATCACTTTGTATTATTTAGTTGATTGTGTAGCGTTTTTTGGTTGGTTGTTTTTCAAGGAGGTTTTCTTGTTGTTTTTGGTTTTTGTTCGTTTGGGTTTTGTTTGTTTTGGTGTTGTTATGGTTTTGGGGGGGACCTTCTCAGGGGGTAAAAGGGTGGTTTGGTTTGTTTGCTGGCCTTTTTGAAACAGCTATTGCGTTAGTCCTCAAGCCTTCCCAAAGTCATGTGGCCTCCAATGGGTTTTCTTCCCTAATGTTCTAATACTGTATGCATCTAGTCCTCCAAAATTCAAAACTGGACAAAAATAAACAGGTTTTCTCCAGAAAACCTTTACTGTTTGAAACTCTCTCCACATTCAAACAGTAGCTGTACAGAACTGCAGCTCTGATAGCCTTCTCTCACCCATACATTCAAAGCTGGAATTTTTATCCTGAAAAGTGAACGAGCTCCAGTGGCCCTAGCTTTTGCCAGTCTTAAATCTTTTGGTAAGAGCTAAATTCGCAACAAGCTGCCACTTTTCTAAAAATAAACATATTTTTCAAACTAGAGTTTCAAGATACATGCTTATGTGAACAATTACTCCAAATAATGATCAGTGTGATATTTTAACAAGTCTATTTACCTCATATCTTCCTCCTCTTGAGATTCATCCTCCTCATCTTGCTCTTCTTCAAATTGCTCCTCCTCGCTTTGTCCCATCTCATCATAGTCTGCCTCTTCTTCCTCTTCTAGTTGTTCAGCAGTCTCTTCATCACTTTCCACAGAAGGCCTCTGTCTGGAGGAGAGGCGTCTAGAGCGCTGTTTTGGTCGGCACTCTGGGCAAAACCAATCTCCTTCAGGAATGACCTAGAAACAGAAGGGGAAACGAAGAGAAAAAGCATTAGCAATATGCAATTACGTTATAAGAACTATTCAAGTTCTGTGTGAAAAGGAAGCATTTCTTTCTCCTGAGCTACCTTCAGCTTGGGCCTGATGCAATAAGTGTGATATCCTCGGTCGCAGCCATCACATAGCACCATGCTTTCTGCATCGCCTTTCTTCCGACACACTTTGCAGCGAGCGTTGAGGATGGACTTGGACCAGATGACACTTCGATCCAACGTAGACAGATGAAGGAAGACTTGGGACAAACTGGTAGAAGAAAGAAGTGACTCTCTCCAGCGATCCAGAACTGTTTTATAGGACCGTCCACCATCACTGGCATCTTCCATTGAAGAAGGGGATTTAAAAAAATAAGAAAAATGACAAACCCCCACAGAATTATCAAACTTCTTTTTCAAAGACCCAGGTTATTCTAGAATAAGAGGTAATACTCTGACTGTCAAACAGACAGCAAGTAGCAAACTGGGATAATAATTCAACCTTTGTCTTATCTCCTCAGCACTGGAATATTTTCTTCATAGTTTCCAAGATGCTGGAGCTTTAAGATTTTACTCTTCAATACCTATTCAACTTAGAACTTGCACATACAGAGATCATTAATAAGACAGTAAACTCAGACATCAACCTGGAAACCTAATTTCATTCAATTTATAAAGTATAAAACATTACTTACGATCATGAAAAAATTATCGTATGTCCAATTTACCTTCCTTTGTATTTACATCTGGAAATCCCAAAATGTTTAAATAAAGTACCTGAAACTTCACTGGCAAAGAACAGCTTGAAGGGCATTTTTCACCCACACTTGCTCCAGTACAGTCTACCAGAGAGCCCTTCAGCCCTCTCCCAGGCCTCACTGCCTTCATTCCTGCCCTGCACTCTGCCTTCACAAGCACCTGCATCTTTTGTGTGGCTGAGCAGGGTGGGTGACTGACCTGGATGAAATACAACTGTTTCCTTAATACCTTTTAAGCAATGTAGCTCACAGGAGCGCCCTGTATTGCACATCAAGTGTCAAACCAAGTCACACCTGAGTTCCTAAGTAAGTTAAAAATAAATGGGGGAGGGAACAGGAGTGAGAAATTAGATGGCATTTTCAAATAGTTTTGGTTTGCAATCCAGGCCATGGAAGCGGCCACACAAACACACACACTGAATAGCAAGGGGGACAGTACTGAATGGGAATGGGCAGCTGGGAACTAGAGAAGCAAATAGGCTTTTTGAAAACCTGAGGGAAAATAGAAGGTATAAATGACACCCTGCACTGCTGCTGCTGAGCAGAAAGCTGATTTCTCCATTGAAGCCAAAAGTTATTTCTTGCATTTTAAAGTAAGAGGGTTTGAGGACAGGAAGAGACAATACAACAGTGCTTTTGGCTATGGAAATGTCTGCAGACTTCCCTTCTAAAAGTGATAGTCCAGCTACTACTGCGTGATCTCAGCTGATTAATGATGCACTCCAGTATATAATGCCACCCTGCCTACTGGACCACTGACAGTGGGCACACGAATGGCCTGTGATGCACCTGTCTGACAAATGATTTATTCTCAGGAATAGGAAGAGAAAATATCTAATAACAAAATGAAAGAACAAAAATGAGACTAATTGCTCTCCTGACAAAGCCCTTCTGCCTTCTCATCAACTGGCTGCCAGAATTTGTCTAATCTTGCATACATTTGCATTAGCAGCAAGCAGCACAAGAGAAGCGATGGGAGAAGGCAGAGGATAAACAGGCAACACGACTTCATAAACAAAATACAGCCACTCCTGAACTGCAAACCTGTATTTCCTAACATTTCCTATTACTTAGGCCTTAGACTTCCTGTGTTAAGCTCAGTCTTCTGAAGACAGCTGAAAATCTTTTCACAGCACTGCAGTATATCTCCATGCATTGTTTTTTTTAACTTAGAATATCACCTAAATCAGATTTGTACTGTAACTCTTACTCTTAAAGACACTTTTTATTAAGCACATCATAGTCTGGCAAGCATTTTTTGGCTAACAACAACAGCTAGAGCATTATTACTTTTATTTGGAGGTTATTTTCAGCCTGGATTGGCTCACCAATATAGTTCATCACACAACACAACAAACACTGCAACTGTGAATTTGCAAAGCAAGTAGAGGTGAAAATTACTGACCACAACCTGCTTCAGCATGTCCTGCTGCTGAAACAAACAAGCCAAACAACACCCACTGTTTCAGATCCCAATTTGTAAAATAAGAGTTACACTTTTTTCTTCCATCCATCATCTTTCTCATTTATATTGTTACCTTGGAGGGAGACACGGCCTCTTTCTTTGTGTCTGAGCAGCTCTACACTGCACAGTGGGATACCCTTCTGTCAGCTAAGTCCTCCAAGCCTTGCTACAATGCAAATGAAGTCATTTGACAGATCTATGCACTCATCTATCAATAGCTAATTGAGCTCAGGGAAGGGTTTTCCATTTTAGTTTTTCTAGAAAGGATATGCAGTTGCACAATGCTGTGAAGTTTCAGAAAAAATGAAAGGGGAAAAAAACCCCAGGATTATGTGAACAGGCAGATTTTGGTCCCAAAGTGAAAAAAACATACAGTTCTTTATTTCTGGTTGCAGAAACCTTTTTATTAGTTTTAAAGATTTGAGCTGTATTTGTTTCATGTTTAAACCTTTGGCTTCAATATCTTCAATGTAAGGAACTGGCTACAAAATTAATTAAGTAAAAAACCATAAAAGAGAAAACCTAATAAAATATTCAATGCTTTCTAATTCTTAGCAATACAAGTAACATTTAAAATTTACCATCTCTCTGACTAGTCTTGTCTTTCACTCTCTTCCTCCTTTTATAACCCCAGTGGAGCCTTTCATCATCTTCTGCATTACCTAACATTAAATTCATAGAGTTATTTCAAATACCTTTTTGAAGCATGGCAGATTATTTTTAATGAATTTTTAAATTCCATAAATGTGTAGTCTAAAAATGTGACTTGAACAGTGGTTCTCAATATGTGCAGACAGTGAAGGTAGACAGTGAAGGGTAAGGGAGTACTGTGCATGGAGGAATTGCACATCCCAGTGTTTACTTTGACTCCCACTACAAACAGAACGCTTGAACTAAAAGCTCTGAATCCTACCCTGCCTTACCTTTCTGTCCATCTCTGGTGCAAATGACCACAGGACCAGATACTAAGCACAGGTTTCTCTCTCAGCAAACAATTTGTCTGGCCTGTGCTACCATAAACCTCCTCACAGCTCAAAAAATGTAGCCAGGTTATGGGCACAGCTCTCAAGGACCAAGAGAGTTAGTTCACCTGTCCACTTGAAAAAACGTATTTTGGATATTTTTGTGCAGGTGTGTTCTCGAGTATTAAAATGATTAAATTAACCTCCCAGGAAGAAGAACCATGGTCAACCTCATCTCCTCCAATTACAAGGCACCTTCATTGACTGTCTTCTCTGAAGGATAAACAAAAATTCTTTATCATAAAAAAGTCCATTTCCACCTTTGCTGCCTCTGCTCATGAAATTGCAGGGAAGTAATGAAAGCATAAGAAAAAAGTATGTGCATATCATATCCCAGGATACTGTTTGGAAGATGTCTGATGCTATTATGAGGACAATTATAAATAGGAAAGGAAACAGCTCTGGGAGTACAGAAAATAAAGATAAAATCTAAAAAGAAAGAACAGAATAAAGACAAGCAAAAAGGAACAAAAAAGTTGGTTTGGGGTTTTTTTGTCATGCAAGAAGTGTATGGCACAAATTATAAAGCAGGCAAATGGTTCCCTCCATCAGTCTCAAAGGTGCTCCCATGAATTAGAATCCAACCTTTTGCATGGAAATCTGAAGGATGCTTAAATGACTGAAGTCCTGAACTAGTGCAGAAGGCAGACTTTTTTTGTGGATGCCTCACTGAACTCCAGGGCAACCAAATCACTTCATCATTTTATACCTCAACTTTCACATCTCTGTAAAAGGAATGATGAGACCTATTACTGCACTGCAAAGTATTTTGAAATGTAAGGAAGAGTAAATTTTTATCAAAAGAGAAGTAAAATTCACAATAAAAACTGCTTGTATTTCTTCCTTCTCAAACAATTTTTTTTTCTGAGAAGCAGCACTTCAGTGTTTCCTTGTAACAACTATTTAAAAAAGAGAAAGGCTTTTTTACAGCTTAACTCTGAAATTTTTGCAGGAAAACAATGTACTGCAAATGCACTCCCTCCCTTCCATGAGTCTCCTGTAACATTACCTTGGGCTGCACTGAAGGAAGAAAAAATCAAATTTTCATAGTAATATTTAATGAAAGGATTTCAAAAAGACAGTTCTTAATTAAGAAATGCATACAATTTAAATCATGTTACATTTAAACACAAGACAAGAGAAGATTAGTGAGCATCTAGCAGTTCTGTGAAGCTGAAGAGGCCATTCCTGGGGTTTCCAGATCTCCTTTCACATCGCTATCTCCTCTGTCAGTCTTTTCTTGCTCTTCCACTTGAACATTTGGTATGCAACTCAACTCTAAACCTATCAGAATCACCAGCAAGGCTCTTGGCAGTCTGATAGAGCCTCAAACAAAAACGGAGCCGAGAGGAGCAGCTGGTCCTTTTATTGCTATGCTGGGTCCCTTTGTCTGCTCTGCACCCTGGAGGCCACCAGCACAAACCTGCCAGCGACTGCAGGGAATTTCAGTGTGCTGGCTTTAGGACTAGCAGCCACAAATGAAAACTAAAAATTTTTAAGTATGGCTCCATTCCCTAACAGGAACAGAGCAGAGTAAAGGGAGGGATAGAGGGGAAAGAAACTTCACAGCGAAAGCAAGAACTGAAATAATGACAAAGACAGAGCATTCTCTGTGGTTTAAAGCAGAAATGCAGGGGCACTCCTTTTACCACCAGTGTTCCCCTGTACTGCTACCACAACACAACTCCCAGCTCTCACTTGACTTCGATTATTGTTACTTCAATGGTAACTCTATCAGGCAAAAAAGTTGGGATTATCAGATTTAACATGAGAAACAGACATGCAAGACATTTTGTCTAGGGGGTGTTCCCTTACATAACTGGAACAACTATTAAAAAAATCCCTCCTGTTAGGAAAAAAAACCCACTAATGAGTAACCTATATAAGTACAGTAATCTATATAAGAACAGTCAAACAAAACAAAAAACTCCTTAAACTAACCCCAGTGGTTACAAACTTAGAGTTAATTTCTATAATCAGAAAACTGTTGGTCACACTCTAGAGGGATCAGGGAAAAAATGCATCACAGCTTTAAGCACACAGCAACCCTGAAAAACAAGGGTCCACTTTTCATTAAAAGGTTCAGTAGCACTACAAACACCTCCCTGTCAAGCTAAGCAGAGAACTTTTCTATGTCTGTTATACATATACAATCTTGCCTTCATTCAGATTCACCTCCTGCTAAAAGTGGCCCATTACACAACTGAAAACATGAGACATTTGGCACCAAAAAGCAAGAGGGAACCTGACACTGTCACTTAATGATTAGGGCAGCAAGCCAGACCAGAGGACACCTGGGATCCTTCCTGCTCCTCAGCCATGCAGGTTATTCTGTAATCTTAGAGCAGTAGCATTCTTCACAACAAAAGAGATGCGCAGGCATATTACAGTAAACAAACATCAGAGATTCAAGACATGCAAAACACATCTATTTGCTTTCCTTATATACTGCCTTTGTCATTCAGTATAAAACACCTAAGAGAACAGGATTTCCAAGTTTAAAAAAAAAGAAAAACAACCCACCATCATTCCAAAGGTAAGGCAAAAACATGAACTAACATAAGATTATGGCAGAGCTGAAACCACCAAAAAGAAGACAGAAGACTGCTAAAAAGCTTTCTCTCCAGTACTTCTGGTGCATTTTTCCTCTTTTAGTCTTTTTCGTCTAACTCAGGATGCACAATCAACAGCCACAGCCTGCTATTAACAATGTTTTTCCCCTTAGGGGAATAGTAAACTTAAAACTGTCAGCAAGAGGCTGTCAGCAAAATACTCTCAGACCTCGTATGGAAATGGAAGCATATCATGGCACAATATATTTACAACCTGTACATAAAAAGTAGGACAAATGCTAGAGGCACTGTCAATTAACTGTTGCACAGGTTGCAGTCTAGTCATATAGCAGGAAATAAGATGTATCATGCCTGGCTTGGAAAGTGCATACATGTTTGAGTTGACCAAACACTCAGCCAAGTAAAGCTTTTAAACAGCTGCAGTTTGGTTTCAACTATTCCTGTGCTCTCCCCTTTCATCTCAATTATTTGCTGCACTTCCCTCTTCTAGAGGTCATCACACCAGTATCAAAAGCTTGTGGAAGGGAACCCATGCCCACATGCCAGTCTCTGGCACAAATCTAGCTCAAACCCATCTTCAGTGGCAACTGACACCCAGACAGCAGGCTCCATGCAGGAGCAGCCAAGATGCAGGAACAACTTCAGGTCAACTGCGACATAGAGCATTAACATCTTGTGTTAACACACCAAAACCTGCATTTTTGTCTTCAGCTATGACAGCAGAGTCTGCCAGAGCAGAAGGATTTTATACACAGTGATTATCAGAGGAGAGTATCAGTGTACCAGGGTGTGCAGCAGTTGCTGCTCTGGAGGACCCAGGAATGCGCTGCGCTGGCAAACTAGAGGTGAGAGGTAAAGCAGCCCAGCAAGCAGAGAGCACAGCTCATCCCCAGTGTGCCATCAAGAAGTCTGACCAGAACAGCCACCTCGGGAAGGAGGAACTACCTTTACATATTTCTCTAAGATCAAAGGCAACTTGTGAATTGAAAAAGGATCCTAGGAAATCCAGACCTGAGGGATCACAGGAAAACAAACTGACTTTATGCACTTTGGATCCTCTCTCTCACCTCTGGAGCCTCATCAGAGGAAGCCAAGTAAGAAATACATGTCAAAGTCAAGCTATAATCCTGCTTTGGTTTAAATTTTTCTTGCAATCTTTTATTTCCAAGTTTTACAGCACAAACACAAAACCTGAGAATCTTAATGTTTGCAATGTAAGTATTTCCTATACTTTACTGCAAGTATTCTGTTATTGCTGAACAAGGTGATCCAGGTAAACTAGGCCTATATTGCTTTCACTGAAACAGTATAAAAAGAGGCAAACATTTTTGCAACCTAGAACTGCACGATATACTGGCCTCAACAGTAATTCTGAATTATAGTGTTTCCCCAGAAAGCTCGATAATTTCGACAATTTGTCTCCCAATGCATCAGCATAACTGTAGCATTGCATAAACAAGGTCACTGAAAAAAGATCTATATTAAATAAGCATGCACTTAAGAATCTGCTTGTTAATTAATACATTTTATATATATATATAAATATATATGTGGGCATGTTAACTTTTTGTTCTTTTCCCCAAGATGTCCTTCTAAAGCATCCAGTCTTACAAAACAGGCAAGTGGGTTTGAGGTCAGCGGTCTTACTGCAGTTGTTGGGGTGGATGGGTTTGGTTTGTTAGTTACAAGATCTTACACAAGACTAGAGACATAGTTTCAATTCTGAGACTTACCCAGAGGTGCTTTGAGAAACCTGCGTTCAATTCCTTGTTCTATCTGAAGCAGTGCAGATGCCAAGTAGTGGACCACATTACTGACTGGCTGAGGAGTACTTGTGCTCGTTGATGCAGCACTTGGAGCTTCGGTTTTTAACCCAACAAGTCTAGAAGAGACATGTATTAAATTATCTTTGAAGTCTCTGAACTTAACACCAGAGGTACCTGCAAATGTATCTACAGAAGTTTCTTATTTTAACTTCATGTACGTACATGGATTACTGACATGAAAGGATACTACACAGGTGTGATGAGCTATCCTAGTGTTTATGTTTGTTCGGCTAGCCTCGTTAGACAAATCATCTTTAGGTAACAGCTATATAAATTGCAATAAATGTGGATGACAAATTTCAAAACCATCAAGATTTCCAGAAAATTTGATGCGACATCCATCAGCTAGTTTATGACAGATTTCTGTGAAGAATACAGTCTCAACAATTCTTCAGTGAAAACATTTCTAGTGGCGAAGTGTAGCCTTTTAGAACACATCCACCTGCAAAAGTTCAACTACACAGATCCCTACAATTCAAAAGATTTTTGAAAAGAAAATTTTTAAAAAGAGAAATTTTTAAATGAATATCAAGAATTGTTAACTTGTACATCCTCATCCTTGGAGGATCTTTACAAAATACTAACTTTTTATGTAAAGGTGGTTAAAAAACCTCCCAAACAATAAGAAACCCCCTTAAAAACCCCTGAAACCAACCAACCAAACCCCACAAACAAACAGGCCACCAAAGAGGTAGTCTTCCAATAAAACAGGAACAAAAGACAAAGTAATCATTTCAAAATGTAGCTAAAGTTTCTGAATCACAAACATTAAGTAACATGTAGGAGAGCAGTTCACACTATTGAAAATAAAATTCCATTTCTACTTGGGGTTTATAAAAAATTAACTAATTAAAACTGTCTGGATTCTGCCTTATTCTCGTGAATAAGCAATGCTTTTGGTCGTCCCTGTTCTTTTTCCACACTTAAAAGCTGTTCATTATATTTTGCAGTCACACACGTTTTGAGAGCCTGAAAGCAAACAGAAAGAAAGCTGCATAGTTATTTACATTTCACTAGTCAAACTCCAAGGTCTTAATGAGATGTCACTTGCTCTGAGGTGGATAAAAAGCCCCACATCAAAAGCAATCTGTCACATGATTTCAGAATCCCATAGTCTGATTTAATATGCAAGACTTTATTAGAGTAGACTTTATTCAGAAACTCTGATGGAGTCATCATCGAATGGCAAAAAATGAAGCTACAAAGTTCTGCAGTTGAATTGAGAGTTGGCAATGGAACAAGCACCCAATGTTAACTGGAAACAGATAAATTTCAGCTTCTTAGTTAAAACAGTGGAATACTTCTATACTGTGGTTTTCAGGAACCAAATGTCTCTAAATTGTGTAATTAATATAAAGGATGACTCCACCCATTTTGCATGCAACTAGAGAACTCTGATTCAAAGGATATTCTTACAGGAAAATTCTAATTCACAGTGATGAATGAGAACTGAAATAAAATGAGAAAAAAAACCTGAAGAACTTTAAATTCCCAACATCCAACACAGCATCCATTAGTCCACTCAGAAATACAGTTTTATGCAAGTCTAACAGCAGAAAGCATCACATGGTACATAAGGCAAACATTATGTTAGTACAATGATTGTCTCGAATGAATCTTTCTTCCTGAAGTATTTCAATATTCACACCCTAACAAGACATACAATTTTGCATGCATTAACTATATTAAGGTGGACCTTTATTTCTGAGAAGTATGCAACTTCTGAGAACTAAGAATTTGGAAATCTTCACCATGTCTGTGATTTCTGAAGTTTGATTTACAAGAACTGCTATCAGAGAGCCACATCTGTCTCAAATATTTAAAAACCAAACACCACAAAGCACTTTACAGCTGCAACACTGTAGGATTTGAGGTTTCCTTCCTTTTATTATGTTGCAGCTTGCTCCACAGAAGTATTATCACTCCTAAAGTTGTAAGATCACATCTCCATTTTGCTGCTATGCTTAAAGTTAATCTGGACCATGCCTTGTTACACCGGTGGTTCTTACTGTGACTCACGAGGTACACTGGCCAGTTCAACCAGAGATTTGTTACTATTATCATTTTTCCTTTTTAATACCCCAACTCTTTTCAAAAATCAAAGTGTTTTGATTTTGTTGTTTTGTTTGGTGGTTTTTGGTTTTGTGTCTTGTTGGAGGTTTTCTTCGTGTGAGGTTTTTTTGTTTGGGGGGTTCTTCTGGCAAACACATCATCAATTGCCAGTATAATTTTTCCCTGCATTTAAAATTACTTCAAAATGAATCCACGTGTTCCTTCTTTGATAATTAATGTTTACTTTGAGCAGTGTAATATCTGAATACTGAAAGATATAAAAATGAGCGCCTTAGTTTTATATGGTAATAGAACAGTATAATTTAGAGACTCTAAACCAAAGTAAAATCTCGCATTTTAAGATATGCAGTCTTAAAAATCACCGTGTGGAAGAACTTGTGGGTAAAAATCATTTGAAGGTCAAAAAGTCCCCAGCCAAACAAAACCAGAGCACGGCTATAAAACTCAGAGAGAAAAACCATTATTTAAACTATAGCTCCTACCTGTCTTTCACAATAAACTTATTGTGATCATCAGTTTCCATTTCTTCAGATTCTTCATTCACAGTTTTAATAATGCCATTTTCTTTGTTTTCATCATTCAGAAATTCGTATCGCCCATGTTCTAAGGCTGCTCTCCAAGCCTGTCTGTCTGTAACCTGAAGCAAACATACAAATTTGAGGTTTCTAAAGAATCAAAGGACACAAGCTTTCAGTACCCATTACTATCCACATTTAATTTAATTATGCTTTTAGTAAAACCATTGCATGCAAGAGTTCTCATTTAAGTTACAGACTTGATGGCACCACTATGTTCCTACATTCTACCATTTACAAATACCTTAATAGCCCCCAACGTTCCTTGGTAGATCCTGTCTTCAATGTCCAAAAGAAAGTCCCTAAGTCTCAGTTCAAGCTGCTTCTCTGCAGATAGGTGAGATCCATCATGGACATTCTGCATCCTTCCCCGTCCTATAGGATGTCTGACATCACTTTGAGGTTTTTCTGCAAGAACAGCAAGTAATGGGGTGTTAGTAGATCTTGTTCCTTTAAAGCAGCTGTTGGCAGACAGAACAATAGCACAAGACAGAACAAGCTGAATACATGGGTTTGAAATTCCCTTCTCGTAGCTAGGTGCTAGCACCAACATCTGTGCCAACTCAGGTATCTGATTCAACCAAGCAGGGTAATGACGACCAATAAACGGTCAATAGATGACTGGCATCCACTCGTAACAACTCATGAGAGAAATCCTTGCTAATTTAAAAGTAGTTCTTTTGTCTTAAAATTCTTTCGAAAGTAGTAGATAAGTAACACCAACCTTGCTCTAAGTGCAAGGAGGGAAAAAAGAGAGAATAAAGTCACATTTCTATTGTTTGATTGCTCTTACTTTACAAGAAAACTCTTCAACTGTCTTTTCTGCATGTATCTTTATCACATAAACACTTAAAACAAGCACGTGCAACTGAAAATCATTATAAGACAAGATAATATCTCTTTTAAAAACCTAACCTTAAAACAAAACAAAAAGATAAGATGATACAGGCACAGACAAGACTGACTGTGTCCTCTAATTAAAGGCAGTGAAAAAAGGAGCAAGACAACATGATAATTTGTGAAAACAAGGTGAGAACTGATGATGATGGGCTTTCAAGCAAAAAACTACTCCCAAGAGAACTCACAGTTTATGCAAAAACTCAAAAGCCACAGGAAAGAGCTGAAAGTCTGCCCATATCCTAAGTTAGTGCTTGCAAGTTTGCATAAGTGGAAAACATTTTTGTTCACAGGATTTACCTTAAAACCTTTGAGTGCAGTGATAAGAAGGTACATGCAACAATTTAAGAGGTATTTAATAAATAATATAAATAAAGCTGTTGCTAAGAAAGCATAGGATGTATTTCTAAGGTGCTCTCAATTGCTGAAACAATTCCCTGTAACTGAAGGTAATCATGCAAATACTCTCAAAATGTAGACTAGCAACTCTAATGCCTAGATGTGGGAAACATCCTTTTTGGTTTAAAAGCAAAGAAGAAATGCAGTATTTTTTCGTGAGCAGAACTAGAAATGCAGCAACTGCTTTTCACATAATTGACAAGGAGAATTTAGTGGATACTGGAATAAAATCAAGTCATAGCACATATCAATTTTATTTTCATGCTCTTTGGAGCAGGAACTGGAAAAGGCAGAAGTGCAGCCTACAGTGCAGGAGAGTCCCTCTTGTCCTAGAAGTCATTTGAGTGAAGGCAATAGGGCAGCATCCGGAGTCCACAGCAGAAAAGCTCCCAACCAAGTGCATCTACACGTGGCTATTTATCCCTGCTCATCACACAGTGGTGTGGCACTCACTATTGGGATTGGACTTTTGGCATTTGAATTTTCTTGATCTCTATTAAAGTGAAGTTCAAAGCTGCCCCTTTTTTTAAAAATTAAAATCAATTCTATTCTACAGTTCTAACACTAAAAGAGAAGAAAAATCCACTTGATATGGACATCAAGTTGCTTCAGAGCAGAAAGCAACACACAAAATACAGAAAAAAGTGCAGCGATTAAGGAAATAAGGAACCATACGTACAAACTCAAACATATCAGAAGATGACAGAAGATTTTCTGTCAGAAGATTTTCTCACAAAGAAAATGCCCAATATAGAAAAAAGGCCTCAAAATAAAGCTTAATTATTATGCAGAAACTCTGTCCTGTGCTAGTTTCCACCAAAAGAAATGGTAGATCAGTTACAAATTTAGCAGTATCTGATGTGCTCACAGTGTGTCCTAGCATACACACTCCAGGAAAACAGGATTTGTGTCTGCTGTGAATAATGCTTCCTTGCCCCAATACAGATAACCCCAAATCTGCAAGGTAATTTGTCATAATTAAAAACAAAATGCAATTTCTTAAACATTACCCTAGGGAGTCTTACTTTGGTAACATCGTCTACCCACCAACACACTATAAGCAAGCCAGCTGTAAGCCTGTATGTGCAGAATTTTATCAGTGATTGAAGGCAATGCCTTGCCAATAAAAGGAAAAATACTTGGCTAGGAGAAAAAAGAAAAAGCCCTAAATCCTCGGTCTAGGATGGTTTTGGGTACACTCGTATGTTTAAAAACCCATAAAAACATCTGCTATCCTGCTGTTTCCTTCTGTACTGAGTGTCTGCCAAAGGAAGAAAAGGGTAAAAAGCCTCAGAAAAGATTAATATCACAAAATGCCACCACGCTGATGTTAATCCATGTAACAACCACCACAGCTACATGGCTTTTGAGCACGTATTTTATCCTCCAGTTAATCTTTTTCCAAAGCGAAAATGACTTCCTAAAGTTGTCTTTTTAAAAGACAATCCCAGTTCACTAAGCAGTAAGATCACAGAAAAATTATTGCTTTTTTAGCATGAAACACCACAAAAGTCTGTCAAGCAGGAAGAAAAAAAAATGGAAGGCAGGAAAAAAAACAAACATATTTTCCATCTAGTGAATAAAAGATTAAGAATACTTCTTAGATCTTAGAAATTACGGTTAAATTAGAACTAGATGTTTCTATAATATTCTATAGAAGTTTTATCTGTAGAAGCAAATTAAGACCAAGAACCTTTCATTTACCTGGAATACGGAATTTATCCACAGGAAAACTGCTTAGTTGTTCATATATTCTACTTTTCTCTTGTAAAAGAGTTTCTTTTAAGGCACTCTCCCTGTGTCCTCGGGAATTGAGAGCCTCTAGGAGTTGGTCCAGTTGTTCCCGAGAACTGTAAAAGCACCAACGGTTTGGTTTGTATACTGGCCTTGGCACCTCTACGACAACACTGGTATGTGAATCTTGGTCAATATTGGAGGTAGATTCAGAGGATTTCAAAGACTCTCCAGTTTTACTGAATACCTGAGGTTCATTTGTGCAAGACTGTCCACTATTCTGAAAGGAAGAGGTTCGAGGCAACAACATGTCTTCTGTGAGACCAGAATAGTCCTCCTCTACAAACAATCCAGGAACAGAAGGGAAAATCCAGTAGCGTCGGTAGAGACGGTCACGACCTAATGGGGTGATATTTGTGCAGGCTGTTGCATTCTGAATCTTTTCTAACAGTTCCTTCTCTTTCTTTTGTTGTTCCTGTTTTAAAGCTTCTTCATCTTCAGCAGTAAGAGGTTCGCTCTTTTCACAAGTGGTCTCTTCTTGTCTTGTAAATTCTTTAAATCCATTCTGCCCTCTCCTTCCTAAAGTTAAAAGAAGAAGTATGACAGCATTTAATTTACTATTTTTTTAACTAAAAACTCAAGTAAAGGGCAGGTTTTAGTTCTATCCCTTTCTGGTGATCCAAACTTACACTGTCAAAGACCATCAGCTCAGTCAAGAGACAATACTGGTTTCATTAAAGAAAAACTCAAGTGATTAACCCCCATTCCCTTGAAGAACAGGTAATCACTTTAAATACACCTTCACTTTGCAGAAACTAGATTAAGTCTCATTTACTGACACTATCATCTTCAATACCATACAAAAAGAACCAAAATTTTAAGAAGGCAAAAATGTACTATAGAAACATTTTATAAGGATAAAGTAAAATTCTAGCAATTTCATTACTGAATACAAACTGAGATTCAGACTTTATTTATCATACTCAAAATTATGATCTTAAACCCCTGAAGATCTCAAGAAAGACCAGAATCCCTACACAGCAGCTTTTATGGCAGACTCAGGTATCTCATTAGATCACTTTAATTTTCAAATGTATTTACTGTTATTTTCCCCCCTCAATTTGTACCAGCATAGAACATTTCAGTTCACATCTTTAGTTTACCAAAGTATTAAGCCCTAGTAGTCATCCAGACCAGTATGTCTATTAATTGATGCATGCAACCTGAAAGGTGCAGTCAACACTCAAGCTCTACGTGTTTCCACCATGACCTTCAGTTCCCTAGTTGTATGAATGAAATAATAACACTTGTTTGTCATCCAATCCCAATGTCTCAAACATGGCTATTTGAGAAACCTGAAATTCTATTTAGGAAGGATCTCATTGCTTTGCCATGACAAAGCTGTAACAAACATGTAAATCTGTATTACTGAATGACTCAGAATTTCCATCCTAGGTACTGTTAGGAATTGTACAAGTTTGCAACTTAAGTCCACAATCATCCAGGACTTTCACTGGCACAAAAGACACCAGCACAAAGCCTTCCCAGCAGAAAGACACAGACAAGCTAGCAGCCCAAAGCCATCAACCATTCTTCCTCCTGTGGTGACATCTATGTTTAGTTAGGAACAGCAGGCTGTACCATCTACTGCACTGCAATTCCTACTAGCACACTGCTGAGGAAATTAAATCTAGGCATAAATCTGGTTTTATTCTTGTATGAGAGGCATGCTGCTTCATTAACAAAGGAAAACCACACCCAAATGCTTGATCTAACATTTTCTTTTGAAATACAGTTGATTTTGCACTTTACTAAAAAAATTAAAAAAAAAAAAAAATCAAACCCACTATCTCCCATTAGATGAAACTCCTACAACTCTACTACAACCTCTCTCTATGAGGTCAAGTACTTGTAATGGCAACACCATAACATTTTTTAGACAAGAGGAATCCACACAGCATGTATGGAAGACAAGAAGAAACAGAAGTGTGAGAACATACAGCTGACCATAAGAACTACACTAGGCTGGCTCAATGTACTTAACAGCCCATTATAATCATGTTTGAGTGCGGTTTTGTTTCCTTGAAAGAAAATTACAGCAAAGATTGATGCTTTTACTATAAAACACAAGAGCTTGCCAGGTGCATGCATGCAGGTGCACAGGTACACAAACAAATTCATTATAGCATTACCTCTCCGTCGTTTTTTGTTTGGTCCCAGCTCTTCTTCATCCTCTGTGACTGTGTCCATGTCTTGCTCTTTACGTTCCATCTCTTTGCTCTCTGTACTAGTATCAAGGTCTTCCCGTTCCTCCTCCCTAACACAGCAAAATAAACAAATGCTGACTAACCAACCATGAATATAAGCTGAATGATAAAAAATACACAATAAAATATGGCATCTTTGACACAAAGAATACTTTTATCGCCCAAGAACTTAACTAGTAAAATATCTCTAATGTTCTTAAAAAATAGACTGCAAATCACAGACTATATTAAAGCTCAAAAGAAGCCCACTGAACAGTAAATGTGAAGTTCTATATGAAGGACTAAAACTTGCTCTTTGGTTCCCACACTTTCATTTGAAGAGCATTATTATTATTATAAGCAGATCATTTTTGGAGACATCTTAGTGTAGTTCTATTGCTGTAAATTCTTTTCATGTCTAAGAAAAGTTTCCTTCCCGAAATGTTTATTCCATTCTGTAAAATGCTTGTTACACATTTTTACCTCATTTAGCAAATATAATTAATACCATACAGAAACACAGGCATTTTTTACAAGGTAACTTTTTTACCAATTCTACACCACTATGAAGAAAAATAAAATCAACACTAAGGACAATATACTTAAAATATACCTTTGTATATTATCTAGTCAATGAAACTACACATGTGAGGTCTGGCCACAAAGCTGAAAAGTGCTCTATGTTATACATCACAGTAGTACTATGTATCATACCCAACAGATATTTCTACAGCAGGAATTCTTTGCTCCTCTTCTTTCAGCTTTTCTTGTTTCTCTTTCATTTTTAACTCTTGCTCTTTTAACCTTTCTTCTCTTTTCTTACGTATCCTAATAGTAAGAAGGATATAGAAAACCAGTTGCAATTAATCTACTACCCGGTCTGTCCACATGTTTTTTCTTTTATACTAGAACATCATCCAAAAATAGCAGCAACATGGAAAACACAACATTTAGCCCAACTGAGTTTCACTCCTGTCTACTGTCCCAGGAAACCAGCATAGAACAGAAATATTACTACTGTTTCTCATATGCCTTCTGCAACCCTGAGATTAATCTCATTTGTAGCACCAAAATTTAGTTTTCCATATCCTAGTTCTACCTTGCTGCTGCTGCCTCTCGTTCTTTGCGATGCTGTTCTGCCTTTAACTCCCGGAACTCCTGCTTTGCTTGTCGCAGCACATCAACAGAGTCCTCAATGAAATCTCGAGTGGAGACAAGAGTCAGAAGTTTCCCACAGAGAGCATGAAGGATCTTCATCTTTTCTCCTAATAAAATTTGGACCAATGTTTATATTTCACTATGTAATTGATAATAAGTCTAACTCTTAGAGACTCCAAACTGGATCTGTTCTCACTTAAGAATGAGTGAACAAACATTTGTAGTGCACTAGGTACACTCGCAGAGACATTTTGTGAAAGCACATCTGCTTTGCTCAGAGACACAAGCCTTTATTTTTAATTTATTAACTTTTATCACCAAAATAAGTAGTAAAATGAAGCATTATCTTCAAAGCAGAGATAAAGGAACAGTTGACAGAAATTTTCTTCCATTTTCAAATAATGAACAAAAGACCAAAATACAAATAGGAAAAAAAAAAGGGGCTGAATCAAACATGCTAGTGCTTCTTCCAGAAAGATCCCCTTACTCAAGTAGCACTAACATTTTTTAAATGGGATGAAAAAAAAAAGCTACTCAGAAGTAATAAGACTGCCTAGCTCTGCAATCTCTGATGTGGTGGGATGTGCTTGTGGGGACTGAAGCATAGGGGGTGAGTGTTGGTCTACATATGACCCCTAAAGATCCTTTACAAACTCAATTATTCTATGATACAGTAAATTTTGACCATTATTGGTCTGAAGCAGTTGCAAAATTGATCACTTATTGAGCAATCTAACAATGTCTAAGACGTACTATCGTTTATTACCTGGCAACAAATCATATACTGAGGTACTTGAAAGTTTCTTCAAGAGACCAGGATTACTTAATCTCAGCTCCATGCAAGCATCATCAGTAGTATCAAACCCTCCTCGTTTCTGGTAACGGTATTTTGCGTTGGCTGATGTTATATCAGCACCTGATGCTAGAATGTGAAGTCTGAGAATCTCAGAAAGAGTGCAGCTATCAAGATCCAGGTTTTTCAAATTGCAGCCTACAGTTGAGAAGAATGAACAGTTATTTTATACAGACATTTAAATGTACATAAATATAAAAATAGTTCTTTAAAATACAGAGCAAAATAATAACAGTAACAAAACAAGAAGTGAAACCCACACATACCCTGATGTAACTGGGGCCATGCAGCTGCCAAAGTTGCAACTGCAGACAGTGCAGATTTTGTGGGGTCTGCATCTTCATCCAAAGCCTCTGTTAAATCTTTAAGGAAATAAACACTTTATTCTAGTGCAAATTAAAACTTGTACTGTGGAGGGGAGGAAAGGAAGCTGTGTTTTGAGAGTTGCAGACAGAGCAAAAAGAGAGATGACATTTACAGACGGATCAATGTATTCAAAACTCAATTCAACATCCAAACAAAAATTTACAGATCTTGAAATGCAACCAAAAAAATCCAACTAAAAGCTAAGGACATGCACCACATGCTACATATAGGGAGAACACTATATAAGCTGTTAAAACAACTGCAACACACAGAACATGCACAATGGCAACAAGAACAAATCCAGGAGCACACTTGAAAGTGCAGACAAGTAGCAATGCAAGAACACCTGTATTTCCTTTCCTCAAATGAACTGTTTTTCTTATCATAATTTTGTTTTTAGGAAGCATAACTCAAACCAATCATGTATTTTGATACTGGCTATCACCACTCACTTTATACTTTCTATCTGTAACTCGGATACAGTCTGTTCTGCACAAACATGATTACTCAGGCATTACAAATAAATCATATTTCACCAAACAAGCACCTGCACTTCATGATCATCATACATAAGCAAACTGACCAAGAAAGCAGCAAAGTGAAAGGGAGAAACAGCAAATTCCTGTTTCTTAAACAAAGGTTTCCTCAGCACTTACAGGTACTTCTCCAGAGGGTTGGCAGAGTATTTTCAGCACTGTATGCTGTTTCAACAATTGCACTTTATTCAAATCCAAATTATTAAGCAGTTAAAGTCACCAAGTCAAAATAAAACCACAAATACAAACAATATATAAAATACAAATCCACAACAGTCCTCTAGGATGATTAATGTTGTTTGAAAACTATCACCCAGACACAGCAAAATTTATCTCTGCACCTCCCCTCTCACTTTAACTATGTAGCACACTTTGAGAAAATACCATACAGCCCAAAACCACACATCCGTGGTGTTCCCTGTTGCAGAAAGGCTGCCTGTACAGAATTTAACTGAGCAAACATGCTGACTACTGCTAGTTTGGTCAGCCAGAATTACAAAGCCAAGACTATGTAATTCTTTTACAGGAAAGAAGATGTCTAAACAGGAGTGACAAGGAGTGAAAGTTCTGAGGCAAGTAGAACATAATAAATGAAGTGCCTTACCCACAACTCTGCTAAACTAGAAACAAAATGGCAGACTTTTGCAATTGTCAGCCCCATTATGTCAAATTAAAATATGAAAGTTCTACTATGTTTTTCCTGATCAGCCATTTGAATAATACGGAATCTAATCAACTATTCTATGATTACCTGATAATCCTTGCTTGTATTGCCAAGACAATACTCTCAGTAATTAACAAATACAGTTTAATTGCTAAATTAATCAGAAATTAAAATACAGTCTAAATTTATTAACACAGTCTCAAATCTTTATTCAATTAACAAGAGCAGGCACTGTTATTGAAGACTGTGCCCATGCTTTATATAAAGATAATTTATAGACTGGACATCAATCTTAAGCATGAAAATAAACAATTTTCAAGGGAGGAATTAAAGGAACCTTTGTTTAAATCACACACCTGGCTTGCAGGGGCACTATGAAGTTCAATTGACCTCAAACAAGGAGTGCTCTTATGTACCTACCTCTAATGAAATAAAGGCTAGTAGGATTGGTCAAAGCTTCTCCTTGAGTCAGAAAATTTGAAAGTCCATAAACACAGGACCACAAATTCATAACAAAGCCTGCACTTCCTTCTGATAAGTGATTAGTATACACTGAATGCCTCTAAAAATGGGGGCAACATCAGCTTTAGAGCAAAGATCAAAGTCAGAGTGACCGTCAGAGTCTTTACTGAAAGAACAAACATGGTAGTATCCAGGAGCTGTGGATGCATAACTTCAAGTCTTGAAGGACAATGAATATTCAATTCTCCATTGTAGTTGTGCTGGGGAGTTTTAGTTTTTAATCTAGTTAGGTACAGTTTTTTTTTTATAGATACAGATATCTTTGAGAAGACTTAGGAAAATTACTTGTTTCCTGACCCTCAGGAGAAGCATGTAACAGTGCTGGAGGAAGAGGAGGAAGGTAAAGATGCTTCCTGCACCTCCAAAACATCAGCAATGCTGTTAAAAGCTCATTATGCTTTGCTGGATACAATCATAGTAACAATGAGCTTCCTTTTTCTCTATTCCCCCCCCCGATCCTGCAGTTCATGCCCAGTTTAAGGCTTTAATTTCAGATAAAAGAGAAAAAACAAGCCCATTTACATACAACATCCATGCATAATAAGACAAGGTTAAACAAAGGAGTGCCATAAATCATGCAGCTTAAAGTTAATTCCAGCGCAATTTCAGCTTTTCAGCAGTAAAATTAAAGATCTGACCTTTGGTCTCAGCATCAGCTATTTGATCTTTGGCCACTTCCTCTTCCTCTTCGGCCATTGCCTGAAAGATGGCAGTCAGGAAGAAAAACAGCAATTCACATAGTGGGCCTTCAGTGTCATTTCCTACAAGAGCTTCCTCTAAAACCTCTGTGAATAAAGTTTAAGAAGCGTCACTTTTGCCGCAAAGTTGGAAAAAATATTATGTACTGAAGAACGAAAACATTTTTTTCCCCTCCAGGTATGATAATTAAATTACGTTTCCATAATTTGCATACATTCCTAGAGTGATGGTGCCAGAAAGAGTGCTAACCAAACATTGTTTTCTCAATATTTAACTGCAAGAAAAAAGTACAAGTAGATATTTTGATAAGCAGAATAACAACTTGTACACCAAAACTAATTTTGATTTCACAAGTCCCTCGGAGTTGACCGTGAACTGAAAACTGGATTGATGTACACGTGTTAGCACTGACAGATTAAAGCCACAGAAAATTCTGTAGCAGTGGTACTTGTTTGCACTTAAGATGTTTGATTGTTTGCTAGAAGGGAAACTACCAAAGTGGGGCACCTTGCCACATAAGCCACAACTTGCCTAAAGTCACTCCTTCAGGAAATTCATCTTGAAGATCAAAAAGTTCCCCAAAAGCATGTAAAAACTCCAAAACCATCAGAGCATCACCAAAGATCTCAGGAGGAAGTCTCGTCTTCACTGGCATTGGAATGGGAAGTTCCTGGAAACCAAATGGGATCATTTAATACAGTATTTGGTTTGTGCAAAGCGCACAAGTCATTAAAACCAAAAAGTCTGCTATTCTAAGGAATGTATTTGTTGAGTTTCTCTACATTTTACTAAAAAGAGTCCCACAGGATACATGATCAGTTATCATGGCAACATTGGGGATAGTACTAACTTTGGAAAACGAAGAGCATGCAACTTGAATGTAAAATTTTTGAGAAAGAAGTTTACTCATGTCCATGAAGTTTGTATCTTTATTAAATTAAGTTAATCTCACTACAAATTAAGAACATTGGTTGTCAAGATTTTTCCTTTATACCTGTATTACTTCACTAGAGTTTTGAATTTCAGTTTCCTGAAATGTCCAGACAAACGAAAATAAACATACTCTTAGAAGTTACTTCTGATTGCTTGCAAAGACAAGCAAACCAAAACCCTAACACGTTCACATAAAACATGCTCTTCTAATACTAGGATATGTGAAATCACACCTAACAGCTGTGTGTTCTGGTACTGGGTTTTTTGCGTTTGTAAGGCACTTATGGTAGCTGAAGACATTAAAGGGAAGTGATGTAACCATATAACAAGACCACTTAACAGAGACACCACCTCCAAATTGCAAACAACAGTGCCTAACATCAAGTTTGATTTTGAAATTACTATCTTCATGTAATCCTTCAACATTTGTCTTCATTTACTGTTTCTTAGCACACATAGTTGAATAATTTTCAGAATTATGTCTCCTTTCCAAAAATGCGGTAGTTCACAAATATTAATAAGAAGAAAGCCAAACACTATGCTTCAAAAGAACACAGTAAGGTATTTAATAAATTTCCAGAGAAGGGAAGCTTTTCAAAAGCAGTCACCACCTGAACTCATCTTTATTTATATTCTTGCCAATTCACAGAATCACAAAATAACAGGTTATTTTGAGTCGTAAGGGAACCACAAGGATCTTCTGATTCCAACTCGTGGCCTTGCACAGAACCATCCATGTGAACAATCACACCCTGTGCCTGAGAGCATTGTCCAAATGGTTCTTGAACTCCGTCAGACTTGGTGCTTTGACCACTTCCCTGGGGAGCCTCTCCCAGTGTCCAACCACCCTCTGGGTGAAGAACCTTTTTCTAATATCCAACCTAACCCTCACTCAGCACAGCTTCAGGCCATCCTCTTGAGTCCTGTCACTAGTCACCACAGAGAAGACCCTAAGTGCCTGCCCCTCTTCCCCTCACAAGGATGTTGTAGACTGTGATGAGGTGTCCCCTCAGTCTCCTCCAGGCTGAACAGACCAAGTGATCTTAGCCACTCCTCATAAGGCTTCTCCTCCAGGCTCTTCACCATCCTTTTTTCCCCTCTTTTGGACACCCTCTAATAACTTAATGTCTTTCTTAAATTGCAGTGCCCAAAAATTCACACAGTATTCCAAGTGAGGCTGCACCAGGCACAGAGTGGGGCGAGTAGAACAGCGGAGTCTCACTGTAGCGATGACACTGCTTTTCCACCCCTCCTTTTTTCTTTCTGGTAGAAATACAGCAGCATTGTTTTCACAGCTTGCCCTCCTTTCAGCAACTGCCTTTTTCCCTTTTTACACAGCTAGGAGTTTTTACTCCCATCTTCAATGGCCATACAGCTCTCCTTGCAAATATGTTCAGCTCTCATATTCCTCCCAATCAGTGCTTTCATCTGAACTCATTTAACTCTCCTTTATTTCCACTTGCCCTCCTTGCATTTGTTACGATTCCCTCTGTATCTCAAACTCTCATTCTTGTATTTTTGACGATTTACCCCCTCTCACTATCCCTGCCAAAATGAACCCAAATAAAGTGTACATAAACGTGTAACACTAGAAAATCTTCTGTTATGTTCAGCCACACTATACTCTTGTGTGAAACTTAAGTTGAGAAGCAAATTCTTGTTAGTTTCTACAGGTTTCCACCATGAAAGATGATCATTAAACATGATATACATAGTATATTATAGTATATTGCTACAGTCTAAATCAAAAGAATGCCACAGGAAGTAACAAGCCAAACAAGTATTTTCTAACTTCTGCAGCCAAAAATTTAGGTTTTTTATTACTCAATTTTTTAAAGTAACTCACATTTTCATAAGCGAGCTCATTTTGTATACTTCACAGGAAAATCAGGTATACTCAATACCCTTCACTCAGTAATGCCAGCACATGGAACATACTCCATTGTAGACTGAGCACAGCCTGTAAAGCTCTTCTGGAGGTTGAAAATGCAGATGCAGATGATGCCATTAACATTGCCACTGGGAAATATGTATTACACACTGCAGGTGACTCACAGCCTCTAGCATGCCAATCAGATCTAGACTTGCCTCTGCATTAGGGAATCTAATCCATCTGGGGACACTGCAAACTACAATCTTCAGCTACTCCAAATTCAATCATACCTTAAGGTCATCACACTCCATATCTTCTCTAGGCTTACTCCACTGTTTCAGGTATTCCACATATTTCCTTTTTTCCTCACGCAGCTTCTCTCTTTCCTGAAAAGAACAGTCACAATCGTATATAAATATTGTTACTGCAATTTCTAAAACTGCACCATTTACTATTCAATCACACTGAAAAGTAAAACATCACATTTAATTAGAATGGAGTAATATATTCATTTTTATTTTGTATAAAATTATACCAGCAAAAATATTTAAATGAGGTGATACTTTGTTGGATTAGTTGTTGCTTTTGTTGGGGGGTGTTTTGGGTTTTACTTTCTTTTTAATGGAAGTGGCTAAAGAAAAAAATATCAAAAATTAGAAAACATTTATGAAAGTTGCCACGAAAAAGACCATCAAAATAAGATAGTGAATATGGCTGTGGTAAAACACAGTGGAATATATAATTTCTTCATATTCAAATTGACAAAAAGTTATTTAGCAATTTACATCCAAAGAGAATCCACAGAGAAACCCACAACTATTAGATATGCTGTCAATCTGATGCGGAACAGATTCTTCAAAGAGAAGACAACCATTAAATCAAATAGTTGTATGCATTACTGGCAAAAAAAAAACCCCAAACCCACCACATTACTTCAGAAGTAAGTTCAAATTCAAAATGAACTTTCGGTAAACTAAAATTATACAGAATGTTAACCAGAAATACAACCCATCATCAAATCTTGTAACTGCCTATTCTTCTAAAGTGTGTTTCTAAAAACTTAAAATGATTAATGGAAAATAACTTGGAACAGAGACTAAGAAACAAGGAAACTAGAAAGCCATTATACTATTCCTATAAGAAACACATATACTTCAAAAGCATTACTTTTTCCTTTTCTATTTTGAGTCTCTCTTTCTCTTCTTTCTTTTTCATCCTTTCTTCCTCCACAATTTTCTTTAATTCTTCTCTCTTCTTTTCCTTATCTTCTTTCTCCTTTTTCCTAGCTTCCATAGCATTTGCCTTCTCTTGTTTTAATTTAGCTTTTTCAAAAGCTATAAAGGAAAATGACAAACCTAAGTTATTTTTTCTTTTGTAAAATGTTTATTTTAACTGATAAATAGACTGATTTTTATAATTACCATATGAAAAAGATATTATGAAGACTGAATTGTTTCCACACCAACCACAAATTCAAACACTTGGAAGTTCTTTACAGAACTTATCAGAATTTCAAGCCTATGTATTAGACATGTTTTATGAGGTTGTCAACAGGTAATAAAGTTAAATATATCTGGTTTATGAGCATACAGAAGGTTATTACTTGCTTATTGGTTTCTATCAATTGACATATAAAGATGAGAACTGATTCCAACATATAATTACAGCAACATATTTAGTAATGCCTGGTTAATAAAAGCATTTCACAACTAGGTGTAACACACAACCGTGAAATATCTGTGATAGTAAAAACCTTTAAATAAGTGATCTTTAAATATTTAGTTCTTACTGGATCACTGATGTCAATACATTTGAAACCTATGTAGTATTTCAGTGTGTTTTGTTCAAATTTTACTTCAGTTCCACAGTTGAAGCTGAACTTTAAATGACAATAAATGCTACTGCCTGAAGAGATGCAGGTTTCTTTGCAGTCATGTGTAGAAGAACAACAGGACACAAATTTCCACTTTCTGTGCACAGACAGTGCCTATCAGCCCATACACAGGCTAACAAATAAAAGGGGGTCTTACTGTTTTAGTTGAATAAACAGGAAAGCCAAAATCAGATGTGAATGAAATGAAACAAGTTCCTTACTCTTACCAAGTGGATAACACTAGTGAGAAAAACTTTTATTGTCTTTTCCTGCAACATTCTGAAAATGGGCCAGGTTCCTTCTACAGATAGCTACCGCACATACCAGCAATGTCTCTACGTGGCAAACAGATGCAGTGAAGCTGATTCCCCAGGGCCTTCAACACACTGAGAAGGTTAATTTTTCAAGGTACTTAGTATTTTGCTACCTTTTCAAATTGTGTAAATGTGTCTTAACTACCCTTCTAGAAGCTGCAGTTTCTGTCCACACAGGAGAGGAAGCAGCTTTGACACTGATCAGCTGTTACCTCGGTCTATGCTGTCATTCCCAGCACAGGAACAAATAGACGCTTGTCGTGCAAGAATGTGGACACACAAGTTTAATGGAACCCGTGAAATTCTAGTATCCCCATCTCCTATAATGGAAAGGCCCAAAGCAGTGTCAGACAACTTTGCTGTTATTTAAGCAGGTGTTGGACTAGGTTTCAAATTTCTAAATGTCCTCGCCATCTTAAAAAAGTCTATCTTCAAGAAAAGGAAAGGCTGGAACCAAAAGTTCACTAAAATACTACCATAGATAAAAGCCTTTCCTTAGGAAGGACACGAGCCCTTACAATCCAGAAGAACATGTCCTTGTCTGACCTTAGTCCTCAACAAGACATACCAGTTTATCTAGTTAAACCCAAACAAAAGGCATATGAGTCTCCTTTTGAAATCAAATTTAAATTGATCAGGAATAGGTCAAAACAAAGCCAAAATAATTCAATCAGTCCAAACTAAAAATCTCTGAATCTTTTAAACCACAAGAATTCAGAATATATTTCGGTTCTTTTGAATTTTGAGGTTGTTACATGAGGAAAATGCATAAATGGAAAAACTAAGGGATGTGTTACACATTCACGCTTTGATCTACCTTCAGGTGGTAAAATTTACACGACTTCACCATCCAAGCTTCTACAAAAAATTATTTAGCTCTTTATTTATCTGAGAGAGAAATCAACACAGTTGGACCACTACAAGCTTCCTACATTTCCCCGATTTAGTCAACTAACAAGGAAAAAACCAACAAAACCAGGAAACAAGCATGCTAACTACTGAAAGGAGCACTTGGCCATAGTGGTGTGGCAGTATACTCTCAATACATTTTCCCTTTGAAAGGTACAACCCCAAAAATATTCTAATTATGGCCTGCTCTCAAATCTGTGAAAACTGGTTTTACTGGTCATATGAGTAAACTTCAACTTACCTATGGCCTGCACATCTTCTTTTTGCTTCTGGAACCTTGCCCTTTCCCTTGATACTTTACTTTTGCTTCCTGGGGTGTTTTGTTTAGGTTTAATATTGTCCTCCTGACAGAGAATGTGGAGGTAGAGAGGAAAAAAAAGAACATAGTAACTACAGTGAAATGACCAGCAAAAGATATTCCAAATTTTTCAACTGTTCTCTAGAACACAATGAAGAAGTGTAGTGACCAAGAGTCTCAGTGTTTAAATACAGGCAAGTGACATACCTGTATCTGAGGGCAAGTGACATAATTTTATCTGAGAGTCCACATTAAAGCTTTTTAGTAAATTATTTATTAATCCCAGAACGGACCGGTACTTTGTCATCACAACATACTGAGAAACTAGTTTCTTGATGGGATCCCAGAAATCATGACAAAAACAAGAAGGTAATACGTGAATTACAATCCCTTTTACCAGCTTAACTATAAAGCAATTACTTTAAGAGCAATTGTGGAATATATCCCAATTATCTTCAAAATAAAAAAGCACAATGTCAACCCTGTATTTCAAATTATCTGAAAACTCAGACAAATAGAAGAACTTCATAGACTATGCTGATATGTCTACAGCTGGGATTAAAAATGTTACTACTTACAAGACTTGCAGATGCCCTCTTTGGAGGTCGCCCTCGCCGTCTGCTCGCAGGACTGAAGATAAATGTGGGTGGCTCATCAGGAAAGAAATAGGAGAAGTTTTGTTCTGCTAGATTATATTTTTCAATTGATGTTGCCTTAGTAAGAAAGATGAAAATAGATATCCATGGTGAAATCCTTACCTTTTTATAAATATAAGCTAATCAATCTAAATATAAGCTAATTAATCAACCATTAATTCACAAAAGAAGACAATAAGAGCAACCATACCCACAACTGCTTAACTGAGGATAAGAAATAAAGCTCTGAAATAGTGTAAGTGAACAGTCAATCTACCAAGTGGATAATGGTAAAAATGTATGCAGCACACATCTGAAACTAGAATTTGGCTTCGTTTGGTAAGATGTTGTTTCTTTATACGCCTTTTAGCAAACATAGCTGGACAGTGTCTTCCTAGCACGTTACTGAAGTGTGTCAAAAATAGATTTTGACAGATAAAAGCAGAAACTTAACTTATTGAAGAATTAAATAATTCTCTATTACACAGATACTTATTTCTGGAGGAAGACTTCCAAATTGTCAAAGGTTTTTTTGAAGTCTACTTTNAGAAAGAAAATGACATAATAAAAACACTGCTACTTTCTAAAAACAAGAAGATAGCAAGGATTTCAGGGTCAAGGCTGCAATACACAGTGAAGGAGTACAGGATCTCTTGTGGTACAGCAAGTAAGGGAAATTGCTGCATTGTGGGAAAAGCTGCTCAAATTCTCAGTCANGCTCATCAGGAAAGAAATAGGAGAAGTTTTGTTCTGCTAGATTATATTTTTCAATTGATGTTGCCTTAGTAAGAAAGATGAAAATAGATATCCATGGTGAAATCCTTACCTTTTTATAAATATAAGCTAATCAATCTAAATATAAGCTAATTAATCAACCATTAATTCACAAAAGAAGACAATAAGAGCAACCATACCCACAACTGCTTAACTGAGGATAAGAAATAAAGCTCTGAAATAGTGTAAGTGAACAGTGAATCTACCAAGTGGATAATGGTAAAAATGTATGCAGCACACATCTGAAACTAGAATTTGGCTTCGTTTGGTAAGATGTTGTTTCTTTATACGCCTTTTAGCAAACATAGCTGGACAGTGTCTTCCTAGCACGTTACTGAAGTGTGTCAAAAATAGATTTTGACAGATAAAAGCAGAAACTTAACTTATTGAAGAATTAAATAATTCTCTATTACACAGATACTTATTTCTGGAGGAAGACTTCCAAATTGTCAAAGGTTTTTTTGAAGTCTACTTTCTCAGCCTGATGACTTCAGGAAATCTGTCCTTATTGGACAATACAGATGAGGATACAAAGAAGACATTCCAAACAGGACATGTTCACATAACTGAAAAGCAAGGCAATCAGCAAGAAGACAAGAAGACTCTCCACAGAAAGCCCAAATAAAAGACAAGATGACAAATACACATACACAGAATATAACAATTTTCCTGAGGCTCCAGGAAGCATCACTAATAGATCACTAGTCCTTAATGTGGTACAGTGAGCTGGGTCAAAATGACCATTAATAAGCCCAAGGAATGGGGCGGTTTATCCCTTTCAGCTCTATTTTCTTCTATTTCCATTTCTTTAGAAGAAATAGACTCCAGAGTTACAAATTTATTTATTTATTTTTATTTATNCACTTGCATAGACAAAATCCAAGGCCTTATCAAAAACCCATTCCAGCCACCTAAACTCTGGTAAATGTCTCACTGAAAATCTGGAGACGGAATTCAATCTATTATAAAACATTTTCCAGCTGAAAGAATTAGTACAGAATAACATTGGTTTACTGTACCAACACAGAAAGAGTTCATTTTTATTTGACTCCAACTGCCTATCTTGAAGAATGAAAACAATTCATGCGCTAGACTAATCAAAAGTATATTATACTTACAAAAAGCTAAACTTGATGTAGTATTTAAAAGGAGCTCTGAGCAGCTAGTAGAGAAGAGCAAAAAAATACTAAATAGTGTCAATATTCTACCCCATAAATTATTTCTTCTTGCTTACCTTAGCTTTAATTACTCCATCATGTGGTTCACAGTGTTGTTTCAGAAAAAGTTTAAGTCTATCACGAGAAAAGAGATGTTTCCTCCGGCTGTATTAGGAAAGAAAGGTAGTATTATCAACTAACATCATTAATTAGTAATTAAGTACAGCCAAAAGTATGTGCAAGAATACACGTGACAGACTATATGATTGATCTTTTTCTTATTTTCTTAATTATAAAAAACACCCTTACTATCATAATTAACAACTATTCTTTGAAACCCTGACTGATTTAAATTTTTCCTCATGAATAAAACAAAACACAAGTAGTACATAAATAGTTGGTTTATGCATCTGCAATTTTTATTTTGAAGATTCTCTTATGTCCTCTTTTATCAACATCCTTTTGATCCATGGTAGATCCTCCAAATACTTCTTAAAATTCCTAAATAAAACTCGAGTCTGATTGTTTCAGAAGAGAGGAAGTACAAACAAACAAACAGGGACAGCAGGAAAGCAGCATTCACATCTCTCAAGCAGGGAGGCAAGCCAAGAAGTGACAAGGCAAATTCACACATTTCTCAGTCAAGCTATGCCACTTCTTTCTACAGGACACTGGGCACTCTACTGGCTTCTGGCATTCCAGGTAACCTGCATTACTTCATGGGAAGGAAAAAGCTTCACTACATAGGAGTAGTTAATGGAAAAAGAAATCCTGATTTGTGCTGGAACTAAATGACATCTAATCACACAAATCAAAGTTTGTTTACAGCATCCAGTTTATATAAAGTTTTGATGCACAATCTACTCTAAACATATATTTTAACTAAATTTCAAACAAATATGTTATTTAAGAAGCAAAACCTCTACACCTTTCTATTTTAAATCAATCTGATTGCCAATGTCTGCTCCAACATTTCAAACCAGCAGTGCTACCAGAGCACTCACAACAACAATAGTTCATTATTGTTGTTATTCAAGTTCGCAAGTTCCACCTACTCCATCAATCACAACAGTAACCAAGGTATCAGAAGTCAAAGTGTTGCAAAATGTGGAATATATAGAACTTTTCTTAAGAAAGGACGTTCTTTGATCTTCGTATACTTTCAAGCCTAATCCACACAAAAGGGAATTTAATGCTTGAAACAGAGAACTTGGTTGTTAGCTATAAGTGATGTTCAGGTGTTAGAAAAATAAATTATTTGTTGGTAGAATTGCCTTGTTTCGGGCTGGACATGCTTCAGTGGTGTCAGACCTGGGGGGAAGTTAACAAAGTTTGGGAATAAGAATGCCCACTAACAGCAGACACAAAGACCGCAGAATTTAGGGTCACAAAGACACCTAGCAGAATTCCCAAGGTAAGAAAACCCAAAGAAGCAACTGTGCCAAATCAGCTACAACTGAGTGAAAGGTAATTCTGCAGGGGGAAATCTGTGGCCACCAACTCAGGACCACTGACACAAGAAATTCAATGACTTGAGACTGAGCATGTGGACTAATTACCATAAGACACAGTAATTAATCAATTAATTGAATCTTTAACCAACAAAATAGAATACTAATTAGTAAGAGAACTTATGTGACTTGTAGCCAATGAACACTAACTCTTTTGCTTGCTAAAATGCACCTGATTTATGGAATACCACTGATCACCTAGGCTTGTGTATCTCTGAAATAAATAATCTCTGTCTCTCTTGAGTGTGTAATTATTGGCTTGCTGCACACTGGGTAACTAATCCAATTTTTGCAGACAACAACAGCAGGTCTCATCTGTGTGCCAATGAAAGCAGAGACTTGCAAGGAGTTGGTACCTGTGTTAATGCTAGCAAAGCTTGGAATCCTTGATACAGAAGGTCTGTATTACAGTATTTTGTTCCAGTGCTTCTAATTAACAGCTCTAACATTGTTCTAAAATGTCATTTTATATCAAAAACATCTTACACAACTCACAGTTATAAAGTACTATTTTAACTTCCACATATTAATTTTTACCTTAGTTGAGATGCTTTAACAATAACAGGTTCATATAGGTGTTTTTTGATAGGTTGGACTTTGTATTTGAACAAAGAAGGATCAATTATGGCTTTCTTCTCCCTAGGAAAAAACATTTTAAAAATTAGAAGTTTACATTCACATATCATCAGCCTCATATTTTACATATTTAATACATTTAAATGCCCATACAATGGACCTCTTGAAAATACCCAGCTTGTAACCTCCACCAGTACCAAAGAAGGCCTATTAATTTATGCCAACTTTTCTGCTACTATATTTAAATCCGCATTAAAACCAGTTCCTGCAATGAACAGGAAGAACAATGTGGGATGTTTTCTTAGCAAGGAAATGGAAGATAAGGGAAGGAAGGAAGAGAGAGAGACAAGCAAGGATACATCCCTACACTTCAGAAAATTGTCTCCTTAATACTCTCAGTACTCATGATGGCAACAGGAGGACGGGAAAAAAGAGAAAAAGATGACGCAAAAGGAGTCCAAAAGACAGAAATAAATAAAATTAATAAAAACAGTAGCCCTTGATCTACCAATTGCATTGCAAAACAAATAAAAACCACCTGAAATATTTTCCAAAATAACACTTTAGGCAAAAAAAAACCCAAACCAAACACATTACCAACAGCATAAAATAACAGAAAGTAACAGAAATCATAAGGCAACACATCTACACTTCAAAATAAATGATTATCAGGTTACATGCTTTATTAGCCAAAGTGCACTTCCCTTTTACAGGTACTGCTACAGAGACCTAGATTTCTTTCCCTTCCCCCGCCATGGAAAGTATTTCTTCAGTTTTAACATTAACTGTTTTGTTACACCTTTTCCTAGGTGGATAACACTCAGGTCTGGTGAGCTACCAAAATTCACCCCTTTAAAGAAAGGGAAGGGTTTTGCCATAGACAATATACTTTAAGAAGAGTAGTGTATTTATGAACAGACTTCATGAATAGAGCTAAACTAATAAGACTTTATTCAAATAATGTTGCATTTTGGTATTAAACAACAGGACTAACTTCTCCTGAGGTGATCATTTGTAATCAAGACTCATACTGCTTTATCAGGAAGAATTCAGTCATCATCTTATTTCATCAAGAAGGAAAGTTGAAGCAGCTATACAGAGGAACTAGGAGATTTAAAACTATTCATTTCATCATTGTCAGTCCTTCCAACATTTACAAAATGCTTTCAGGTGGAGTTTGACAAAATAAACCAGTACATAACTTGCTGTTCTTTAGCCTTGTGAAAACCACGCACAAGATGTTGAGAACTGTACTTTGCAATGCTGCTGAAAATAAAATTTGCTATAGTTATTGTTTTTCCCCACTAACTCTGTGAAAGAGAGATACAAGAAATGTTAACATTCCAATGTCTAACAAATACATTAATTAATACAGATTAAATGAAACAGTGCTTATTCACCATTAGTGTCATTTCAGATGAGAAGAATTTGCAAAGTTCTCAAGAAAAACAGCTTATAATGACTAAATTATCAGCATAGTTAATAATAAGTGGACTAACAAAAAAAAAAAGACAGAAACAGCAACGCATCTACTAGATCTACAGATAAGTGCTGTGATATGCATGCAGTGTCTTGCATCTTACTGCATGCATATACAGTTGAAGTCTAAAGTTGAGTCACTCGGACTGAACACAGTTTAAGAAATGTAACAGAAAAAAGCCCACCCAGATACTCATATTAGCAAAATAGAGATCAACTGGAATCCAGTATATCCACTGGCAAGATTTTAACACTACTACGTAAGTTTGTTAAAAGAGCCTTCATACTCTGGTCATACCATGACTTGGTCTTCCATGACCATCTTCAGTCTCGAGACCGGAAAGCTGAAGTAACGAAGGTTGTCCCCAGGAATTTTTAGATAGTATGAATGACAAAATGGCCCAAACTGTTGGAACTTCATTCCACATTCTTCAGCTTACTAGACCAAAGGACTGGAAACGCAATGGTGTGTGATGAGGTGCAAGATTGTCTTTCATACTATACAAAAATTCCTGGCCTTCTGAACATTTCCAGGGATGGTGATTTCATGACATCCCTGGGCAGCCTATTCCAATGTCTGATGTTTCAGTGGAGAAATTTTTCCTATTATCCAATAGAAACCTTCCCTGGCACTATTTGAGGCCATTTCCTTCATCCTGTCACTTGCTACCTGGGAGAAGAGACCAATCACCATCTCACTACATCCTCGTTTCAGGTGACTGTAGAGAGTGCTAAGGTCTCCCCTGAGCCTCCTTTTCTCCAGGCTAAACAAACCCTGCTCCTTCAACCTTACCCTTCTCAATTACCTTGTGCAGGACACCTATGTACACCATCTGGTCTGAGTCTTGCCACAGCTACCTGTGTCTTACAGTATTAACAGAAGTAGAAAAATTGCGCCAAAAAATACTCAAGAGTTGGAGGATCCAGAATGCTGTCCTGAAGTGCTAAAATGACTGCTGTCCTAGTTTTTCAGAAAAAGACATTGGCTTTTCTCCTTCTCTTTGACTAAATTTGGAAATGGAAAGACTTCCTTAAAGAATGGTAGCTAAATAACACAATCATTTATGGTCTCATGCTCCAGTGCAAGCCTTACACAGAGGTAACCTGTCAGTAAACTGACCCCCACAGCAAGGCTGCCTCTGCACATCTTTGAAGGTTGCCATTGCTCTATACTGACCAATAACAACAACTGCCCATTTGGAATTGCAAATATTTTCTGCAATTTAAATAAAATTTCAAAAACAAAACAGAGCAACCTGAAGATTGTTAAGAACAACATTCTAGGGACAAGACAACAGCACTTTGCAACAAAATCCCAACTTTTAACCTTTCGGTGAAGATTTTAAGGTGCCTTTGATCCAAGTACTTTGGTATTTCCTTATAATATAAAGAGGACGACCCATCACCATTATTCTTGGATTCAAGCAATGGAGGAATAAGAGAGGAAGAAAGGAAATAAAAGAATTAAAAGATGAAGAAAGATTTGCTGTACTGAAGATATTATATAGCTTCAATTACAAGTTATGGCCACATTTTGACATATCCAGTTCATAATTTTTACTCCAAATAAAGTATAAAAACTCATTTGAAGATGGTAAAAGGCCTGGATGGCAAGGTTCCATTGACATTATTTCCAAAAACTGTTACTTCTTATATCCCAAAATTTGCAGAAACAATTAGCCCTTCCCCCAAATTAATCTTCGATTCAAATTGAACATCCAAATTTACTGCCATAAACCAGCCAGCAAATCAATAATACTTTTTTTCTAGTATTTCTGATGATGCTTGATGATTCACACTACTCATACCCCTGGCAAAAGGAGTGACATGAATAATTAAGTTGCAGCTGAACTGTATGCATTTGGCAGCAAAAGCCCCTCAAACCTCCAGGCTGCTGCTGAGTGCTAACGCCAACGCAAGAGTTCAACCTTACCTTTAAAAGCCTAGCAGTTTAAGGTGCGAATACTGCTAGTCCATGTGACCACTATCCTATCATACCAGAGGCTCCCAGGGCATAGCAGAAATGTTTTAAGAACTCAGAAGATTGCTACCTTTTGCTATGGAACCCAGGCCTTAGAAAGCAGCCTGTTTTTCTGAGGGAAAATAAGAGCATCATAGCCTCTTTCTTCCTGTACCACCCCAACTTTTACTGAAGAACACAACAGAAAAGGTCAGCAGGAACATTTGTACAGACTAGACAGCTATTTCTGCCCCACACAGACAAGAGGAGTAGGGTCACAGAAAGGCTGGGATCTCTAATGACATCTATTTTCAGTTAAGATTCTCTAGCCTTACAGATTCTTTAGGAAAAATATTTGCAGATGGCCCATCAATCTGTGCTGTGCTCCCCTCCCCCTCCCTCACAAACACCCTGAGCATCTGCTGTACCATTGTTTAACAGCACTGCAGCTTTGCACAAAGGCTGGGTCTCAAAACCTGGAGATTTGTGTGCAGGCTGAGGCAGAACTGTCCTGCACATATCAACCAGACATTGGTCCCAAGGTGACTAACATCCATACTCTCCACATGCAAGTCTCTCCATAAACAGCAAAATACTGTCTCTAAAAGATTAGGGATGCTTAACAATGCCATTCAGTTCAGTGGGATTTCATCGTTATGAGCAATGGTATAAAGAATCTTACATGCCAGCATACAAAAATTCACAAACAAAACTTTACTTACAGATAGGTTTTACGTATACAGCAAATAATACTTTTCAAGTCTGCATATACCCAGAATATAGCTAGAAAATGACTGTTACTACACTCTCACATTTGTTATAAACAGACTCATTTAAAACTTGCAGTAAGCATTTTAAAGACACAAGAGGTTTGCAATTTAACTTGCAGCATAAATGTTAATTAGATATGTCACAGAACACTGCTTCAAAAGCCTGTATATTCTCACAAGAACTCCCCTTCTAAGAGAAAGAAATTATTTTCCCTCTCTTCTCTGCACTGTCAAAATAACTAATCAGCTGGGGAGAACCACAGCCTGACTGGGAGTGCAACACTTAGTCTTACCACCAGCTCTGCATGCATGAAAGTGACAGCACTGTAACAGATCAATCCTACAGTCAGCTCTGTGCACACTTGCCTAATTCCAAGAATAACTTCCTTTCAAATGCCACATGCCTTTTGGAATACTGAAAATGAATTTATTTTTTCAAATATGTAGGACATCTTCATTAACAACTTAGACACTGCCTTCAAGAGTCAGCAAAGAAATTTAAAAATTATTTATCCCATGTTATTTTCTTAACCAAGTGCAGAGCTCCACCCTAGTTATTCCAGGCATGTCAGGACATTACTTCATTATGAAGCAAGCAATCAACAAGACAACTTCTGCATCCATGTGACATCTTAAAGTCAGTAACAGTTCATGCAAAGCCTGTATGTTGCTAGATCCTAGATTAGGACCCACTTCAAACACTCCTCTTTCACCATCATGCCTATGAAGCATAGAAATCTTTCTTCTCATTATACTACTAGGATAGGCTCAATCACTGCTCAGTAAAGGGACAGCACAATAAACAACACAGCTGCAGCCAAGAAGCTCTCCTATTCAATGTTATTAGCCTACTCCAGCCCATAGAAAGTTCCTCAAGACAAGACACACACATTCACTGCACCTAACATCATAACCAAATCCATCAAATACAATGATATATTTATATGGACACATGCAAAATGAAGAAAGCTTGTATGTTTTTGGTTTTTTGGACAAAAACCGAAGAAGTCTCTGGGAAGACTTTTCAGAGAGTTCCAGTAAAAGCGCATCCTCCTGTCATACAGTAATCTCAACTCTGAGCCCCATGACGGAAGTGAAGTGATACCAGACTGCAGAAATGTAGAACATGCTGCACTTGCTGCTACAGCAGCACAGATTTCCCAGCACAGAGAACTACCAAGAGTAGACACAGCTCTTCCACCATCTCTCAGCAAAAACACTGACATTGCAAAGAGATAAACAATGATTATTCTGCAGGTATTCCATGTCTCATAATGCAGTTTTCTGGTGCGTTAGCGTAACCGGCAGCTCTGAAGGTTCAGCTTGTCACCTTCACCTGCCTGAACACTCACAATCCACACAGATCAAGTAATTTGTTTCAGTCAGACTCTGACACATCTGGCTTTAATCTAATTTCCACCCAGCCAGAATGACATACAGTAAAAGTATCATGTACCCATTTTGTGCAGAGCTATTGTGCGTTTCTGAGTCATCACTGTCGCTGATGATGATTGTGTCCCCATCAGCATTGCTGGTGTGGCCATTCGCCATTCCATTGTGATGGGCTGGAGCTATGACTTCCAAAACCTTACACTGCAACCTGAAATAAAACACAGACATTTATTAATGTCAAAAGTCTTTCACCAATAAAAGGAGCCTAAAATTGTAGATATTATTTTAAGAATACATACATAACTGAACATTGTACTGTCTACTAAGTAAGTAACTAAGAGCCTTGAATTGAACTGAAATACTAGGTAAAATATTAATTTCATAAGTACCATCTAATAAATGGACAAATTAATCTGCTTACATGGCTATCAGCTTCACTTCTCAGGAAAACAAATCAAGTTACTTGCGGTTATGAGGGTTTTTTTTTCAGTTCTCATTTAAGTAAACTAAAAAGTTAACTTAATGTTACTTTAAAACAAGACAATAAAACTTCTATGTTATTTTTGTAAGAGTCTAAGAAAAGCAAAAGATTTTCAGATCCCAAAGTATTTTTTACTTGTAAGAGATCATCTACTACTGCTGATGACCTAAATAAACAAGGCTGAAATGATCATTATGCATCTAATCTTAATAATGGCCCATTTATCTGCTGCACATATTAAGGGTCCATCTGGCATGCACACAATTGACAAAACAAGCCTATTCCTTTGCCATCCCGAATGCTAGTTATAAATGGGAGAATTAACTACATATCAAAAAGTGTAACTAATCAACACTTCCTGCTGGGTAACTGTACTATAGCTGGTTCTTAACCACTAACTTTCACCTTTTCTAGAATTCCACGGTTCCTATTCTTTAGCCTAACATCCAAAAGCCTTGTCTGATTCATGAAAGTTAACTGATGTGGTCAATGGATGTTGTCACATTCTACCACTAAAAGCTCAAAGCATGGAGAAAAAGAACACATAATAATTTTCTTCTTAGCGTTCCCAATTGAAATACGTAAAAAGAAGACTACATGAAGTCCTGTGATTGAACTTAGGCTAAAAACAAACAAACCTCATGAAATCCATGACAAACAAATTCTAAATGTTCTTCTATCTGAACTGATCATTGGCAAAAAGGAAGCAATGTCAAAATATTTCTTGAGCATATCTTTCTGCAAGCAGACAGTACCACCCAAAACTTGCACAAATGGAAAAGGCTGGGGATAGGAAAGGGGGGAAGGAGAAAGAAAAGATGGTGGTAGCCGGAGAAAACCCCAAAGAACTAAAAATAACATAATAACATTGAAATATCCTTGGTAGTACTCTTGTAACATTATAGAGGATCAGTAATTCAGTTAGACTCTGCAGCTGCTCTCTCCAACAGGAAGGGAGCTCCAGAACGCTTCAGCAGGTTATTAAAAAAAAAAGAAAATCATTTAATTAAAAAAAAAAAACCAACAACTATTAACATCCTTATATACTCCTAAAGACAACAATATGACCAATGCTTACAGTATCCATGGGGACATGAGAGCTGCTTGCATGCAGAGGCAGCCTGAGCCCACTTGTGCCCACAGGCACACTGCCATTCCAGTGCAGACTATCCCGTTTCCAAAGCTGGCTGGTCTGAGGCTGGAAGACACTTCCCAGACAGTGGAGACCAAGCTTATTAACTGTAAAATACCTAAATAGACTCTGTATTAAGAGCCAAAAGCATCCAAGTACAGTGGAAGTAGTACCTGGTGACTGTTCAAATAGTCAATCCAAGTTCAACAAGGCTTATTAAGGTCTAGCCCAGCACCAGATTCTGAGTCCTTTAAGTAAAGCCTATTATTAGTAACTTGTTTTCCAATATTTAGAACATCACAGTCACCTCAACATATTAAATAATATGGAGCCAACTGTATGACAGAATGTGTATTATTAGGCTGGGTTTTTTAAAATCCAACAAAGATCATCTCCTAAGAAAAGACTTCTTAGTAGAATTAGTTTTGTTTCAGACTATAAAATATATTTCCTAGTGAGTCAAACTGAAATGAAGACACACTTTTTATTTCTAATGGAAAACCAGCGGGAGCTCCCGACACGCTCCCGCGGTTACCGCGCTCACCACTAGAGGGGGCGGCACACGCCACAGCCGCCGCGCCACCCGGGGCGCCCACTGACAAAGAGGCTTCAGCGCACACACGCCCCGGGCCGTCCTCCTGCACAAAAACACTTCAATATTCGAGTCACCGAGGAGCTTTCCAACACTGATTTTACCTGCTCATCCATCGAGTAGCCTCGTAATTTACAGGGCATCACATCTCCTTCTCTAAGAATGGAAATTACATATTCTATATGCTTGATTCAGTAAGCAGCAAAATCCCCAATACAGCTGCATTCCACCCCCCGCCCCCTTCCCCTTTATTTTTCAGCAGGAAGAATGACTAACAGATTAAGCTATTTCAGAAAGGAAGTGATACTCCATCTTCTATGCCATTCAAATCATTACCAGAAACCTTTGGGGAAGGAATCAAGTGAAATGCACATCACCTGGTGCAATAAAAGCACAATCCTGTGCAATTTAATGCTCACTGATAGACAGGAGATTAAAGACAGTGATGCAGCCATTCCTTCTGGCATTAAAGAAATAATCTATGAATTATTTTTTAGCCAGTAGTCAAGTCATAGCTAATAGCACCGATTCCCTGGACTAAGTGGCAAAGACACTGTTTCTAGTGCAAGTGGTCTGCTCTTCTCAATAACCAAATAATTCCCTGAGTTCACTCACTGCAACTCTCATACATCACATAAAACAACATAGGTGAAAGCTGAATCAAGACATTTAAACGAAACATACTACTTGAATTACTTCCTAAAAAAGGTACTTCAAGATCTTTACACAGCTTATGTCAAACCACACTCACTATTGAGCAACTTAATCTAAAAAGACAGCAGCATCAACGTACATAAATATGTACCCTAAATATCCCCATCACTCAGGAAGCACTTTCTTCAAATTACAACTAAGATTACATTCACACTGAGTGAATCTCAAAGGTTTTCAAAATAAATTGAGAATAGAACCATTAGGAACTTGCACACAGCAGCCTCAGCAACTCTAGCTCAGACACTACTTAAAACTATTTTGCTTACCTATTTCTGCACTACAGGCTGTTATCATCAGTGGGGTCTTCTGGCTCGTTGAAAAGATGGCCTCATGCTTACAGATTATTGTTAGGTCAGAAACTAAGCTCTCTGAGATCTCATATATTATGGGAAGGGCTTCAATAAGCACTTAGCCTTATAGTTTTATCTTTATTCTTTTAAAAAAACCAAAACAACAAAGAACAACACAGGAGTCCAAAGGTTTTCAACACAAAGCCAGAGTTTGGCATCACAACCATAATTTTTTATTTAAATGTATCTTCTCTCTCAAATATGAAGAAATCTGAGAACTTCCATTGATTTGCATGAATGTTGGGTAGGGCTGGTCAGCTGCATGAGCAAAAGAACAGAATTAACTCCAGCAATCCAAGGGCTAGGGACTACAGACTGTGGAACGGGACAGTTTCTCGGGAAACCCAATTCAGTCTCCTTCTGCAGAAACGATTTTAGGCTGTGCTTAGAAGAGCCTACAACTAACAGAAAACTAAGGCTTGACCGAATCTTGTCACTCCCAGAACTCTAAGGAAGAAGCAGGCTGGAGGTATACAAAAGCCAATTGCACCTGCAGCTTAGGCTGCTGCTCCACAAGATGCAAAGATCACTTAACAGTTTTTGTAAAATGGGGAGATCTTAGTTTTTGCCACTCCTCTTTCCAGACACATACATGGTGCTTGCTTTTTGCAGCTCTGGCAATCAGTTTCATTTACTGATTGTCATGAAACTGAATTCAACTGCTGTGCATCACATCCCTAAATGTCCCTCATGCAAAACCATGACACTGACAAAACAACTAAACAAAATAATATACATTTAAAAAAAAAAACAAAACGCAAAAAAATCTCTAATCCATTGTGAAATGCTGGGTAAGCTTGTGTTATTATCACCTACTTTAAGCAGCTCATGAGAACTAGGGTCTATGCAAGACACAAACATTGACCACAGATAAATGCAGAAAAGAATGGAGAGCTGTCCATCTACTTGAGAGCTGAAGACCTAGGCAAAGAAGTTTTTGATTACCTCAGCCTTCTACTCATCCATTGTTACCAGTTTTCCAGCACTGTTTATCAGGGGGTTACACCCTCTTTGACGTGACTTTTCTAGTTAACACACATGTTAAAGCCCTTCCTGCTATTCTTTGCATCTTGCAAGGTTGAATTGCAGCTTTGCCTTGCTCTTCCCAGGTCACCTGTCAGTCCTATCTTCAACTGTCTGTATATTGGCTTCTCTCTCTTTAGTTTGACCATCATGTCCCTACTCAGCCAGACCACTGTGCTACTTTTCCAGAAGATGGCAGGGTGGTTGAAGGCCCCAAGAAGGACAAGAGCCTGTGAGTGCAATGGTTCCTGTAGTTTAAGCAGTAAGGCTTTGTCAATAGGCTCCCCTTCATCAGGGAGCTTGTAGTAGTCACCAACCACTTGCTTCCTTTTGCTGCCTCGGTGTCTCATTTTTACCCACAGGCTTTCAACCTGCTCATGGCTGTTCTTCAGAGACAACTCTTTACACTCAATCCACCTCTTGGTGTAGAGGGCAACTCTTCCACTGCTCTTCCTCCCATCTCTTCTGAACAGCCTGTAGCCATCCATGGTCACAGTCCAGTCATGGGATTTGTCCCACCATGTTTCAGTAATGGCAACAAGGTCATAGCTTTCTAGCAGCAAAGCGGTTTCCAACTCTTGTTTGTTGCTCATGCTGTGTGCTTTGATGCAAAGGCACCCTCAGCTGGGCTGTCAGCTGTGTCACCTTCCTAGAGGAACACACCCCTGAATTCCTTGGAGATAATTCTCTGGTGGCTTCCCTTTTGGCTTATAATACCTTAGGAGTCCCTGGCTCATCTCCATAAGACTGCATGTTCCAACACGGCTCACACATTTCCAAGTCAGTATAATATAGATGCACTTCAGCTGGGCTACTGATTTCATCCCCAACACTGGCAAGCTGCACCCAGGCTCATCTCTGCCAAGCCTGGTCTTATCCCCTCCCTCCTTCAAACCTAATTTTAAGCCTTCTCAGTCATCCCTGCCAACTCATGGACTTTCAGACAGGGAAACCCCATTTGTCTCCAGCAGGCCTGGTGCCATAGAAACTGTCCCACGATCGCAAAAGCCAAAACACCACTGATGCCCTTTAAGCCCCATGTTGATCAGGTGGGTTCTCCTGTTCCTTTCAGCATTTTCCTCCCTGCTACCAAAGGGTTTGAGGAGAACACCACCTGTGCTCCTGTTCCTTCAATCTGTTGCCCTAGTGCTCTGAAGTTCTTTTTGACTGCCATAAGACTTCTCTCATCAACTTTGTCACAGCCAACCTGTACAACAGCTAGAAGTGGGTTAATCAGAGGGCTCAATTAGTCCTGGGAGTCTCCTGATACATCTCTTATCCAGGTCCCAAGGAGGCAGCAGACTTGCCTGTGGAATGGGTCCAGCTGGCATATGGGGCCATCAGTTTCCCTGCAAAGGGAGTCATCTACCATCACCCTTCTTTCCTAACACCCAAAGTTGTGACCCATCTGGCTGACTGACTTGTTCTGGGCAAGCTCTAAGAGAGAACTTCATCCCCACTATTACTTGCCTGACCCAGATACTGCAGAGCCTCATACATATTTTGCAAGGGCACTTGGAAAGTAAAGGGAGACTGGGGGGAATTGTCCTATCTCCCTGGGCAGGGACCTGCTTCCATTCACCTTCACCTTTTAGATCCCCTCCCTTCTGCCTGATGGTGACAGGATCAGGATTTCTCTGACTCTTGCCAAGCTTCCATCCACTGCATTTCTCTCAGGGCCTGAAGGATGTGATTCCACCAGTGTGTTTTCTCTCACACTCCCTGATACTCCTCAGCCTTTTCCCTTCCTCTTTAGAATGAAACCAGAACAAATTCTTTCATTCATCTCAGCAACTCAAAGACACGTACACAAGCTATTACGAGCTGCAAAACAGGCCAGGTATGTCCATCTACTGCTGCTGGAGAAGTAGAAGAACACAATTCAAACAAGAGAAGAGAATCTGCACTCCACTTTGTAACAGGCCAAAACCATTACAGGATATCAACTGAAAAACCTCAACCCTGCAATTATTGGCACTTTTGCTTCCCAAGAAAGTTCTTCCCAAATGCCAAGCAGGCCTTAACATCAACTTAGGCTGGCATTAGAGGGGCTCTGAGAGGAGAGACCACTTCTCACCGCTCCCTAGTTGAGCATTCTGCACACCAGCTTTTGGTTGGCTGGCACTAATTACTCAGCCAGAAATAATAGTCTGGTATTCTGCTATGTCCCCATTTCAAGTCAAAAAAACAAGATACCCTGAAGGCTCAGATGAGTTGTAAATGTGTCTCTTTATGCTTTATGATAAGCAGACAAAAACTATCCCTTAGATGGCACATGGCTGTTTCAAATGAGACAGTGGGGGTACATTGCAACACACTGAAACCAACTTTTAAAATAAAACCTACAGTGATCAGCGAGTCAGAAGCAAATTCACTTGTTAAGACACACAAATGAAAGCAAAGTTTTTCAAATGCCAAAATTAAAAAAGCACACTTTTTCTAACAGTATATAAAGTTAGCTGAGTACAGAAACCCCCGGAAGAGTAATACAAGAAGCTGTAGTAGCAAGTGCTAAAAAGTACCAAAAAGCTATAGCGCCATTCTGTTGTCAGCTTTTAGAAGCTTTTAAGAAGCAAATGTCAAGTGCAGTCACTCATATCCTTGCCCTAACAGTTCTCATATGTGTGAGAGTAATTAAAGAGCAGAGAGACAAGATCTGAAGGAATAAGTGACATCTTTTACTAAGCTAACTGATACTGTTTAATGCACACACAAAACAAAAGCATATAAGGAGACAGGTTTTATGCACATAACAGCTTCCTAAAGTATAGAAAGAGATGCTGCTTTTGAGTTTTAGCATCCTCATTTGTCTGTCAAGTTATAGTTAAGATTGTATGTTTCAAAGAAACTAGTAAGAAACACGGTTTTGCTTAGGACAAGAGCATGTACAGACTAGCTGTATCAGCTGCCTCCTGCAGAATTAGGACAGTACTACACTGATATATGCATCATTTTGACTGCCCAGCCTTTGAGTTCATAACATCGTACTGATTAAAAACAAGTAAGTAATAAAACAAACCAAAACCTTTACCTTTTAATTTATAGTTACAAACTAGACAGTGTGAGAATGAGAGCTAACAGAGACTGGCAGTGCCAACTGTTGTAACTGTTGTTCAACAATCTGTAAGAAAGGAGTTGCAGGTTCTTTCCCATGTATCATCATCTCATAGCTTCCACCAGTCAAATATAAATATATTTATTAGTCAACAAATTTACATTTACATCCCAAAGGATTTAAGGGCAGTGGAAAGCAAATTCCTTAAACTTGATTTTTCCAGGCCAGAAGTTGATTGATCCTTAAACAGCTATGCTGAGAAAATGCATACTGTATTTGCTCTATGAATAGGTAAGCTGCACTCCAGTACTATCAGAGATGCGGTTTCACAGACACCACACTAGTTTTGATACTTTCTGGAATTCAAATTCATCTTTCAAAATAAAGTTGCAAACTTCCTTTGTATACAGGAACTTACATTTAAGCATTACCACTAAAAACCCACAAAATTAGTAATTATAATGTAAATAATTTATCTGTAACTCATTAGTCTAAACATGCAAGACACTTTGTCACTTACTACCTAGTGGTCTTATTATATAATAACTCATCCTAGCGCTCAGAAGACAACTACATATATATATATAGATAGATAGATGGATATATGCAACTTGCCAGTTTGAATAAAAAAGTTGGAAAATTAGCTATAACTTATCAGCTATAGTCATGACCAGCAACATGCTTCCTGCGCCCCAGTTAAGACTTACAGAGATGAAAACAGTATGCAAATCTTTTAATTGGCCTAATGCAATGGTTAATCCACTCCTAAAGCACTGGGACACCAGTCAAACAATTGATGAGTTAAAAGAAGTTTGATCTCTGATTATCTGTTTCCTGCAGCCTGACAATTGTCAACATCAGATCATTCAAAGCAGAGAAAGGATCTTAACCTACTCAAATATATGATCAGATGCAGCAATCTTCCTAACAGAACATCATCTACTACTTCTTCTGTAAGTAGGCTCATTTTTAAAAGCATTCTGGTGTTGCTTACTCACAGACATTAGGCAAGTATTCTTTTGCAGTGGTGTCATCTAGTGGTCAAATTAAAAAAAAAAATACTCCTTTCTGTATGATTTTCTTCCTTCCTACACACTGACCTTTAAGCAATCTATTTCAGACTGTAAGTGGTTGACTTTTTAATTAAGTGCCATACTAACTGATGGACAAGAATTGGTTGTGCCTCAGCCTCCACACGGGGAAGGGAAGACATCACCACATAAGCTATTTTTATGAGTGGGGGTAGAGTTGTCAGAGCTCCTCACTGCCCAAATCAGACCAAAAGCTTATAATTTAATTAACTAATTATCAAACTGCTCACTTATATATCCTAGTAAAGAAGGACATTATTTCTTGTGATAGCACTTAGACTCAGAATACTGACGATAAATCACAATAGGTTGTTTACATGGGCTTTAAATGTAATTTTTCCTCCAACAGATTAAAATAGTTATCAAATCCAAAATGCATGCTGCTGGCTTCAAGCAGAAAAGAATAGGTCTTAGGTCTTACTGCTAAGCAAGTTAGGCTGTTGTAGGGTTTTTTTTTTTAGTATGTCTGAGACATTGGCTGAGGTTATTATTTTCAGGTAGGCCTTCCATACCACATAGTTTCAGCTTTCAGGTAACTGTCTTCAGATGTCAAAATGCTGAAAATCAATTTCACAAGTTTCAAGTACCAATAATAAAACACAGTACTAAGACAGCAACAAATGGACAGATTACCACAAGAGACACTATTCCTTGTGGAAAATCAAAAGACCAACAAGTACATGATGGGTCTTGAACTTCCAGTTTGTCAAATATAGGAAGCAATCAATAAAGTGTGAGCTAAAACATTAGCTGCTTATTTTACATCTTAATTGACCATGGCTAACATGAAATATTGTTCTAATCCTCCTCCCAACAAAATCTCAAATAATTTCCATACCATTTTCAATAAACTACTTTCCATAATCTGCAATGTGCATTCTAATGGACAATATTTACAGTGTCAACTGGTTTCAAACTTAATTTTAGAATAAGTTTTCTCTTTGTATTCTGTAATGTTTCTGACCAATATTTCAAATAATAATTTTGTCTTTTGTGAAGGCAGTACTAGGAAAATGTCGTTACACAACTCCTACGTTTCTTTAACTGGAAATCTGAGCACCTTGTGTTTGAAAGCATAGCACAGCTGCCACTTTGGAGGAAAGTCAGCCCCAGTTTGGCCAGGAAAGTCAGACACATACAAACCAAGAAAGACGGCCATTTTTAATCTATACATCACTTGAAAGGATTAAAGAGCAAGCAGAATTCTCTCCTTGTTGCTGGAAACAGATTACCAAAATGCACCCATAATTTTTAGAGACCACATGAACATGCCACATGATAGGACTGGGGTGGGGCTTTCTCTGCAATTTGTTTCTACCTGACAAGGGTTGCTGGAGACACCAGACATATCAAAACAAGAGGAGGACAGTATATCCCAAACGCTCCTGAGTTACTCCTACCAGACCTCAGTAACAAGGCAGAATTAGCCAAATTCAAAACTGAGCAGCATAGCAAAAGGCTAGAAACCAGAAGAGACATAAGACCAGAAAAAGTAAAGGAGCATCAGACACTGCAAAAACCAGAACACACCAGTTTCATAAAGTCAAAAAACCCAGCATCTTCCTTGACTCTGAACAAAGCATTTGTCCTCTCTTTGCAAATCACCTGTCACTTCTTGCAGTATTATAGACAACTTCATATGCTCAAGGATAAAAACATTTATATTAAGCCAAAATCTTAAGCCTTCTTGTGTTTGGGCTCCCTACTGCTTACTTTGTTGAAAATCTAGAAAGTTGCAATCTATCTTACAAGAATATTACACATGCAAAGTTAGGAGTTATAAAATACCAATATTTAAAATTTTTGAGCAAGCCTCGGTTACACATGCATTATGTAGCCGGCTTGGCATTAAATGATGCACAGATCTCATAAAACCAAACAATCCTGCTGACATTACATTTGCAAAAAACTTCAAAAGCAGTGGAAGAATCTATAACACCACAAAACAACTGGGTTTTCATGATCTGCCAAATTCGCTTGGTCTCATAGGACACTATTACAATATAGATGGACTGTGATAATTTTTTCTAGTAAAGATGACAAAAACATAGCTGCAAATGACAAATGCATGCAAACAGCTCTGCTGAAAAGCTGTATTATGTACAAGTAACGTGAGCTGGAACACTTAATCCCCAGTGCAGTACTTCAAAATACAGGTCAAAGTCAACTGTTAATTGGCAGACAAATANCCACCTCGGAAGATACTATGGCATTTCATTAAGCAAAAGAAAAAGAACACCTGAACAATACTGACAGTTCATAATATTCATGTTTCTAAATAAACAAATGAAACAAACACCTTATTCTCTAAGCAAAATAACTGCAATATCAGTGGTAATCTGAGTCTAGTCGTTTGATCAGTATAAAGATGAGAAAGAGAGAAAGAAACTTTGGATACAGGTTTTCCATACAGAAGGCAGTAACCCTACTGAAGTTGTTCTTGTCCTGGCTTTGCAGACTGGGACTTTACTGGTTGAAAAGAGTAAGAGCAGTGAAAAGACTGAAAGCCTTTCTATTAAGCACTCACCTTATGTACATGACCATACCAATTTCCTTACAACTTATCTCCTGCAGTGCATCGAGATTTTTCTTCCTGGTGTAGTACAAAATTTGCCACAAATAATATCTGGATCGGCCACTACAAAAACTCACACAGAGTAACTGTTCTCCAATGGCCATTTTGAACTAGCCCACTAGTTGGGTGATAGGTCACCCAACATCACACTATGCACTAAGTATCAGGCTACCCACAGGAGACCCTTCTACTCTAAAGCATAAGCTGTCAGCTACCTCCTGAAAAAAAGCAAAATAAAATGACCCTAAAACAACAAAAACCCCAGCAGCAACAGCTGAACCCATGAAGGCTTTAGCATCCATTCTGCAGGTACATCCAAGCTGAGCATGTTTTTTCACATCTTAAACCTCAATTAGATGAAACTGTAAACTCATTTAGACAAAAATATGGACCTTTTCTAGACCTCTCCTAGAAGCTGCTTAAAAGAAAGACTCAAGCTTATTTATACTATAGAGCATATATACCAATGATATGAGAGAGAATGCATCTGAAGCTTAAAACTCTTCCAAGGTTTTAATCAGTCTAAGACGACAATAAAAACATCTGCAATAAATACACCAGTATAACAGTAAGTATAACACTAACTCTGAGTGGGAACCTAAATTCCAGATAATCAACTATTATAAACATTATACAATTAATTCCCAACTTTGCTGATAATGCAATCATAATTTTTGCACTACCTATGAAGTAAAAATCCAACATTGATCAATTATTTTAAGCTTTCAGTAGTTTGGCCATTAATTCTGAATGATTCCTCAAAACTTTTGTGCATATTTTTAATTCACAGCTTCCTCTAATTT
>VWZV01005840.1:4113-16738 GCA_013397155.1 Irena cyanogastra
AGCAGATCTCTGTTCCCAGGGATGAGGATGATTTTAGAGATAGATAATGAGAACTTTTGCTTTTGAACAGCTCATCTTTAAAACAGTACCCCGTAAGTCGATATGGCCCATAAACAAGCTGTGGGAAGGCTTGTGGAAATGGAAAGGACTTCACGATAGCAGATTTTTCCCCAGGCAGCTGCTAATCATGAGAGAGCCACGAGAGAGCTGTTTTTTCCCTCTTATGGAGAAGTTTCCATAACCTTAACAAGAGAGACTTGTCTCCCTAAGTGAACTGTAGAAACACTATGTCAGAGGTAGTAAACTGACTGGAAATTTTAGGTTTGGTTCTTTACATTGTCAGTCTTCAACGGAAAGTTTGTGGGAGGAGGAGAAGTGGTCTGAAGGGTATGTTTTGATTCTTAGTACTTCTTTTTTCCTTTTAGTTACTGTTAATAAATAGTACTGTTATACTCTTTTAAAGTTTTGAGCCTGCTTTGCCTGTCTCCTAATCCTATCTCACAGCAAGAACTAAGTGCCCTGGTAATGGGCCAGCACCGAACTGGACACATTTATTTCCCATTGGCTGGGAAATCTCAAAATTGGTAAAAATCTCAATTTGGCAAACCAAAAGCACTACATATGCTCAGATAAAGTTAGTGCAGTTGATAATTCCGAGACATTTGACTGTACTTTTATGCAAATGCTTTATATTCTAATTCAATACTTGTGTTGTATAGCATGCGGTATTGCCTTGCTTTCTTGTTATGTTACGTAAATTTAATGAAGTTTCATGCTTCTCATTTCATGAAAGTGGGAGTCTTCAAAACAGATGTATAGTTTGTTCTGGACTAGGACATCTGCATTAACACTAGGACATTAACATTAACACATATTTGCAAAAGCACCAACATTAGCACTTCTGGTAATTCCATTTCTGTCACAGCAAACACTTACCTACCTGCATTTTCATAGGTCACACAAACATTGATGGAATAAGGTTTTTTCCCTAAAAGAGTGTTTGTGATTTCTTAATGCTACTCCATTGCTCTGACTCTGTTCAGTTCCACAGAAGTAAAGCAAGGTGAAGATCTAATAGGTTACCTAATGCTTTTCTATGCCTCTGAGGGACAGTTCTTAAAGTGTTTTGTCTTGGAAAGAACAGGAGCTCACTACTGCCCCTGAGAAGCTTTTCAACAGTATAATAGAATTCAGTTCGTTCATCTTACATTTGATTTTTCTTCATTCAGATACTTTTATTTAATGAAAATAATTTGATGAACAGACAGTATCATTTTTCCAGACACATTCCCAAACACTTGGGACCTAATTCTGCAGTCACTATTAAGGTACTGTGGTGAAAAGTTAGTCTTGAAATACAATTCTTCAAGATGCTGGGCACACTCTGTGAAGTTTTGCATGTCTCTCAAACTCATCACCTCATGGTTGAATTCCAGGCTCTTTTGCCTTGGTATTAAGACTTCCTGGTAACATTGTCTTACCTTATGTGACCTAGATATTTGACTTTCTTCTGTCCTCTGTTTTTTACTTTTATGTTACCCGTGGTGCCTTGGCTGCCTTCTTCATCTCTGTTATTTTTGTCGCCTCCTCTCCATTCACATACTCAGCAAACTGAATTAAGAAATACACACCTTCTTAGCAAGACTCCAGAGGAATTTTAGGTTTTGACAACAAAATTAAAGCCAGATGTGTGTGATATTGTTGAATGTTCGTTAGTGTATTTGTTTTGCAAGTTATAAATACTGAAATAATCAACCATAAGTTAAAGTTGCTTTTGCTAAATAATTGAGGTTATTTAATTTTTGTCGTGAGGTTTACATCACTGCTCTGATTTGATTCTGTTGTCAAACTTGTGATGACATTGTAGTAAAAGTAAACTTTGGGGAAAAAATATGTTTGCTTTGGAAAAACAATAGCCTAAGAAAGCTAAAAAAAGCATTTAAGAAGGTTTAAAATGCTTAAAAAGTTAAAATTTTTAATGTAAAAGTTTAATGCTTAAAAATTTAAATGTTTCAAGAAATTTTAATGCCTAACAAAGATAGAAAGTCAAAGAAAAATTATGCATTCTCAGTAGTAAAACAGTAGTACTAATTGGATCCTGATATTCCAATTGAGAAAAAAATCTGCATATTTCAATAGGTTTCATACTCCAACATCAAATATAGCTTGGGCTTCACGTAAATTAAGAAATAATTTAAAAATTTAGATGAGTCTTCTGTTCCTTTTTGTTCTACAGTTGCTTTTTGTACAACCAAATTCTCCTTAGTCTATGAAGTAAATGTGAAAAAATATACAACGCTGTAATTTATTTGAAATGAAACCAAAGTATTCTTTAAAATATTTATTTTAAAAATCTTGTGATTTGACATTTTTTCCAAATCTGCCCACTCATAAATCAATCTCCAACAAAATCATTTATTTATCATTATATGAAAGTGACCTTGGTAAAATCATGCAACTTAATGCCTTTGTTACTTATCTAGCTCTCTTTTTTGGAGCTATGGAAAATTTATATAAAAACGTTCTTCTGTGAACTTCTTTTTAGGTGCGATGACGTCCTTGTGTATGCAACAGAGAAACTTTCTTCCTGTCATTTAGTAACTTTACTGTATTTCTACAAACTTTTAATTGAGAAGGTGAAATTTTGTCCCTTCATTTATTGACACTATTTATTTGAAAAGTAAGAATCATAACCCAAAGACAGAAAACCCTGTGTGTATACTTGCTCTCACACATCTACCATTTGCCAGATAACAATCATATATTCTGATTTTCTTCATATGCATTCTTGGTTGTGTTTCTTCACCTACTGATCCTACTACTCTGCTGCATCCAGTCACAGCTTTCTTGTAGAAATAGGTCTATCCAGAATTCAGACCCTTCACAGAGGACTTCATTGTGCAACACTGAAAATCTGCTCTGCTCCAGACCGACTCAGAAAGAGTCAGTCTTTCACTTTATCTGATTAAACATTGATTTTTTTTTTTTTTTTTTGTTTGAGTCCAGAGAACAAATCAGAATGGGAGCTGATTTGGCACCTGAAGGATTTGTCACCTGAGGGAACAATTGCAAAATCCATGCCTACATTTCAGTGGACCCTGTGCTGGGAAAATTTGACTTAGGATGTATCCCCATGAAATTAAAATTTGAATTTTAAGTGTAGAATTCATGAAGTACCAGGTGAATAGGAAAAACTCTGATATTATGGGTATTCATAGATGATAGTGACTTTAATAACAATTCATTGTTATGTCTGGAGTTTTTTAACCAACTGAGTGCTAGGATCTGGATTTTGTTCTGAACAAAGACATATGCTCTGAACAGTTTCTGACAAAGTTGAGCAACTGGCTGCTCACCTGAATGTTTAATTTAATGCCCACTTACGCAGAAGTACGATAGCTGCTGATGCTTAAAAACTACCACTGATATCACCTCTTATCTTAGTCACTGACATGGCCCAGCTTTACTTACTTTGTGAAATACGAACACTCTACTTGACTGCAGATAAGTACACATCCTTGTATCACTAAACAGCGCTTTTCCCAGCCTTGTGCTTACAACTTTTTATTCTGATTTCCTTGGTACAAACTGTACTTTTACAGGACCTTCTGAGTATATTATAAACTTTTCCCATAGAGTCTTTCATTTTACTGTTATTTTCAACTTTGCAATATTTTGCTACTGATGTCATGCAGTACACAAAACACACGATGAGAATTTTGGTATCTTTCATTCTACACAGAAGAGATACAGTACTTCTCAAGCCTGGGATTTAATGATGTTCTGTGGGAAACCAGAGATAGCAGAGCTTGGATTTGGGGTTTTTTCGCCCTGCCAAATTTAATAGAAAATCTTGCTTCAGATTTCTTTTCCAATGCCATCCATTTTTCCAGAAATGATAAGCACTTATTTTTGTTGCTGAAATAAATGGAAAAACACAGAGCTTGTAGAAATCTGATTTTCAAGTATTAATATATTAATGCTTGGGTTTTTTTTCCTTTTAGCAATTATATATGCCTAGTGTCAGTTTGCTGTTTATATTACAGTAGAGATTATAGCAAAAAAAAAGTAAGATCAGTCATCTTACTATGAGTTTATTTTCAGGTATTTTTTCTTCTTGTGTTTTCAGAGTAAGCAGGCAAATGAAGCTGCAGAAAATGGCGCAGCTGCTTGAGGAGATTGCTTTCAAGAGTATTTGCAGTGTCATCTTGTCACCTTTTGGAAAGTTGGAATGAAAAAGAGGTATGTTTTGACACAGAATCTGGAAGGAAGAAGAAAAATATTTAGAACAAGGGGCAGGATCGATAACTCAATGAAGCTGCTGGAAGGCATTCTTTTACTAGTAAAAGTCTAGTGCTTTTAGGCCAGGAAGCCATTTCCTCATACGGACTGCCCACAGCACACTATGATAGTGGTGGTGGACTAATTGCTCCATCACTAACACCTATCAGCATCACCTGAAAATGGTGAGCTCAGGAGAGTGCCTGAAATTAGACCTGGGGAGAAGGAGGGTAAGGGGGGTGGGTGGTGCTTCTGCACAAAAGGAGGGCAACTCAAGGATGCACTAAGCCATGGAGTGCAAAAGGGACTGTTCTCAGCAGCAGTGATAGAAGAAGATATGTGGTGAGCCTGGGTAATAGGGCTTACTGGGATCTGGGCTGTTGCAAGGCAATAGAGATGTGAGCAGGAGAAGGGATGCTCAGCAAGGGCCTGAGGCTGCTGTCAGAGCAAGAACAAGCTCTGAAGGAGGTGCAGAGTCTGCAGCAGCAGCAGAGTGCTGACATACTGGAGGACGCTTAAGGGGCCTTTGCCCAGGAGATGGAGCTATGAATCATGTAACTCTCTCCTGAACTTGCTAGTAATGACCATTTTTAAGCAGCCTGGAGAGGGCATGTTTAATGCCTCCACTGAAATGGGGAAGTTGTTTCCTTTGGACTAGTAAATATGATTTTTTTTTTAAATCAGTCTTAAAAATTACAAGCTAGCATTTCCAATAGTTGCAGCTCTAGCTTATTTATAATTTCTGTCCCACCAGGATCGGTATAATAGCACTTACAGCTAAAATTCTTAATGAAAGAAAGCCTTTTTTGTGTGACCTGGTCTTGGGTTGGCTATATGTTGCTTGTATCCCCAATCGTCTGTTCTCTTTATGCTGGATAATAAGTTTTGCACCTGTAAGACTCGTTCTGAGAGTGAAGGGGGGAGAGAAGGAGCCTGGAGTTTGTTATCAAAAACTGCACTTGCTCCCCCACATCCTGCTCCTGGACTGTGTTGTTTGCGGATGGACAGACAGCAGGACAGAACTCTCCTTTACTTTTAGTTAGTTTTTAGCTGGCCGAGGCAGAGGAGTTCCCTGGACTGTGGGTTTTCTTTCTCTTCCGAGCTGTTTAAACNGACAGACCTTAATCAAGTTCTAAAAATTGTTCTCATATTTAGTAAATGAGTTTTAGAGAAACTTAGTTTATAAAGCCTTATAAAGCCTGTGGAAAGATACTGACTTGACCGCTGTGTTTTCAGAAGTTTGAAGTTACAACAAGAATTTAACTTTTCAAGAAATTGATTCTCATATTCTATGGAAACATCTCTAAAAATCTAACTTTCTTCACTCAATTCATAGCAGGAGGTTCACATATGCATGGTATAAAAAATCAGCAATCCTTTAAATGCTATCAGTAAGTGAAATAAGTCTTTGTGTGGCTCCTTCATGAGAGAGAAATTATAGTGTTTTGGAACCAAATTAATATATATATATGAACATGTGTACATATAAACATTACACTTATGTATATAAATATATAAAAGGGTAGATTTGACACTTCTTAACCATATATATCTGTTGATCTACTGAATGGACCCAATTTTCTTCTTTCTCTTTCTCTCCCTCTGTCACCTCCTTCACCCTACCTTTTTAATTTTGGCAGCGAGAATGAACAAAAATTACCTGTGTTGTGTTGGCTGTATGGTTTATTTCACTGAACTAAAGACTAGGAGCAGGATCAGTGAATTAGTAAATTAAGAAAGAAATTAGTAAAAATGTAATAGTAAAAAAAGAAGGAAACCCACAACAGCAATAACATTGAAACAAAATTAAATTCTGTTCTTCTGGTGCATCAAAAACATGTCACTTTCAATTTTGCAAATGTTTATGTACTCAAGAACCACCTATAGGGTATTTAGATGGCTCACATGTATAATATTAAATACAGATACTGCTGTATTGAGGTCTTGTTTGTGAAATTCCTCTTGAAAGGTCGTTCATGCACATAGAAAATTGCTTCACTATAGACAGCCCTTACTCAAGTGTAGCCCCATTGCAAGTCAGGCTGAAGAAGCAGTTACTCCAATGAGATAGCAACTTATTTTCAGGAGTAGGATACTGAAGCATGTTTGTGAGGTCTGCAGTCAGAAAGTGCTCTTGGTAGAATGACACACTGGTAGAAATTAACTGGGGATAAACACAACAAAGAGAATACCATATTAGTGACTTATCTTGTATTTCTTTTTTTTTTAAAAAAATAAGTTAGGCATATTTCTGTCAAATAGTCCTTCTTTTTCCCAGCATAAAATCTTTTGATACTATATGAAATGGCATTACTAGGAAATGAAGTAAAATGGAGTAAATAGGTTGTGTATTTGTTTAATGGGTTGCTATGAAAGCAGAGTTGAACTGCTTTGTGTTTTAATTGCTTTCAAAGGTCCCTGTCCTGTAAACACCATGTTTCCAACAGTGGCAAGTTTCTGTGTTCCCATACTGAATCCAGGGGGCTTCTGCACAGATTCACTTTGCTGTCGCTGTGTTAACGTTTGCTGGCTCAGGGCTGAATGCACACGCTTAACTTTACATGCATTAGTCATACCAATGAACTCAAATGGGGGAGGTGACCTTATGAAACAGCTACATCAGGGATTTACAATACATAATTCTTAAGGCTGTTCTGCAAACACGTCTCGCATTGCAGCCTGACACAACCTGAAAGACAGCTAAATGATAAGAACCTTTCATTTAACATAGAGTCAAATTAATAAGATGAAGGATTAGCAGCTCCTAACTACATAATGCAGCATTTGGATGTGATTCACTTTTTAAAGAAAAGAAAAAAAAGACAGCAACTAGTATGTTTCTAACATTAGCAAAGCACTTCTGAGAAATGTTTTCTACAAAAATGTGCTGTTGTGTTTCATGTCTTTATATACTTTATATATATCTTTATATACTTTATATTTCACGTCTTTATGTACTTCATATACTTCTAAAATGCAAAATTAATTCACTTCAGAGAATGACAGTATCTGAATGTCCTTGCCTATATTATTTTTACTTACCTTTGAAATTTGAAAAAAGATATTTTATACAGCTTCATTGAATATCTTGAAGTTATGAATTGCACTGCCTTTAAATTATAAATTATGTCTTTCCATTTTGACTGTCTGAACTTTGTTAGAGCTTCAGAATGACAGCTTGTGCTAACCACAGGCATAAAATAATTCAGCACTCCTTCTATCAGAAGTGTATTTTTTACCTGTACGTGCAAAGCACACAATTATTATGTTAAGTCAATATTCATATGTAATATTAATGTTCTGATAATTTTTCCTAATGAATGTTGGAAAATATGTGCTCTCTCACATCACTTGGGTTAATGTGCATTCTAAAAATAGTACTTCTTGACCCTAAATTTCTTTGTATGTTTACATCTCTGTGGTATGTTTTCCAATACTCAACACTTGGCCACAGCATACAGCTAACATTTCAGTAGTCTGCTTTCTTCCTTTATTTATCTGATGTGCTCTGGAGTATGTCTTGAATTCTGGTTTTGTGCATGGAATGCACACAGCTGAATTTGGAGTTTGGTGCCATCAGATGGACTTGCTTCAGAAGTTGTGTTCCCACACTCCTTAATCAAAGTCTCCATCTCTTTTCCCCAGCTCCTCAGAGGCTGCTTGCAGGATTGCTGATATATTTGGCCTAGTGCTAAAGACAGATAAGCCTTGTGTAGATCTTAACTCCATTCTCATTACGTATCTAAATATTGCATGGCACAACCTGCTCTGTCCTGGTTGCTGGAAAGTGAGAGTCAACCATCAACCTATATGTGATGCATTCTGGTGAGCAAGCGATGAGACAGATATTGATCTGAAACCATCTGCAACCTATCACCTATTCCTGGGCCATGGAAACGACAAAGGAAAGCCAAGCTCGACTTGTATTTGAGACAAAATGGGACAGCTTCAGTGTAGTCCAGGTTGCTTGTATTTCTGCACTTGGAAAAGAGTTTAGTCTGGTCTTTTTGGTTAGATTCAAATAGTTTGGAACTTCAGCTGGTAAAATGGTAGCAAGCTAAGTACAAAAAAACCTCCCACTAAGTTAAACAAATGCTGCTCACTCCTGCAAAATTATCTTATGTATTGCTCATGCTCTAAGCTGATATTTTTGTCTAGCAAATATTTTTCTAAAAGAGATTTATTGCATGAACCTCCATTACCTGTCATATAATGCCTTAAAACAGTATACCCACTCTGAGTAAAAATCCTCATAGTCACCTTGGCAAACAATAAATTGTGGTTTTATTCCCTTTTCACATCAATAGAGGTATACACAGCGGTAGAGTTTATTTATAGGGAAAGTACAAGATATTATGAGAACTAGGCTTAAAACTAGGGTGTTTCAAGTGCTTTTCATTTTCTTTGGGACTGCATATTACTATTTCATTTGCCCTTTTACTCTAATACAAATGAGTTTATTAAGAGTCTCAGAGCAAAATATTGTAAACATGTTTGTGTAAGTATTTGTCTGTCATGCTGTCTCTAAAATAAATGATTCATCTCTTGGGAGAGGAGCACATATCTGCACATAGAATCAAAGAAGGGAGGTCTTGTCTTTTAAAGTTTGATTTAAATTTTAAAAAATGAGTAAGCTTCATAACAAACATTTTTCTAATGCTCTTAATAATTCTGTGTTTCAGAGCATGACTAGTGACCTATCTTCCTGAGGAGAATGGTGAGATGTCTTTGAAATTATTCTTGGAATTAGACCAGTATGAAATCTCCTCTACCAAAGTCCTCTGCCAACTACTGTTGAAAGGCAAGAAATCTGCAGAATGTATGTCCATCTGTCTGTGCATTGACTGTGTCAGTTGTGGAAAAGGCATTGACTATGTCAGTTGTGGAAAAGGTTCCCCATGTCGGTGGCCAAAGGAAAGAGTCAGAATGGATAAACCTGAAGACATCAGTCTCTTCTAAGGGATATTTGGTTGATGAAGCCAAAAGCTTTTCTAGGTATTTCTAGGAGCAAGTTTTATTAACAATGATAGCCCAGACTTCTGCCATAATGAAGCACCTTCTTGGAGGTTAACTAACTAGTTATTTACCGAACAGTACTCAGCGTGATGGCAAATACAGGAGAGGTGTCACTTCTGGTTATTTTGTAGAGCCTTTAAAAACTCAGAGATTTCACTATGAGAAAATCAGACAATTTAAAATTATAGTGTGGGCAGTAAAATTTTGTGGCATATTACTACTAAGCCTTCTGCTAGAAAATTCACAAATTCTGCTTTCTTTAACTCTTCACCAGAACAGGTTTTGGTTACAGTTCTTTTCTATGAGGGGGGACCTGACATAAAATGAGGTCAAAATCAGCCACACTAGGATTACACACATAAATAAGACAAGTACAGTTTGCCAAGTGATATGCATGAAAACTAATTTTCTTGCTATGGAATGATATTTTGAAATGTTTTTTTCAAATGGTATTAGCTAGAAAGCAGCAGAAAATATGCCCTGGTGTGAGGTGTATCTGTCTTACTCTGTTTCATCAAAGTTACATAAGTTATGTATGGCATCTTCATTATGGACAGTAGTCTGGCCTTAGGAAGATATTAATTATTATGAAGTATATTTCACTAATTTTTTCTCCCTTGAGAGTATTTTAAAAATGGTTTGTGTTGAAAAGAGTAAATGACAAACACTGTTTTTTAAGATGTAGTGTAAAATAAAATACTACTTTTAATAATTTCAACAAGACAAGATTGGTAACCATTTTAATGATTTTATAGGTACATTGTGCTTCTGCCACCTTTTCTGGGAGGAGGAATAACTTTCCAATATTACTGCTGTTTATGCATCCTGAAAAGCCTGCACCCCCCAAAAAATCAGGGTGTTCAAATTACTATCAGAAAACAAATTAAAATGCTAAACCCATTGCAAATAACATGCTTCATGTTCAGAAATTTCATTTATTCCAAAGGTGTGACCTGATTTCAGTGGGAAGTCTCTAAACAGGGGGTTGAAAATCTAGATTGTTAATAACAAAATCCTCACTCCAAAAATAAGTAGGACAAAGGACCAGACTGATATTAAGAAAAAGTGTGAGCAAAAATGTTTTTCACAAGTTTGTCTATGTCAGTAATTTTTCTCAGTTGTCAAAACTCATGTTTAAAGAAGTTAATTCAAAGATAATAAATGTCTTATGTACTGGGAAGATTTATAGATATCTAAACATCTCTTAAAGACAAAAGTTGCTGCACTTCCTAATAACTGTCTCAATTGCACACCTGTTGTCAAGTTAAAATATGTTACAATACTTGTATATACAGTTCTCTTTAAGAGGAATTATGGACAAAATTGTGTATGTATTCATATACATATATATGTAAATGCCCCTGTAGTTTCTAATTGTCTCTAATTCTAGAAGAAAATGAAATGCTTATGTGGTTGAAGCTCTTTATTAAAACGTACATTATTCTATAATACAAGTACCACCTAATTTAAGAAATATTTTATTAATATGAAGTTCAACAAAATGCTTAATCCCTTCAGAGTTTTTAGTGCTATCTCCAATTTGTAAAACCATTCCTAAGATCTCAGACTGAATTTGCTGTTATTGCTCACCTCCATCTTATTTTTTTATATGTAAGTCAGGTGCTGGTCTTTCCTAGTAAAAGCTAAAGACAACAGAAAAGGTAGTTTATCTAGAAGAAGGTGGAAAACAATATTCCTAGTAAAAGCTAAAGACAACAGAAAAGGTAGTTTATCTAGAAGAAGGTGGAAAACAATATTCCATAAAATTTAAGCCTCTTGGAAAGCAGCAAATAGCTTAACTCAAGGTATTATTAATTAATTAATTTAAGAACGTGTTTTAAGGTGAACACAGGAAAGCAAATTACCTTACCATTTTATGCAACCATTTCTTCAGGAAAGCTTTGATAAAATTTCGTCTAAATTCCAGTGTAGGTTCATCCCAGTTTTTAAGGATACGGCAAGACCCACCAAGCTAGCTAATAGCATCAAGGTGCCTTCCCCCTTGGGGGTGGGGAAACAGTTTGCATAGGACAAATTTTATATTCATCTCAGCTGACTTGGATCAGTAAGGTGGGTGTAGATGTGCTCAGATTTCATATTCTGAAAAAATAGATTTTTTATATAATAGAAACAGTGGGTTTTTTTACTTTCTAGAAATCATAAAACTTGTACTGTGACAGCATTAGCTGCTCTACTTTTTTGTCTCTATGGCCTGATGAATCTTGAATATTTCTTTGCAATATCAGTAAGACTGAATGTCCTCATCTAGAAACTGCCCATTCCTGGTGAAGGGGAGTGGTTCTGACTTTCTCCATAGAGATAAGAAATATAGGCAGCCAATAATAAGAAGAGGCAGAAGGATTTAGGTAGATTTTAAGCTGACTGGATCCAGGCCAACTTAATCTATGTAACTCCTTCATTTTGACATCTCCTCTAGCTCTACCAGATAGGTCAGTGTCTGGTGGTGAATTTGACATGTTTGGGGAGTTGAATGTGCTCCCAATAAGGCTACCTATTTATTTTCTTTTTTTTTTTTTCCTTTCCTGAAAAGTAAGGGTCCTGAGCAAAGGTCTGTCAACAGCATCTTCCACTCTCCTGCCACAATGATCACTATGACCCATCACTTGATGATTTTGTGCTTTAAGAGATTTTGGTACCTTTTGGTTTTGGGGTTTTTTGGGAGGAAGAGAGGGGAGGATTTTTGTTTGTTTGTTTTATTAATCTGTGTGATAAAATGGGCTCTCCTGCTCAAAAAGTACAAGATTTCAGTAAGCAGGATGAAAGCTAGTGTCAAAATACGTCAGCAGCAAACCCAAAGACTTCTTTACCTACTGTTTTGTATCATAAATGCTGTTCAGTTTTAGTTAACGGATCAGCACAAAAAGTGATAAATAGTCTTACTGTTCTTCCAGGTCACTAACAACTTGTTAGTTGTTTTGTCACCACTTTACAGAGAAAGACTAATGGAGCAGGCAATGGAGCTTATATGGCAAAAATAAAAAGCCCTTCCTGCATCAGAATCTTGGAAAACTCTCTTTGGGAGTTCTGTCTTGAAGTTTCACTAGAAGAGAATTGTGCACTTGAGCTTTTGAAAGTTTAGCACTGTAAGAATTAAAGCTTCCTTTGAAGCCATTATGATATATTGTCACATAGTGTTTTTCTTAGTTGTTCAGTCAGCACAAGCTGATGGTAGGACCTTCAAAGCTATAGCATAGGCTGCATTCATTTGAGCCAACAGAGTAACTGATGTCAGACACTTGTCGGCAATGCTTGGAGACATATCACATATATTTTGCCTCCAAACTATGCATCAGTGGAATTTAGGGTA
>VWZV01005840.1:16769-33927 GCA_013397155.1 Irena cyanogastra
CTGGGCTCTGCATCTGGAGCTGGGGTGGGCTTGGTAGCCCTGTAGTTCTACAAGAATTGTAATCCTATGGAAATTTTATTTGCTAAGTGAGTATTTGTTGGTTACCTGTGAAGGGAAAGTCATACTGAGAAACAAGGCTTTATATAAACAGAGCAGAATTCTTCTAAGCAAAATGGGGACGTGTCTCAGTTTAGAGACAAGTTTAGGAGAAAACACCTGGAATGAGTGTTTCCTCTAAAAGGATTCCAACAATCCCTTTCTGCCGATACAAAATCAATACCAGTGAATGAAAGTGAAAAAAAACCCAAATAAACAACTTTTTATTGACAAACACCCACATGGCACAGGAAAAAGGTAAATAAATGCTAGATATTGAAATGTCAGACCTGCCACACAAAAATGCCAAGGAAAGAAAAAAAACAAGAGTAGCTTGCCACATGATGGGTAGAAAATGGCATGGGCATTCAGGGGAAAAAAAAAAAGCCAGAAACAAATATGAGATTCAAGCAGCAGTTCCAGGAAACGGATGTGAACCTGCTGACTCTGGTGTCAGTCCCCTCTTCACAGCAGATGAAGCAGGTGGGCTTGGTGTGTTTTTTCTCAGTGACTGGGCTTTTTCTGAGGTGTGGAGCCGAAAAAGAGTGGCCTCTCGCCTTTCCTGCCAGTATCAACTGACCCCTCTCCTGCTGGTAATCCTCTCTAATATTAGACTAAAACCAAACAGTCCAGTTCACTTTGAAAAAGATATCAAAGGATTGCTTCTGCAGCCTCTCCAAGGACAGGGAGGCATAAAAAAGCTTCTTGCCTGGACCAACAAAAAAGCCAAGCTAGCCAAGCAAAAAAACCAGGTTGCACGGCACCCTGGATGCCTTGGGAGTGAGGCTTAGGGGAAAAAAAAGTCATGCCAGAAAGCCCAAGGCTTCCCACTCCTCCAAACCCACCTTAGAGATATAGCAACCTTTTTCGGGCATAAAGCAGAGGACTAGGGAATAGAGTGCCTTCATAAAATCACCCTAAGACAGAAAGAAAGTTAAACAGTCCATTTGTTTCCTAAATCACATCTGAGTGTATTTTCCTTCCACAAATCAACTTTTTAAAGCTTGTGGTGTTTTGTGGGTTTTTTCCCCCCTTTGATGCTATATATAAATCACTTTGCAACAGTGGGAGTGCTATAAACGTATACATATATATGCATGTATGTATGTATTTAAATAAAAGTAGGAGACAGAACATGGTGCTTTTTAAAGGCATAGGGCAACAAGAATACCCTTGGTGATCTCTGTTCGAAGATTGCAAGGCTGGTTCTTATTTTCAGCTATGCTCTTTTCAGTTTTAGCTCATTCTCTGGAGTAAAATGTTTTTATTAAATAGTTAAAGTTTTTTCATTGCTTATATATTCTGTTCAAGATATGATGGAAAGCTAAAGGTATGAGAAAATCATTGATGGCTGTTTAATTTGGATTAATTCCAAATCCACTGAGTATCATTGCACCACAGTTTTTTTGCTTACAGCTCAGCCACCATCAATCTGGACTTCTGAAAAATCAGCATAAAAGTGCTTAGTCTTTTATGGTAAAGATTCCATAAAAGTGGAATCTATTTTAGGCTGCAGTTTATGCATCAGCGTAGGGGAAGAGCAGGGAAACAGACACATTTTTTGACTTAAAATATCTACTCTGACTTCTAGAAAAATCTTAGCATCTACTTGTGTGAAAATGGTTTTTTTTCCTATAATTTTTTTTTAAAAAAGTAGAGTAGGATTTTTTTTAAATTCCTGTAAGAGAGAAAATGCATGTATTTGATTACAACATCAGCATGTGAAAATATGTGGATCTGGATGAACGTTTGTACATATAGAGAGAAAAATCAGATTTTGACAGCTGAAACTGAAACAATGCTTCCACTCACCTTCTCCAGCAACATAAGATAGGATGAAAGCAACTGCAATGGTGAGCCACCCAAAACTAACAGCAACTACCTCAAAGCAAGTCGGTCAGTCCAAGTACACAATCTGCCTGATGAATAAACCAAACCCAACCCTTAATAGACATATTTTCCTGTGTGAAATGTGTTGAAAACTTCAGAGATTACTCTGAATGCCTACAGCTGTTGCCGTCCTTCTGCATTAGAGGCTGGTGAATGCCTTGCATCAATGTCAAGAAATGTTTGTTCATATCTTTGAGTGATTCACTGTAGTTGTCTCTTCTCTGTATGAATATCTTTAGAAAGTAGTTTACTGGAAGAATAGAAAATTCTAAACAATTACTAAACACTCACGGTGTGGAAATTATCATTCACAGCCATGAGCATTAGAAGTCCCATTCCAAAATATTATTGGCCCACCAATACTTATATAGCCAAATGTGGGTATTGATTTAGAAATAATTATTTTAGGTAAAAAGTATTAGTTATTTATTAAATAACAAAATATATCAAATATGTCTTTGATATAAGTATATCAAAGATAACAGAAGATAATTTGCAAAGATATTTGGTGTGATGTTTCACCATAGCAAAACAGACTTGACTTGGGGAAATTTAGTTTCGTTTCTTACTAATCCAGTCAGAGTACAATAATGAGAAAAAATCAACAAATCTTAAAACACCTTGCCCTCTTGCTACCATGGAAAGCCCATATATTCCTGCACCTGACAGTCTTCAAGAAAACTCTTCAGAACTTCATGCCTATGAAGGTAATTGCTCTCCCTGTCTTGTGGGTTTGTCCTGGAGCTGGGTATGGAAAGGCAAGGTATGAATAGGTTACCTTTAGGTCTGTTTTCCTTATACCTAGTTTATTTTCAAAATTGTCATCTGGGATGTGGTGACTCATAACCATATTTTCTTCAGAAATCCTCCACAGCTGATTTCTGTCAGCTTCATAAGTGGAGGAAAAGCACCCTGTTGATGTTGCTCCCACGAGTTTAGACTTCTATACTTGCAGATTTGCCATCCTGGACAGTGTATTTGTGAAACAGCGCTATTGCAAAAGACTGTATAAGTTAAATATTTCACTATGGTGTGTGAGTTGACCTTTGAGTCTCTTTCAGTGAAACCCACTCCTGCAAGATCTGTCCATAACATTTGACTTGATCTTATTTCTCCTACATACGAAAAGTGTCTAGAGTGAGATCTTGAAGGGATTCTTAGGCAACTCCCATTAAAGCTGTGTAAAACCAGTGGTTTACAGGATAGCCTTCATCCCATGTCTTCTCAGGGAGACACCAGAGTGACTGAGGCAGGTCATGTTGATGGTCACCTCTTGGTGAGGGGGTCATGGTGGGCAGCCAACAGGAAGGAACTGCTGTCTTCTGCAGAGGAAGATGTTGCATAAGCTGCCTGTTCAGTGTGGTGATTTCTGTGCCAACAACACACACTGCAAGACAGAAACTAGCATAATAGTATGCATGACACACCAAAGTCTTTTAGATTTCTTAAAATATAATTTATAATTATTGCAAAACTATTTCATGATAAACAAGTTTTGGTTTGGGAAAGACAGCACACAGAGTATGGTATGGGTGTGTATGCAGAATTCACTGAGGGTTTGGTAGTTTGAGTGATGCTTTGACAACTCTGAGCCCCCACGTGCATCTTCCCAGATTGTATCTGTCAGTTTTTATAGAAAGTCCTCCACAAAAAATGTGCCATAAAAACCATAAACAATTGCTATTTTCATGTATGAAAGATGACTGGACTACTCAGGCAAAGAAACAATTGGAACAAAATAATTGTAACAATTAGAAGCACTACATATCTCACTATTTTGCTTAAAAATATCTACTGGACAAAGCCGCCTGAATTGAGTAATTTTGGCAGCTACCAGAAAGGCATGGCCACATTCTTAGAGGTAATATTTCCTCTCTTGTATTGTGGAGCTATTTCATTTATGCTGCATCATGTTGATGAAGTATAACCAAGTTTTCCACTGGAAATGCTCTTAAAAAAGGTAACATCATGTTCTTTAAGAATGGTGTGCGAGCACCCTCCTTTGAGAAAGAAAGTATCTTTTTGCCTTCTGATTTCTACAGGAAGGTGATGATGGTGGTATTGTAACAATTGAGCACTACTAAAATCTTGTTTGGAAAGAAATTAAATGATACTGTATTTGAATAATTCCACTATTTCCACCAGATTTTAGAAATTAACAAAATGGTTAATCTCCCATGTAGCAATCTTTCAGAAGGGAAGGTACTTAATATTACAGAATCACAAGATGAAGTTCAAACTTCATGTAGGTTATTCTTTCTTTTTTATGCCCTAGAAGTCAACTGAAGGAAAAGACTTTTAAAAAAGAATGCATGCTTCCCACAAGGTGGGCCCAGCTGTGTTCTGGTAGCAGCAGAAGATTTTTTCCCTTTCAAGGGGATGACTTTATCATGTACTTCTGGACAGAAACCAAGAAACTGTATTCTGAAACCTTCCCTCTTATTGGCAGATCCGTGAAATAAGTGGAAATCTGGATGAATCAGACTTAAATTTCCATAACCCAAAATACAGTATACAGTATAAGAACAACCAGAAAGTAATAACATAATAAGGGGATCCAGTCTCTTTATTTTCAGATGCAAGGCAACCAGAAGTCTTTGGAATTGAAACCTGTCTGCCCATGTTGAGCTGTATCAGTCAAATTAAGCAGTTTACAATATTACTTTATCAAACTACATATAGTTAGGCATATAGCAGATATCTCAGTTGACATAAATAAACAGGTACTTTTTAATTGTTACATCCCACTAGTGTGTTTGCCTAAACTGTTATCAGCAGAAAAATTAAAAGTGAAATACTTTCAGAGACAGATAGATATTGACTTCTTATTTTCTTAAGCAATAATAAATTTGTAAGTATTTTATCAGCAAGAACTTAGATCTGATTTAATGCTGAATTATACTGAGAAATCAAATGTTAATACTGGAAAGCTTGAATAACTTTAAAAAAAAGAAAATGTTTACTCTGTATATAGGTTTTGTTTTGTCACCATGCTGCAGTCTATATCAGAACAGAGGCTATATGCTTAATAAGGTCATGCAAATGAGGTGAAATCAACAAAAGTATGGTGGGGGAGGGGACGATCTAAAACATGGCCATAAGTGTAATGACCGAGCAGTAGAGATTTTAAATGTTTAGTGCCAGCTCATTTCAGTTTATTTTTCTGTCACATTTTTGAATGTATAGACTGAGGCTCTTGAAAGACCAGAATGAAAAGATCTCTGTTCTGGACCAGAATGATTGATAGTGTTACTTAACAGACTGTCCACATATGCCTCTCTGACCCACAGCTATTTACTTCTATTTTTTAAAATAGAATCAGCATGGTTAGCAGCAATAATGAAGGACAGAGAGAGAACCCTTGCTCTGTGTTTTGGTGAGAGTGGTTTTTTTACAGGCCTAGATGTCAGCTCCCAGTTTCAGCCATGATGGAAGCTCTGAGTACAACAGAAGCAGAGTACAAATATGAATTACAAATTCATATATCTTACTTCACTGCCTCCCTCCCCTCTTCCAATGAATGTAATCTAAAAATATCCTCCACTCTAAATTGCTTTACTGCTGAAGCAATATCTTGTAAGTGTCTTGTAAAAGCACTATGGTTACTTACAGAAGAAAATAAAACTTCAAGCTCCAGAATGACTAAACTGTATGCCTCAGACAAAACAGTTCTGCATTTGACTGCAGATAACTATGATTTTGAAAGATATTGATCTCACTTAATAATGTGGCATGCATGCCCACATTAAGTGCAATAGTCTTTTACTTATGGAGAACTTACGAGGAAAATCTTGTTACTTCAAATAAAAATGGGGGAAAAAGTAGATGCTATATATGTACATGTTGTGAGATTGTTGTAGCTCAGTAAACATAATTTATGTTGGCTTCTGGAAAAGTAATATCAATTATTTGTTCACAAGTGGATCTCAAAGGTAAAAAGTAGGAGGAGAAAAATACAGAACTACTACATGGAATTAATTTTAAAAGGATTTTTACATTTTAGAACCAGATTCAGCAAATTTACTTAGAAGAAACTACTCAGATCAGTAATTTATTGGTATTATGAAGTTTACTCAGTTAAGTGTTGCAACTTGCAAGAACTTGCGGAATAAAGTCCAAGTCTGTAAATATTTAGAAAATAAGTCATTCATTAAATCCTGCTCTTCACAAAAAGCAAACATTAATTTGACAATTGTAAACAAATGAAAGGCTTTCTTAAAGAATTGAAAATTAGCTAAGTAGGAATTGCTTCCTTTGAACTAGTTAAATCCTTTCTTTACGCTCTACCGAAAGAAAAATTAAAATTAGTAACTCTCTCTCTAACACTTTATTGCAAAAAACCTTATCACTGCCCATATCAGTGTGGGGCTTAATCAGCACAATTGACAAGGATTTATGAATATTTTAATTTCAAATGCATTTACATACAGTCGTATATATGTATAAAATTCATTTTATTCAAGCTATTTATTCAAGCTATTTTATACAAACAGAACCTTAAGTAGTTGAAGTACTAAAAAAGCCAATCAACATATATTTCATATACCTGTAAGTCCATAAACCTCTTAAAATTGTGTCTTAAAAAAACCAAGCTAAATTATAGAAATACAGAATATTTTCCAGTTATATATTGATATTTATTAAAAATTCCTGCAAGGATATAGGCCTACCAGTGGTATAAACTGTAGTAACAGGAAAAAAGCAGAACACAGGAACTTGTAAATAAATCCGTGAATAACAAGAAGCAGTGATGCTAAGATTATTAATTTTATCAGTACACTCCTTTGCTTGTAAACGATAAGGTAGGCAGTTGTGAGATGCAATACAGGCAGCTCTGCAGAGGGGAGTGTATATGTGTGTGTGTAGGATGGGAGGAAGAAGGGAGAGGAACAGAGGAGGGGACATGTAGACACAAGAAAACATAATAACATTCCTGAGCGTCTGTGTCTGCTCTGTCTCTCTGTATCCTACTGCTGTCAGTATTGCAAGCAGGGTCACAGAAGCAGGTGATTGTCCATCAATTGCTTGTTCTTAATTCAAGTATTCTTTGACGTAGGAAAAGAAAAATATTTGTAACTTCAAGTACAGGGGAAAATTAAACATTTACTTTAATCTAATTTTCAAGATACAGCAAAGCCTCACATGTTTCACAGGCTGCTTGCCAATCATAAAATACTGGCATACGTCTTAGTTACTTAGGATGGCTTATTAGGAGTGAATTAATATCACTAATTGCAATTTATGTTTTAACAACAGTGTATTTTTAAAAATTACAGTTTCAGGGACATAAGATGAAGATGAGCCCAGAGCTAGCAGTTCATTGGTGTTACTTGGCTCCATGGAGGCTGTTTTGTGAAAGTATGGGGTATTTTTCTTCTTTATTTGGTGGATGTTGGGGCTTTAACAAAGAGTGACTGAGTTGGCATAACAAAGAGAAGGAGGGCTGAGTATGTTGTTTGCAACAGAATAACCACCTTCTAGAGCTCTTAAGTACACACTATATGTAGTGGTGTCCTGAATGGCTTTTGTTTTCCATGTCTTTTGTAAGCTTTTAGCATTTGATTTTTATTTTCCCCACATCAAATGTCAAGTTAATTTAGAGGGCACTTTACTGATATGTTTTCCTTCGTCTGTAGTTTTCTGTGAAAGGTAAGCAGCTGAGACCAGGTCTTGGGGTGAGGGCGAGGTAGAGGACATACAGTGTGTGCCCATGTTTGTAAATTGGCTGTCCGTGTGACAGCAGAGCTAGGGAAACTTTCTATCCTCATTTGCATCCTGAAGACTATCCAGGATAAAAGCCAACCGATTCCATATAGGATTTAGACTTGACATTTATTATTTGGTTCACAAACCTCTCAAAGGAAAGTTTGTTTTCCCCTCATAGATGGAAAAATCTTCTAAGATAAATAAAGCTCGTTTAGCAGCAGTAGGAGATAAATATCTTTGTTATATTCCTTAAAAATCTATCTTCTCCGATTACCAGACAGATTCTTGTCACCAAATTATTGTATTTTGCTCCTCAGCAATTCAAAAGAAATATCTATCAACATCTACCGTGTTCCAGTTGAAAAATGTCTCTGTTTAATTCCAGAAGTTTACTTGCCATAAATAAAATTCTAAATCATGGTTTTAGAGGAAATTAAAACAATCTTGAAAAGATATATAACAAAGATTTTACATATTTCTATCTTTATGTAGAGAGATGAAATTTTCTACCTGCTCTATGCATCAATTAGTGTTTTCCGAGCAGCATGAAAGATACAAGTAACTCTTACATGTGAGTATGCAAGTAGTGAATTTATAACAGAGAACTATCTGATTTTTGTCACCTAATAACTTCATAAAATATTTTGGTGATGCTTAGTATTCCTATCTTAATATGTGGTAGTGATAAAAACCTGTAATCCAATATTTTAAGAAAATTTTAAATAAACCAGACCTTCATTTTTATTGAGAGATAGTACAATGCTTTGACATCTCACTAATTTAAAGTAACACATTACAGTTTTTACCAGTGTTGCTCTCCAAAAGGCTCTCCCAGTAACTCTAATGCCAATACATTATACATTCTGTTACCAGTTTAGTGGCTTTTCAAGATCAGGGCCTTAGCAGGCATATCCACTTAAATGTGGCTTCCAGATCTTCAGTTTTTGCAAAACAGCTCCTGAAACTTATCTTGGTCTGAAGAGTGAGAACAGAGAACAAACACCAGCTCAGTCTCCAGGCTGCTCCTACAAGAGTTAGTGTATGCTAACAGAAAAAAATATGCCCTGAGAGCACACAGAGACACAGCCTTAAGTGTTCTCCTATTATGTTTCATTCAGTAAGTTTGTGATGCTATAGATTATCCAGAAGCCATGCCCTGATATTCATTTTGGTCCAATGTCTGTAAGGCACTAAATGTTTTTGGAGGACCCTTTCTAGTGACTGTATGGAGGTCTCTGGGAATAGAACCTTTGTGAACAGGGAGGAGATGGTGGTAAGCCTTGGCCACTCCTTCTGTGGCTGATAAAAGCAGAATATCTACTCAAGCAGAGAAAATTCCTGTACTTACATCAATGCATACCCACATTTTCTGAAAAATATGTTTAAGACATTAATTTGATCTTCACAGATCCTCTGGCATATTATAAATTTTAGCCATTTTGAAATGCAGTGTTTAGGGGGACAGTATTGGTCTGAGAGGCATGTGTACCAATACACGTGCAGACGTGAGCACATCCACTAGCCTGAGTCCTTGGGTGCAAAATTTTCTCTCCTTTCATATGCAGTAACACAGCTGTAAGTTATATTTGCAGTGTGTCACAGTCAGGTTTACACTGTGTATGTACACGGTCACAAATAAAAGTAAAATGCCTGATTTGACATCCATTTTCATGCAAAATGAAAACTTCCCACATTGTTTTATTACCTTCTGGCTAATTTCCCCAATTAAATCTAAGACCTTGCACAATAATAAAAGACAAGACTTTCAGTGAACTCTTCTATCACTACATTGTTCGACAAGGAGGACAGTGTTTGTGTCCATTAAAAATACCATTAAAAATAATGAATAAAGCAAAAAGTACATCTATTTTTCAAAGTACAAATGCAGTGGTGTATTTATGTATTTAAGAGACACAACGAAATTTATAAAGAGTAAATAAGGGATACTAAGAACATATACAATTAAAATTGTGTTCTCCCTTTTATATGGTCTGCAACATTTTTTCTGTTTAGGCATAGAATAGAATAATTTCTCTTAAGAGTGAAGGATTGATAGAATAATGACATTGTATGTTTTACTAGTGAATATTTTGAGGCATGTAGCAGTGTAAATAACAAAGATTTTGTTTTGCAAATTAATTAATTCTACAACAATATCCAGCAACACTGTTATTTGCAATGTAACAGGCAATTTAAATCGTTTTTTGTAAAAACCTAGTTTTCTCAAACTTTCTGTTGCATGCTATTGTGTGATAAATATCCACTGATATTTTGAGGTCTCAGAATGCTTTGCACCTTCATTTACAAGTAACTTTACTAATCTTGACTGAAACCATGAATTTGAAGATCTAGCTGGTGTGCTGGCCACTCAAAATACCAAGAACAAAAATGCTCAAAATTAGTAACTAAGCAGTAAGTTTTTAGACTACATCTCAGTAAATTTCTCTAATAAAAATGTTTCCAAGCCTCTATGACATAAAACAGATCTGGAACATAGTTGCAGTTTGCCATAGCAGCAAATCTGTGTCACTATGGTTAAAATAAAAATGAGAGGAAAATCTTGTTCAATTGTTCTATCATTAATTAGGTGGGCAATCACTACTGAACTAATTAGGCAGATCAAACTAATTTTCAGAAATCAGCCCAATTCATGAGATATTTTACTCTCAATTGTTATCTGTAGGGAATAGAACAATAACATATAAAATACCTACAGAAACACTTTTTCTAGTTGCACATAAATAATCCGCATTAAGATAATGCACACCAGATATGCATTAAAACCCTGAAGCTTTAAAATGTAGTATGTTAGTAAAGTATTTGAATTTTAAAATATTTTGTTCAGATTTCTACCAGGTCACACTGTTCTCAGGAGAGTTCAAAAAATATTAAAAATACTATAGAAATAAAAAGAATAAGATATTTGTCACTCTTATTTAAATGGATGTATGCTCCTGTCCTATAAATGTCACATTGAATAATCCTGAAAAATTACCATAAATCTCCAGAATTATGCATATTTACAGTGATATTTTGCATAGCACTAGTAGCAGTTTGAATGGGGTGGCTGTAAGGGAGGCAGATGGGTGAAGACTAATGGTCTAGAGGACCAAATTTATTACCAGCATCCTATAAACAGTCTCAGCAACACTTTTGTTTTACTTGTTTTACAAAACCAAAACAATTTGCCTTGCACCACTCCCATGATGCTTCCAATTTGCTGGCAGTTTTGTGCTCCATCCTTAGCCAGAAAAATTCAGCTCGGATAAGTTTCTGAGGGACATCTATGTTAATTAGAAACGTCTTTTCCTGTTACTGACAACTGTAAAAAAATCCAAGAATGAGAAATCAGAGGTATGCTTTTTCAAAAATCCCTTATTTGTCAGAGGCAAATGGGTTGCATTTCCAGCAGATGTTCACCTGACCTGGGTGAGCCCATCACAGATTCAAGTGCATCCTCACTTCTGCACCCAAGATGAAGCCCAGAAAACATTCAAGAAAACTCTTAAAAGTCCAGGAGAGACAGAAAGCTTATCCTGCCTCTGGCTTAATATCATTTTAAGTTAAAATGGAGAGCAGAGTTAACTAGAGGCTCTAGATGTAATTTTTGGCAGCATTTGACCAGCACAGATGATTGGGCAAACAATGACTGTTCTTTCCATCAGTTCCCTAATAAGAACAACAATTGGCATGGTCCTCCACTTCATTGAGTGCCCTTGGAGAGGGAGTTGGTTACTGGTGGGAAACTGACAGTCAGACCCCGCTCCAGAGGAGCCTCTTCTGATCCTGCTGCAACACACTTAGTTTTTGGCATCAGAGGTGCCAGCTGCATGGGGGGGAAGCCAAACCTGTCATAGATCTTCTCATCAAGACTTCAGTGTGGGGGTAGAAGTGCCATTAGAGCCTAATGAGGAAACGAACACAAAAGTAAAGATTAGGCCTATTAAACACATGTGGGGTTTTGCCCCTTGAGATTCCACCAGAGATGGACCACTGCATATAATGTTTCATTTGTAGGGGGTTGTTGTTGTTGTTTGGGATTTTCTTGTTTTTTTTACAGGCAAGAGTACAATATGAGTAAGGGGGTGTTTTATGCGGCCTTTTTAGACATCATACCATGACCACGTAGCCCAGTTTTCTATAATTGCATTTACAACTCTGTCAATATCCACAGTGCTCAAACCTGTGCTTTCAAAACACTGATATTGTTGATACTGCACAGCTTCCATCCAAAGTTCTCCCTCACACTCTACTAATACGATTGTATGCTTTTGGATGAACAATTGTGTGCATCTTTTTGTGTTTCTAAACTCAATCTACTCTTCAGGATCAATATGAACAATGGTGGCCACACGTTACTCCTCAACCAGGTTCCAAGATCTTCTCCCTGAACGATGCACTTCTTCATGAGCCACTCCACTGATCTATTACTGCTTCTTTTGGGGCCAAATGCTGCTCACCGTGAGAACAGCAATCAGAAAGTAGTGATGAGTAGATATTGGACCATACCATTTTCCTGACCCAGAGATGGGGCAACTGAGAGGCGTTTTAAAAACTTTTATTCCATTATCAGTCTCATGAGAAGGGTGAGACAATAAAGATGTTACAGTTCACGCCATCACAATCAGAAGCCACCTATTTCCTAATTACTATACACTATAAGCATTTCTTGGCCTATCAGCTTTTTGCCAAGCCATGTTGTAGATGCCTTAAAGCCAATCATCTAAAACTACCCCTCATGGGTCCCATCGCAATGCATCTTTCATAGTTCTATTTCTCCAAAGTATCTAGTCTTATTTGCAAGGCCATCTTTTGAAACTTTTTTCTAGCTCTATTTCTCTCTGTCCTATTCCATGGCATTTCTAAGTTAGCATTTCTTGTCTCAAAGTTTGTATACAGATGCATACTGTTTGGGCCTTCTGTCAGGCCCTGAGAACTTCCTACAAATCCATTTCCCACAAGTAAACTTAGTCTAGTGGGTCCCTTCCAACTCAGGACCTTCTATGATTCTGGTTCTCCAGTTCCACTTCATCCTGTGTTCAGAGCAAGGTGACCTAATCATGGTCCCAACACAAGAACCTTTTGCATATCCTATTTGTAGTGGAGCCAATGGAAGTTCTGTGTTTGCAGTTTGAAGAATTAAAGCCCTGCTCTGCAACTGTGTGAACTACACTGTCTGCAGGGAAAGGCCGGGATTAAACAATGGAAATATATGTAATATGGCTTATAGAAGCCTCCTCAGCAAAGACTCAGGATCTGGCCCTGCATTAGGCATGTTTAAATGTAAAGATACACCTAAACTTGTGAGAACTTGTGTGCTTGAATGTACATCAGCAAAACAACAAATTGGGAGAAAATACAGAGCCATTTGTTGAATTTGTATCACTAGAAAATTTGGAATCTGGAGGTTATTTAAATGTTTATAGCCATAAGTTATAAGATATAGGTAGATATGGGTGCACAAAGAAATATTTCTATTTCAGTGTCAGTGAGTTCGTGTTTTCATAGCTGAGCATTTGTGAGAGGAAGCCAAACTCTGGAAACAATTCTCAAGTGTTTCTTGCACAGACTTGTGTACATGTTTACCTAGAAGTGGCCAAGAAGTTTGACAGGCATGATGGTGCAATATTGTCATTCCTGTAAGTATTCAGTCATCTGCAAAGGGCTGTGCTCTTTACAGACACAATGTGAAGTTTCCCTTTTCTTATGCTGCATTTAACTATCTATCTACCACAGGATGCTGGTGAAGTCTGTTTTAAATGCTAATATTCTAAAGAAGGGAATCTTCATTGACTGATGTGTTTGCCAAGCTGCAGAATGTGTGTTGAACCTGTAAAAGAAAGATCTATAACAAATCCCTGTCACAAAACCCGAGGTTAAAGTTTGATGAAGGGAGACTCTTACGAAAACAATGATGCGGAAGGCCATAAGCAGTCTTTTGTATAGAGAAGCATCAAATTCTTAAACAGCAATTTTACAAAACAAAAAATCCTTTACATTCTGTGCTTTGTATTGCCAAATTTTGTATAAGGATTAAGATCTTTTTGCGAAGTTCAGTTCCTTTCAAATGCTCTGTTCCTTTCAAATGCTACAGTATGCTCTGCTGCCATAGCAAACTATGTAAATATTTGAAGTCTATAAAAACAAATCATTTTATGAATGCTGTCATGTAATATAAGGTCTCCAATAGGCTAAAATATTGTTTGTATGTTACATTTACCAAAAATTACATTTCAAGATGCTTCTAAATATTGACTCTCTCCTGACTGGGTGGCAAGAAGAAAAAGTGTTTATAATGCATTTGAATCACAAAACAAGACCTATTTCACAAGGATTCCCTTACAACCCACTGCAATCTCAGTTAATATAAGACCAGTTTCGTTTTTGCAATTTTTAGTATTGTTAGCACATATCATTAATTTAATTTGAATTCACAAAAATTAAGAAATGCCTTTCTGTTGAGGCTTAGTGTTACCTTTTCAGTGTATAATGGTCTAGTGTTTTATCAGGATTTTTATGATTCATTATATTTATCAAAATAAAATGTCTTTCTTTGGGAAATGATTCTGCAGATTCAGAGAGACCAAAGGCAAAAAAAAAATCTACTTTTAGTAATAATCCTTGTTATATTATTTGGTACTGTGTTTACTAATCAGAAGCCCACTGTTGTGATTTTGTGCTATTTTTTGAAGCTGCTTATTCAGTACCAAAAACATGGTTGTTGTTAAACTGAGCAGTACCATTTTCAAGGTAGGGCAAAACAGTTAAATGATGTCTGTCTATAAGGAAAATAATAGTGTCGTTTGCAACTACAAGATCATAATTTTTATACAAACAAGTGAAATTTGTAATAACAGAATCTAAGCTGGTTGTCCATTACAGAACACTTAAATATATTCTTAGACATACAGCTAGTGCAATCAAGTATGTGTGAGAATTATGCAAAGTACATCTGCACTGCATGGGTGACTATTTGTCCTTTTAAGAGTTTCTAGTTAAATATACAATTATAATGTAAATAAAGACAGCACACGAAAGCATTGTTTAGCTTATGCTAACTGCTACAGGTATGTCATGAGGTCCTAACACGCATCAGTATCGTATATAGAAATTAAATTAAATTACATTAAATTTCCTCTGGTTCCTGTATACATTCATTTAAATATGTAATTGTTGGTGCCAGATCTCTAGAGAGAATATTAAGGTAACCACTTCTAAAAAAAATCTGTTGCTGGCCAATCAACAGTACTGCAGCCTTTAAACTCTCAGAAGAATTAGCCTATATTTCTTTGTATTCTATGCTTTAAATGTTTTTTGAGAAAAATTAGACTGCATAAGCATAATCCTTTGGGGAGATTATTGAAACTTTTTCAAAATAAATATTTTGATAATGCCTCTCTCCTATTTTATTTGAAGACAAAAAGTGTTTAAAAATCAGAAAGTTGTTTGGGTTTTTTTAATTAAAGCGAGTCTTTATATATAAATATGTATATACATACCTCTATATACAGATGCTTGCAGTATCCAATATGTACATGTAGAACATGTAGAATGTATATACATGTATATACACATACATGTACACTAAAATATATATTGCATATTATATGTAATTTATATTATGTACTGTGATCGTAGTATGTTAAAATTTCAGTATAAATATATAAAATACATGTGTACATATATACATCAACACATACATGCCTATTTCAATATACACACATATAAATATGCATATAAATACATGGAGTATATGTCAAATTTTTCATGTCCATGAGTAAATTTTCATACTTTTCATATATTACTACACCATTACATAAAAAAAATTAATAAATCAAATACAATATAAAAATACCAAGTATACTATAGAATTGATTCATTCTTACATAGCTAAAGGAAAAACACACCCAGCAACAATTTGTAAAGTTTGTATTTTTATTTCTCCTTTACTAGGAAATTTAATGAATAAAGGAGAATAAAAACTACTAAGATGAAATATTGCTGTGTTGTTTACAACAAATCCTTTAATAAAGTTTTGAATATGCCATTTTTACTTAATTCTATAGTCGTCCTGTGAACAGTTTTCACCAGCACTACTTACTTAGTCAGTGATACATAAGGTGAATGAAGATTGCACAATTAGACTTTGAAAGGAATATTAGTACTCCTAGCAAAATCACCAAAGCAACTGTGCAAGATACTGAGTACCTTGAAGCTGATCTGCTGCAGACTCATGAGCAGGATAAACTTAAACTGTGTTCTCAAAGTTAAAAGATATGCACAGGTTTAACTGCTTTGCTGAGTGGGACAAAAAATGAATAGAACTTTGTTGTCCTGGTTTTTGGTAGCTTTTTGAACAATATTTTTCTATGTTGAGAATGGTTTCTTAGAATAAGGAAAATCATTCAACAAATATATAGGACTTATATTTTGTTTTCAGCCGTGTCAGAGACTTCTTTGTGAGGAAGATCTGCCTCATGAGGACAAATTCATTCTGATTAAGGAGATTAATGCCCACAGAAATAAATATAAACAGTAAAGTTTCTTTATAGTTTTGTAAAATAGCAGAAGTATTCAATTTGTTAACATTTGGGCATTGCATTAAAAGTCCTCATGTAAGTAACAACATAGAACTGGTGAGACCAGACAGTGGCTGTAAGGATGTCTGGGTGGACTCTTGTTATCACCCACCCCAGAAGGTAAAGGTGTCAGAATCCAGGGCACAGGGAGTATTTCCCTGTCTGTCCTGACAAGCCCTGATTCTCAGGAAAACACTTCTTTCAGTCTTTGTCCATGGAGAGAACTTCCAAGACTTTGTGATGAAGTGGAACCTGTGAGTGTGTGAAGTGGATGGTGGCGTGGTTTGTCACAGAGTGAAAAATTTAGACTTTTGGGTATTTAGTATGGAGGTAGATGGAGGACAAGATGGAGGATTTGGGGTGTTGTCCGGTCTCCTTCTTCTTCTTCATCTACTCCATTTTCTGCAGTGTTGGTGGCATTGGGTGATTGGCTGGGGAAGGTCGCGGTGCAGATGTTGCATGTTAGACCAGTAGTTAGTTATTGGTAGAAAAGTAGAAATAAAGTACGTTTTAAGAGTTAATTGGACAAAACGGCTTTAAAAGACCTTGAAACTGTACATCTTGTGACCTTTTTGCTGTCTTCTTCTTGTGTGCTAAGTCCGGTGTAGATGGTGCACAGAGCTTTTGATAAGATAAAAAATAAGCTGCAACCTGAAGACCGAAAAGGATCCAGTTCATCTCTCAAACCTGGCACAGAACTCTTATTAGGGGTCTCCCNTCAAACCTGGCACAGAACTCTTATTAGGGGTCTCCCACAGAGGGGGCCTCCAGGGAGGCTTCCCGCAGTAAAGGTAACCCAGGTTCTTGTCAAAAGATCCCTTGGGGCAGAATAAGTGAGACGACACTGAATGACTGGTGTGTATAATAAATACATATACATATATATA
>VWZV01005843.1:3998-28423 GCA_013397155.1 Irena cyanogastra
ATAGTCTATAATTCTAATTAATGAATAATTATTTTATATTATTATTATATAATTTATATTTCATAATTTATATAATGATTCTGGTCTATAATTCTAACTAATAAATAATTAATTCATGTCATTATTCTAGAATGAATTTTTGGTTTAGAATAAAAACACTGCTAAACATGGTTTAACTGCAGCTTTTATCCCAAATACATTTGCAGCCTGTACAGACAGAGAAAGAGAAGAAGAAAAAATCCGATGGCAAAGCCAAGAAGGAGGAGGAGAAGCACAAGCTTGGGGAGATGTGGAACAGCTTCTCCTATTTCCCTGAAATCACCCACATCGTCATCAGGGAGTGCACAGTCAGCATCAACAAGCAGGACAACAAAAGGATGGTGAGGATGGCCAGGAACAGGGTGAAAATTAAAGATTTTAAACTCACACACAGAATTTGTCTCCTCAGCTTGGGCTTGGCTCAGCCTCCCTTGAGCCCGGCTTTAATTCCCTGGATGGATCATTGCCCTTCCATGGGGCTGGGCACAAGGTGACAATTGAGGGACATTTTGGGTGTAAACAACGCAAAATGTGCTGGCCTTGACCCTGGGCAGGGCAAAAATGGTGTTCAAAGTGCAGTTGTGTCCCCACTGGCACAAAGTTTTCCCTCACAAATCCCAGCAGGAATTCCAGAATTTGTGACGGCAGAGAACCGAGCCAGGGCAGGGAATGGCCACTAAATCCCAACATCCTGTAGCCAAAAGTGGCTGGGGGATATTCCTGGCTCAGTAATCCCAGCCTTCCAGGGATGTTCCAGCATTCCTGGTGTCCTGACATTAATATTTTCCACTATTACTAATACTGATATTTTCCAGTATTAGTGATAGTGCCTTGTGCACTTCACCGTGTGCAGCAAATGATAAATAAGACCATCAAAGAAGTTTTTACAGTCCAAAAAATAGGGGGAGATTGAGTCAAGGGGTTGAGCTAGAAATGCAACTAAAATAGTGAAAATTATATATTTTAATTATATGGGCTTAAATGAATTAAGGGGCGAAGTTAGAAGAAGTGAGAAATGGGTTTGTGAAGGATTCTCAAACCTGACAGAAAGCTCACACAGCCTTGTACATGTGTGTCCAAACTCTGAGATAAGGTGCTGGCCTAGGAAAGCCAGGGAATAGAGATGACATTGTTGAGAGAGAGGCTGAACTGGAAACAAGTTTTAACAAGTTTCAAAAGATGGCCTTGCAAAAAGGTCAGATATTTTAGAGAATTAGAGCTGTGAAAGATGCATTGCAGCAGGACCACGTGGGGTAAAAACAATAGTGACTGGTGTTAGGAGTAATTATAGTAATGTGTGGCAAAAGCTAAATTATAAAAACATTTATAAGGTGTTTTAACCAGGAAACAGGTTCTGATAGAATGGTGTTGAGTTTTACATCTCCTATGTCTCACCCTTCAACGAGACTGATGAGGGAATAAAATCTTTTAAAACACTTTTCAAAGCTGGGAATAATCCACCAGGGACTCTTCCCTTGTGGAAAGTGGATTTGTAGAAAATTCTCAAAACTTGACAGAAGGTTCGCATAGTGTGCATCTATGTGCAAACCTTGAGATAAGAAATGTAAGTTTTTTCAGTTCAAGAGAGAGGGGGAAATGTGGGAAATGGATTTGTAGGGAATTCTCAAAGCCTGACAGAAGGCTCACACAGTGTGCATCTGTATGCAAAGTTTGAGATGAGAAATGCTGACTTAGAAATGCCATGGGATAGGACGGGCATTGTTGAGAGAAAAATGGGACTAGAAACAAGTTTCAAAGGGTGGCCTTGCAAATAAAACTGGATACTTTGGAGAACTAGAACTATGAAAGATATATTGTAGTAAGACTCACTAAGAGTAATTTTAGATGATTGGCTTTGGGGCATTTACAGCATGGTGTGACTCAAGCTGATGGGCCAAGGAACACTTAAGAGTGTTTTGTAATTAAGGAATAGTTAACTTCTGGTTGTGATAACGTGAACTATAGCATCTGTATTGTCTCACCCTTCATATGAGACTGAAAACAGAATAAAAGTTTAAAAACACCTCTCAGTTGCCCATGGCTGGCTCAGAAGAGGGTTAATGCAGCATTGCCTGTGTTTGGGCAGGAGCTGAAGCTGGGCTCGCACGCCGAGGCGCTGTCCTTCACCTCGCTGGTCGATGGCTACTTCAGGCTCACAGCAGATGCCCACCACTACCTGTGCACGGACGTGGCTCCTCCCCTCATCCAGCACAACATCAAAAACGGCTGCCACGGGCCCATCTGGTCAGTAACTCCTGCATTTCCAGGAGTTTGTCCTTGGGAATTCCTCTCGCAGTGAATCCGCTGAGGAAACGCGGGGTTTGGATGGGTGGCGGTTACCAAAACTTACTTCTGTTAAAGGAGAAAAATCAGTGTTCCTCTCCTTACTCATCTATAAACTCGGTGTTTCTGCACTGAAGGAGTGTTCCAAGAGTTTCCTCCATGGACACAGGGGAATATTTTAGTTAGAAAATGGAAGTGTCTCTACACTCACCCCAGGAGTCCTTGGATGGATGAACAAAGCCTTGGGTTATTAAACACCTAAAGGAATTCTCTTCCCTCCACCCAACTTTGTGGCTTTTCCCTATATTGGGAAATTTTTTTTTCTTATTTATTCTTTTATTTATTTGAATTTATTATTTTTATTTTATTATTCCCTTTATTCCCTTTGTTTCCCTTCATTTCCCTTTATTCCCTTTGTTTCCTTTTGTTTCCCTTTATTCCCTTTATTCCCTTTATTCAAGCTGCAAACTGTAGAAATCCAGGAGCTCACCTGCACAGTGTTGAATGCAGAATTCCCTTTGATAAATCCTTCCTCCCTTGCTCTGTGCAGCCCAATGGGAGCGAAGCACCCTTAAATCCTCTTTTAATAATAACATAAATATTTCTAAGTTGCTGTTACCCCTCAGATAGAGGCTTGCTCTCATGTCCCACTCCAAAACCAGATTTTTGGCTGCTGCCTTGCTGGTTTTGCTGACTGTCCCTTCCCTTCCAGCACGGAGTATGCCATCAACAAGCTGAGGCAGGAGGGGAACGAGGTGGGGATGTACGTGCTGAGGTGGAGCTGCACCAACTTCAACCACATCCTCATGACTGTGACGTGTCTGGAAGGCTCAGAGGTACAGGCAGCTGGGCATCCCCAGCAGGAATCTGCTCCTGGAGCCCCTGGGGATGTGGTTTCATCCTCAGGGCACTCACCCTGCTCTCTCTGCAGGGAATTGGCTTTTTTCTCCAGCCCTTTGTGCTGTCTCTCCAAATGGAATTAGTTAGATCCAGGACAGCTCCATTCCTCCCCATCAAACTGTGCAGAACATGGTAAAAATGAAGCATTTGAAACTCAGGACACGGAGAATTTGTCACTTCACCTTGCCTTGAGCATGGTTCAGCTTCCCTGGAGGCCTTTTGGGCATGGATTTCATTCCCTTGATGGATTTGATTCCCACACCAGCCTCAGCTGGAAACCTGCAGCTGCCTTGGTGGTTTGGGAGAATATTTAAAGTGTTCACACAATAATAATAATAAACAAGAAATTAAATAATAACTAATTAAATAATATAAATAAATAAGTAAAAATAATAATGATATGTTATCATCATTATTATTTCAAATAATAATAATGATAATTACATAAATCCTTCTCTTAGGAAAAAATGGTCATGGAATCAGTGGTGAATCAGGAAGGGATATTTGATACTGGGTTTATCTCCTGTAGATATTAAAAAAAAAAAAATCATCTCTCTCTTTTACCACTGCAACAAGAAAGGAATTTTGTCTTGGGAAAGAGGGAAGGGGGAGGTGACCCAAAGCTGCAGAGGGGAGACCCTGAGAGCTCTTGAGATGGGGAAGTTCAGGAGTTCAGCCCTTCCCCAGCACTGCTGGGTGAAACTGGCAGATCTCAACACCAGCCTGAAATCTCCTTGAACACTCTGGGGTGGGAAAGGGAGTTTTGCTATTTTTAAATTGAGATTTCGAAACCCTGCTCCAGATTCTGCCATTCGTGACCGAAGGAAGAGAAAATTCCTCCAGAAGAGGCAACACTTCTGCATATTCTCAGGCTCTGCAAAAAAAAAAAAAGAAAAGAAAAGAAGCCATAATTTGGGCTTGTTGGGTGATTGCATCTTTATGTTGCTGCTCTTCTCTTTGAGCCTTCCTTCCTGGGAATGAAAATTCCAGGAATTTTAGGTTTTTTTCTGCTTTGTTGCAGTTTGATTAGAGGACCTTGACTTAGGAGCAGGGGATGAGCTGGTCCCACGTGTGGTGCCGAGGTTTTGGGAAGCTCTGATGGCTTTACAAACAATTCTTTCACTCCAGTGATCCTGTTTGCTTTTGTTTCCCTCCCACACCAGGTGATGAACAACTCAGGCCCCTACAAGAACTTCCAGATTGAGGTGAAGAAAGGGGGGTACTTCCTCCATGGCTCCAACAAATCCTTTGCATCCTTGAAGGAGCTCATGGACCACCTGAAGGGACAAATCCTGCGCACAGACAACATCAGCTTCACCCTCAAGAGGTGCTGCCAGCCCAGACCCAGAGGTAGCCTGGCCTTGCAGGGTTTTCTTGTTGCAAGGGAACAATCTCCAGGCACAGGAGGCTTTTCTGTGTATTTTTAGTGCTGGATGCTGGTGTGAAGCTCTTTTAAAAAAAAAAAAAAAAGAGTTTTTTTAAAAAGTTTTTTCCTTCTCTGGGGAGGAGGGGTTTTGTCAGATGCCATGGGCAGGTTTGAGGAGGGGAACAGAGGGTTTGGTGCCTGCTGGGTTTGCTCTCACTGTGGGCTGGTGGTTAATAACTCATCTGCATGAGGCAGCAGGGAAGGGTTTGGTCCCAACTGCTGTCCTGAAGAGCCTGGTGGCAGGAAATCATCTGTGAGGTCCCATCTGAGGGACAATGGGGCAGTTGTTGGGTGCTGCCAGCACTGTCTGGAGCTGTTTGCTATGAACTCTGAGAGCCTTGCAGCTGAATTTTGTGTGAGAGGAAGCACAGTGGGGTGATTGTGCTGAGCTGATAATGGTTTCCTGTTAGAAGCAGGGGAATAACTGAGCCACATCAATCACCTGCTGCTCTGAGCCTTTGGGAGAGTCCCTGAGCTTCTCACTCTGCACAGAGAATATGGGTCCTGCCCTGGAGCAGGGCCACACTGCACATTTGACATTTTGGTTTCAGTTTGATGGCTGCATTTGGGATAAAATGAAATAAAAAGGGTCAGGAAGTTGATTGCCCACTTCAGCTTCTCCCTGGCTTTGGTTCCAGCAGGGCTCAGTGCATGTTCCCTGTTCTGTCTCCTCCCTGGTGGGTTTTTCCTTCTTTTTGAATTTTTAATCAGACATTCACCAAGAAGTGCAGGGGAGGCAGGACTAAAGCAGGGTGGGGTTATTCCTGGGGATTCCAGAATTCCAGAGGATGGTTTAGCCCCAGTGCCCAGGTTCTGCTCGCAGCAGGAGGAAGCCCAGATGGCCACACACATCCCAATCCCTCCTCTCCCAGTAAATAGTGGCTGGAAGGCAGAATTCATGTGCAGAACTCCTGGATCTGTCCTGCAGCAGTGGGGAGGCAGCACTGGGTTTTTGAGTCTGTTCCTTCTGCTCATTCCTCATTCCCCAGCTGAATTCCAGTGCCCTGGGAACACTGTTGGTGTTTCCCAGAGTAGGGGGATTTTGGTAGGAGGGGAAGAGGAAATGAGACTCCCCCTTGGACACTGGAGAGGAGATGGCCCTGCTGGTAGGGGGGAATGTGGGATATTTTATTCCATGTACAGCACAGGTATTTTCTCTTTCAATCTCTGCAGAAAATTCTGTTCATTTGTTCAGAATCACCCTGATCTGGCTGATAATAACTCTGTATTTAAAATATAAACATGAAACTGTGCTTCAGTGATTTCTCTGTTGAATGAGGAGCAGAAGTCAAGCCCGAGTTTCTTTTTTCCTCCCTTTTTTTGGGGGGGATTTTAATGCATTTCCACCCATGTTGGTACTGGGAAGGGGGAGTGCAATTTCTTTGAAAAGCTTCAAGGATATTTTCTTACCCCTGCCTTGCAGAAATCTCCAACTTGCTGGTGGCAACCAAGAAGGCCCAGGAGTGGCAGCCAGTGTATCCCATGGGGCAGCTGAGCTTCCACCGCATCCGCAAGGAGGAGATCGTGCAGGTGGGACCTTGCTGGGCCTTGGGAGGCAGGGAGCTCTCACAACCTTGGGGTTGTAATTTAAAGCTTAGAATCAAACCCAGGATTTGGTCTGAGACCTCGGAGAAGGCTCCCAAACTTAGGTGCTGGAAGGATTTATAGTTTAAAGCAGGGACACGTTAAGCTAAGTAGAGGAAAGTTTAGAGTTTTAGAGTTTCAGATACAGAAAAAATTAAAGTAGTTACAGAGGTAACAAGAGGTTTAGAATGCAGTACTGTAAGTTTGTGTGTCATAACATGATTGGCTAAGAAAGCTCACACTGTAGCATGGGTCCATAAAACAAAATATTTAAGGATTGAGTCAAAAGCAGAAATATCCTTGTTGGCAGTGTTTTATTGGTTAATAAATCCTTTAGAGGTCTTGTAACCAGAGGTCTGGTGACCTTCTGAGCCATGTGGTGGAGATGTGAGCCCAACTCACCCTTCCTATGTAGAAGAAAAATAAATCCCATCGTCCACAGCAACTCAGAGGTCCCATCTCGAATTCATTCAAAATTCCAGCAGGTGCTGAGCTGCCCTGGGAGCCAGGAGTGTGGCTGTCCCTGAGCCCTGCAGGGGACACCAAACCCCCCTGCTGCCTGCTCCTGCCACTCCAGCTCCCCTCAGCAAACTTAAACTGGAGCTTTCTTTGGATTTAAGCCTCTGGTTGCAGAGGCTGCTGTTTGTATGGCTCTGTGTGGACAAACAAGAGCTTAGGAGTGATGCCTTCACTGGAAATGAAATTGATATTTAAGTTTTCTAATGGAAAAAAGGGGTTTTACAGTCATTTCTTGGGAGTCTTAAGAGCTGATTTGTTGTGGGTGTATTTTTTAAAGCCTGACTTATCAAAGAAACAGAGGTTTAAGGCAATATTTTGGAGTAAAAAGAGGTGAAGTATTCAAAAGCTTTGAGCAGTCAGAATTCTGTGTTTGTTTCCCCAAATTTTCAAATTTCCCCATGTTTGTAGTTACTTATTCAGGTCACCTAAATGAACCTCAACAAACACACAGGGGCTTGAATACACTTAAATCAGATTTACTGTTGCCAAAAGAGCTTTTAAATAATTCACTTGGCTTCTTCTGTGAAATAAAAAGGTATTGGGGATTTTTCAGTTGCATCACTGCAGACAGATATTGGCTTTGGGTTGGTGTGTTTACAGCAGCATCCTGCAAAAATATCCCAAGGCAGGATGTTATTTTGGAGGAAATTGCTTCCCCAAACAAAGCCTTCCAGTGAAATATTGCTTCCTCTCACTTTTGGAAACACATTAAAGATCACCTCAGCAGCAGTTTGTGAATAAGAGCCCCAGCTGTTGTTTATGCTTTTGTTTAGTCTGGGAATGCTCAAACCCAGGGAACCTGCTGGGTGATGTGGAGGTGTAATATCCAAGGAATTCACGTGGGAAGGATGCTCAGAGCTTGATGCCTCAGGTTTTAAATTTTATATTTTCACATTCTGTGCTGCTTTAGTGTGCAGGTCTGGGCTTCACATCAGGGCATGGTGAGCTCTCTGCACAGAGCAGGGAGACAAAACAATTCCTGCTCCAGCTGGGCACCAAGGACAAATGATCCAAATCTCAGCCCAGGAGCACAAACAACAGGGGCTGGAGAGAGAAAAACAAGCAGGATGGGAGTGCAGAAGCTAAAGCTGGAATTGGACAATGAACTCCAAGGTGCAAATGGAGCAGAACTGATCCCAGTGACAGAGCCCGTGCCCGGGCTGCATTTTGGGACCATTTTGGTTCATCTTGGGTGCAGCCCTGGCTGGGCTCTTGTGCTGCCCAAGGTGGATGCATGGAGGAAATCCTTTTAATAAATCCCTGCTTTATTCTGGAACTCTGCCCGGCCTCTGCTCTAGGGCAGCCTGCACAAGGCATCAATCTCACTGAAGCAAAAGCAATCCCTGTCACTGGGCTCTCACTGGAATAATTTCAATCTGTAACCAGATCAGCCAGACAGAAAGAAGTGCAGATTCCAATAAATATTTGTGTAGATCTTGTTTGCTTCCTGCCTGACAAATCCCTGCTGCTGTGTCTCAGGGAGAACACCTGGGAAGAGGCACCAGAACCCAGATTTACTCAGGGATGCTGAGCCTCAAGGATGATGAGAACGAAGGGTATCAGAACGAGAGAGAGATCCGAGTCCTGCTCAAGGTCTTGGACCCCAGCCACAGAGACATTTCCTTGGCAAGTTTTTTTCTTTTGTGTATCTTTGATTGAAGAAATAAAATATCGATTAATTTTATTTTATACAATTATATAGAGATATGTAAGATAATGACATAAGTTGTTATTACTAACATTTTTAGTTACAAGTGTAAAGAAACATCAGAGTAAAATAATATATGTAATAAAGAAGGAACTAATAGTAATTAGGAACTAATTAGATAATACACATAATCAGTAACACATGTGAAATTAGATAATTATTAAGTATTAAAACACTGTATGTTATCTTAGAGTCTGTAACAGTTGATAAATTTTAAATTAGTAGAGAGACCTGGAAAATTATGTCTAAATAACAATTCTCTAAGTTCACTTTAAAAATAAATTTAGTTATTATATTAATATGGTTAAAATATTAAGCTAAAGTGACTTAAATATTATTTTGATGTAGAAAACACCTGGGTTTGTTGTCAAGTATCTTACCTAGATAGAACTAACTTAACTAAGATGTATCTTATCTAGATATATCTTAATCTAAATATCTAGATGGAAAGAAATATCTTACAGAAGAAATATCTTATCTAGGTAGAACTGAGCTTACCTACATGGCTGGCTTTTAGGACAGGGCAGGGAATGGGAAGTGCTGCAGGTGCAGCTGAGCCCGTGGGCACATCCCTGCCCTGCTGGCCCTGCTGTGGCTGGGCCCGGCTGTTCTGTGCTGCTGCTGCTGCTCCCTGGGCTCTGCCTGGGCTGGGCTCAGGGACAGCAGCTCAGGGTGGCATCTCTGCGTGTCCCCAGGCCTTCTTTGAGACAGCCAGCATGATGAGGCAGGTGTCCCACAAACACATCGTGCTCCTGCACGGCGTCTGCGTCCGCGACCTGGAGAGTGAGTGCGGGGCGGGGAATGGGGACAGGGAATGGGAATGGGGACAGGGAATGGGAATAGGGACAGGGAATGGGGACAGGGATTGGGGACAGGGAGTGGGAATGGGAATGGGGACAGGGAATGGGGACAGGGATTGGGGACAGGGAATGGGACAGGGAGTGGGGACAGGGAGTGGGAATGGGAATGGGGACAGGGAATGGGGACAGGGAGAGGGAATGGGGACAGGGAATGGGGACAGGGGATGGCACCTGGGAGGGATGGGGACAGGGGATGGCACCTGGGAGGGACAGGGAATGGGGACAGGGAATGGCACCTGGGAGGGACAGGGACAGAGAATGGCACCTGGGAGGGACAAGGAATGGGAATGGCACCTGGTAGGGACACAGGGACAGGGCTGACAGCTGCTGCCTCTGGAGCTTCCCAGAGAGGAGTTGGGACAGCAGGACAGCTCTGAAGTCCTTTCTCCTGGTGAATTTCCCTTTCCAACTCTGTGTTTGAACCTTCCCCAAGGCTGGAATGCCAGAGGGGCAGGGGCACTGTGGATACAAAGCACCTCGTGGCAGGGGTGAAATCTGCACAATTAAATTTATTACATTTATTGCAGCCTGTTGCTTATTTTTCTAAGCTGTTACGTGCATTAAAATTCCCCCTTTGGAATGCCTGGTTCCAGGTTTAATGTTCATTTGCCACACAAAGCCCCTCAGCCTTTTAATCTGGACTCTGAGCACTGAAATAAACTTTGGACAAGGTGAAATAAAAACATTTTCCAACCATTTGGGCTGGGAGGTGGGAACACAAATGAAATTACTCCAAAGGATTTATTGCAGCACTGACTTTCTGCACCTGCCTCTGTAGATATCATGGTTGAAGAGTTTGTTGAATGTGGGCCTCTGGATCTGTTCATGCATAAGAAAAGTGAAGTTCTCACAACCCCGTGGAAATTCAAAGTGGCCAAACAACTTGCAAGTGCCCTGAGCTACCTGGTAAGAGACACTTTGGCAAAGGCACTGGGGCCTAGCTGGGAATACATTTCCTCCCCAGGAAAATTCCCTAGTCCTCTATTTTCCCTAATCCTCTAAATTGCTCTATTTCCCTACTCCTCCTTTCCTTCTTTTCCTCCACTTTCTTCCCAGGTGTAATTTTGGATTTCAGCCTGGAGTACTTTAGAGATCCCCTGTGGTGTGGATGTCCTGGAGCACTCACAGAGATCCCTCTCACTGTTCTTTCCCTGCTTTTCTGTAGGAGGACAAGGATTTGGTGCATGGGAATGTGTGCACCAAGAACATCCTGCTGGCAAGAGAGGGCATTGATTCTGAGTATGGGCCTTTCATAAAGCTGAGTGACCCAGGAATCCCCATCACCGTGCTGTCCAGGCAAGGTAAGGCCAGGATCCTCAGGGAAGGGAGAAATGGCATTTATAGCAGCCAGAACTGCCTCTGGAATAGGAGTAATGAGCTTTCATGGATCTGCAAATGCACTGTGGGTCTTCGGAGCATTCATTTCTCTTACAAAATGTTGTGTCCAGTGAGATGAGACAGAAGGAGTCTCAGTTTGTGGATGGCTCCGGGCACAAACCTGTGAAAGCCACAGGAACATCCTTCTGGAACCAGGAATTTGAGAATCAAGAAACTGAACAAATCCTGCAGCTCCAGTTGATTTCAGACAAGAACAGTTCAGTTAAAGCTGGTTTTCCCTGCTGTGATATTCACTCCCTGATGTGTTTCCTCCCAGAGCGCGTGGAGCGAATCCCCTGGATTGCACCCGAGTGTGTTGAGGATTCCAAAAACCTCAGCATTGCTGCAGATAAGTGGAGTTTTGGTACAACCCTGTGGGAAATCTGCTATAATGGAGAAACTCCACTGAAAGACAAGACCTTAGCAGAGGTAAAGCTGTGTTACACAAACTTGGATCCATCCTCTTGGGCCCTTCAGTTTTCCCCCTTGTCCTGTCCCTCCATGCCTTGTCCTCAGTCCTTCTCCAGCTCTCCTGGAGCCCCTTCAGGCCCTGCCAGGGGCTCTGAGCTCTCCCTGGGTCCTTCTCCTCTTCAGACTGGACAATCCCAGTTCTCCCAGCCTTTCCTAACCCCCATGTCCAGTTAGAAGCTGAGATTCTCCCAAATATCTCTTGTTTCTTTTGGGTTGATTCCAGAGGGTCTCCCAGGGGGCACTGCTGCTGTTCATTGCAATTTAAAGAATTGTGAGTCCCTCTTGTGGTGCCCTTCCTGCCTGTGGCCACAGCCCTGCAGGGTTGGGAATGCCCATCCCAGCCTTGTCCCACCTGACTCAGAGCTGGGACCTCTCAGGGCTGTGAGGAGCACCCAGCGTGTCCTTGGCAAACATTTCCTGGTGCATAAATAACTGGGAAAACCTGGCAGGAAATGATTCCTGAAAGTGGAAATACTAAACACTTCATGGGTGTTACGTGGTTGCTCCAGATTCAGCACAAGAGGAATTCTCTACTGTAAAGATCCAGGTTCCAGCTGAAAAGGGGAATTTCCTTGGCAAAACTCACATTGAATTAAGGATTTAATGGTCACATCCTCTGATGTAGAATCACAGGGTTGCTCAGGTTAGAAAAGACCTCAGAGATCGAGCCCAGCCATTGGCCAGCTCAGAACTGCCAGTCATGGAAGTTAAAATCCCTGGAATTTGTTCCCACAGAAGGAGAGGTTCTACGAGGGGCACTTTGTGCTGGCCACACCGTCCTGCAAGGAGCTGGCAGACCTGATGAAGCAGTGCATGAACTACGACCCCCACCAGAGACCCTTCTTCAGGGCCATCATGAGGGACATCAACAAGCTGGAGGAGCAGAGTAAGGCCCAGGGGGCACTGGAGGGAGGGGTCATGGAATCCTGGGCTGGGAGGGACCTTGAAGAGCATCTCGTTCCAACCTCATGGAAGCTGAGGAGCTGCTCCAGGGTGGGCAGCTCACCAAGAGACATCTGGGTGTGGGTGTGGAAGCAGATCCAGACTGGCACGAGGGGATGGAAAATTCCCTGTCAGAAAGCAGGTGGGATCTAAGGAAGGGAAGAGTGGGAATAGAGCAAGGATGCCTTGGAGTGTCAGAGCAGCAGGAATCTGAGCCGGGATGTTTCCCCCCCAGATCCCGATATTGTCTCAGAGAAGAAACCCGTCACCGAGGTGGATCCCACTCTCTTTGAGAAGAGGTTCTTGAAAAGAATCCGGGATTTGGGTGAGGTAAGAGGAGTGTCACCCCCAGAACACAGCCAGTGCTCCTGGCTGTCCCCACAGCCTGTGCTGTGTGACATGAACACCCAAATCACAGCCTGTGCTGTGTGACATAAACACCCAAATCAGTGCCTGGCTGTCGCTGTCTGAGTGTTGTCCTCAAGGATGCTCCTTTCTCTCCCACCCAGGGCCACTTTGGCAAGGTGGAACTGTGCAGATATGACCCAGAGGGTGACAACACTGGGGAACAGGTGGCAGTGAAATCCCTGAAGCCGGAGAGCGGAGGGAATCACATCGCTGACCTCAAGAAGGAAATTGAAATCCTGAGGAATCTTTACCACGACAACATTGTCAAATACAAGGGGATTTGCACAGAAGATGGTAAATATTGCAGAATATTAAAAAGTATATGGGTTTTCCTTTAGAATTTCTAAATGTCCTGCCTGGAGCAGGTTTCCCTGTGGACTGGCTCAGGGATGGATGGTGGGAATGAGCCATGGGATGTTGGAAATGCTGCCGGTGCTCTGGGCTTCTACAAAAGCTGTTGGTGTTCACAGTGTGAGAACGTCTGCAAACTAAACATGCTCTGTTTTGTAGGAGGAAGTGGGATTAAACTCATCATGGAATTCCTTCCCTCTGGGAGCCTGAAGGAGTATCTCCCACGGAACAAGAACAAGATCAATCTCAAGCAGCTGCTCAGATATGCAGTTCAGATCTGCAAGGTGAGCTGGGCCCCAAGCCTGCAGCTCCATCAGCAGGGTGAGGGGGGATGGAGAACATCAGAGCAAATCCATTCTCCTTCTTTATCCCCAGGGATCAGAATCCTAAAGCAATCTCTCTCTCCCATGCTTTGGGTGCTGCTGGCACAAAGATCAGCGGGGGAATAATGAGGAAGTTCCAAAGTTTGCTGTGAGAAGTTGTTCCTGTGGGAGGCTTTGGAGGATCAGGAGGAGGGATTAAAGTATTGGAGGAATAAAAGAAAAGGAAATAAAAGTCTTCTTTTCTCCTCTCTCAGGGCATGGACTACCTGGGCTCCCGTCAGTACGTGCACCGTGACCTGGCAGCGAGGAATGTCCTCGTGGAGAGTGAGAACAGGGTGAAGATTGGGGACTTTGGGCTCACCAAGGCCATCGAGACAGATAAGGAATATTACACAGTCAAGGACGACCGCGACAGCCCCGTCTTCTGGTACGGCCCTGGGGCCAGGCTGCAGGACAGGGACCCTCTGCTCCTGCACTCCCCAAGATTTTCCTGTAAAAATACACCATGAGAGCAAGGAAAAGGCACCTGGTGGACTGCTGTACTCACCTCTCGTGCTGTTTATTTCTTCCTGCACTTAATGATCCATTTCCCCACTGTTTTTGGTTTGGTCTCCTTGGTTTCACAGTGCCTTGCTGTGGAACACACCTTATTTATTACTTTTTAATTTTCGTGCAAGGCTCCACAAACACAGCTGTGGCTCTTTGAGTTGCTCAGGCAGTGTGTGAGCAGGGCTGGGATCTCTGGGTGTGACGCTGTCCCCTCGTGTCCCCAGGTACGCCCCGGAGTGTTTGCTGCAGAGCAAGTTCTACATCGCCTCCGACGTGTGGTCCTTCGGGGTGACGCTCTACGAGCTCCTCACCTACTGTGACTCCGAGTCCAGCCCCATGGCAGTAAGTGGCTGGGACAGAAATGGCTGCCAGAGCTGCTTCATTTCAAAAAAAATATTATTTTTGGCAACAAGAGGAATCAGGGAATCGTGGCTCATTTGGGGTGGGAGGGACCTTAACGCTCGTCTCGTTCCACCGCTTCCATGGGGAGCACCTTCCTCCAGGTTTGTCCTGGGACACCCTGCTGCTTGTCCCTGCATGGGGTGAGGGACTCTCAGCTGACCCCGTTGTCCCCGCAGGAATTCCTGAAGATGATTGGCCCCACGCAGGGACAGATGACAGTGGCACGGCTCGTGCGGGTCCTGCAGGATGACAAACGGCTGCCACGGCCACCCACGTGTCCTGAGGAGGTGAGGGAGGGATGATGGATGGATGGAGGATGATGGATGGATGGATGGATGGATGGATGGATGGATGGATGGATGGATGACGGATGGAGGATGATGGATGGATGGATGGATGACGAATGGATGGATGATGGATGGATGGAGGATGATGGATGGATGATGGATGGATGATGGATGGATGGATGATGGATGGATGGATGGATGGATGATGGATGGATGATGGATGGATGATGGATGGATGGATGATGGATGATGGATGGATGATGGATGGATGACGAATGGATGGAGGGTGGATGGATGGATGATGGATGGAGGGATGGACAATGGAGGGATGGACCAGAGGGATAGACAATGGATGGAAGGACAGAGGCAGGAATGTCTGTCCATCTGTCCCTGTCTGACACTGACTCAGCCCCAGAGGGGTCACGCCTCCCTGGTTCCACAGGTCTGACCACTCAGGTCGGAAAACCTTCAGGAGTGCTGGGGAGAGGCATTGCCAAGGTTTTCAAGGGTTAAGATGTTTTTTGATATTAACATTCCCAAGGCTGTGATGTCCCTTCACAGGGGTCAGGCACTTGCTGTAGTACCTGGATCCATGACAATTCCTTGGGTGTCCCTCTGACTTTGGCAGTTCTGGGGTGCAGCTCCCAGGTGGAACTGCTGAGTTGTTTAAACCTGAACTGACCAAAGCCCCCTGCTCAGGTCCTGCCCAACACCTGAGGTGTTTCTGCTCATTCTGGGATACTGTGCTCCCTTGTCTTTACTGCAAAACCCAAAGAAAGGTTTCATCCCTTTAAAATCTCCCTGGTTCTGTTGCCAGGTGGATCAGCTGATGAGGAAGTGCTGGATCTACAAACACGACGAACGCACCACCTTCCACAACCTGATCCAAGGATTTGAAACAATTATGAGTAAAATGTAATTAGTTTTTTTTATCCTGTCAGGACTTTAAATGCCCAGCAAACTATCTATGCCCAAGGCAGTTCCTTTTTTTTTTTACTCCTGTAATTTGTACTCTGGCTGGGCTGATGTGGTTATAAAGGAATCTTTTGCCAACAGATCGAAGAGTTGGATTAAAAGAATTTAAAATGTTTGGGCACAATGAGCTCCAGCTCCCTTTGCTGCTGTTCTTGCAGGGCAGTTTTATCCTGCTCTGATTCTGGTTGTGCCACAATTGGAATTGCCCTGATGGATGATGTGAGCTGGGAAAATCCACTGCATTTCTCAGCTCAAACCTCAGCCAGTGGCTGTAAGAGGGCTCAGTTAATAATTTTAAAGTCAGCTGACAAAATACCCTTCACATGCACTTAAATCCTAGTAACACACAAAACAACTTTGGCATAAAAATATAGGAGAGGCAAAATTTTCAGCTCTTTTTAACACACCAGGCCCCAGTCCTGAACTCTTACAGGTATTTTTAAAAAGTGTTTAAAAATTCCACCCCAGAAGCATGGAGGGGTGGGCACAGTTGTGCATTTCAGTGTGAACCCCAATTTTGGGAGAAATAATTTGCTTTTCCTAACTCCACTCCCACATTCTTGCCCCTGGAGCTGCCGGCCTGGGTGCAGCCCTGGAGGGGGTGAATGTGCATCCCTGCTGCTGAGGAATGTGCAGGGCAGGAATTCATGGAGCTGGGAAAGAACCCAAAACCTGGAGGGGATTCTCCAAAAGGAAAAAAGGCCTGAGCACCCAGGGCTGTCCTAGGGAATGGGAACCCCTCCAACAGATTTTTTTAAGAACATTTTGACTCAGCCCATGAGTGGTTTTAACTGGAACCTTCTGCTGCCACCATTTTTCCTACCACACCTGGAGTTGGAAAATGCTCTGAAGAGATCCTCAAGTTTTGGCAATAACAGAAAGAGGTTTATATATATATAAATATATATAAATATATATAAAAATGGTAATTATGAGCTCCAAGGAGGTCAGATTTATTTTTACAGTGTTATTCTGTATGTCATTTAGGAAGCTGAATTTAATCTGTAAGCACTTTGTTACTCTTTATACAACAAGTCTAATAAAGAATTTTTTTTTTCTCCATGTGCCTCCCCTTTTCATCATAACTTAAACAGAGGAGAGTTTTTAAAATGGGATTTCCATAGGAATGGTGTTCTTTCAAAACCTTTTCCTACCTTACCTGACTAAAGGAGTCCAGGGCTGTTTTCCTCCCACAAAAATCCACTTGAAATAAGTACCAACAATTTATTTTCACTGAAAAGTGTAACAAGTTGAGAAAGTTGCATATACAAACAGTTGAAACAAAATATTACAAGTGAATTTATCAATACATACAGGCAGAATCCCAGAAAAGCTCCTGGCTCCTGTCTGTGGAGCAGTTCCAGCAGCTGAGGGAAGAGGGATTTTGACTGGGATTTTTTTTAAGCTTTGAAAATGCGGATCCTCGTCACATCCCAAAGCTTGAAAGGCAAAGTTTAAGACTTTTAATTTAAAAAAATCAGTATTGAAAAATGGCTTCAGTGTTCTCTAGCAAAGAAAAGGGAGAAGGAGGTGGCTCCTGGCCTGGGTGATGGATCTGCAGCAGGATTCCAAGGGGGAAAGCCTTGGAATGAGGGCTGGCTCCTCCCTCACCTGTCACTGATGGCAAAAGGAAGGATTGCTGATCTCCAGCTCCAAGGGCAGAAGAGAACAACTCGAGGCAGAGCTGATAATAAGCTAAAAATACAAAAAGTCTTTAAAAAAAAAAAGGAAAATACGCTCAGGAGTGGGAAACAATGTGGGGTGGGCCAGGAAGAGCTGTCCCACACCTGGGGAAGGAGGATGCTGCCTCACACTGGGAATTACTTTCTCCATGGGAAAGCTGTGCATTCTCAGCCTAAAAACAAAGTTACTCCACTGTCCAAGGATCAGCTCTCCAAATCCCAGGGAATATTCCAAGGCAGCTCTGGGTAGCATCTCCCTTTGAACAGGCATTTCTTGAGAACATCACCGAGGCTCTAGGAATCCATTTGGTATCGCTCCATTCCAGGGTTAAGAAGAAATATTAAAAATTGAAAGGCTGTAAATGCAGAGCTCTTAATCCTGGAAAAAGGAAAGTTGGAAAAACCCCCCACATTCTGAGTTAAAAAAATACAAAATAATTACTATCAAGACTTCCTCTTTTAACTTCCTCAGGCTGAGGACTGGAGAAAGGATCAGCTTGCTTTCCTCTGGGTTTTATTGCTTTCAGCTGGAGCTGCCCCAGCTCCCCAAGTCCCTGTGCTCTGTCAGCCCACAGGTGACAAAGCCAACACCGTCCCCTCCTCTCCAAGTGAGAGCAGCCACCACCTTTGTCACCTTTGTCACCTTTGTCCTTGGACGTGCCGGGACAGAGCTGGCTCCTCTCGGGACACTCACCCCACACAGAAAGCTCCTTGTGGAAGTTAAGGCAGCAATAAATACAGAGGCGTTCCCAGCTGCCTTCCCCGGGCCGGGCGGGGCTGGGAAGCGCTGATGGATCCCGATGGATCAATACACGCGCTTCTTCTTCAGGGAGGATTCCGAGTAGCGCGCGGTGCCGCCCGGAGCCGGCAGCTCCCCGGGGCCGGGCTCGGGGGAGGACACGAGGTACGAGGAGCTGCGCTTCGGGGCCACCTGCGGGCGAGACACGGCCGAGTTCACTCTGTGTTTCGGGACTGAATGTGTGAGATGGTGCTTTTTGTTTGCACTTAGATGTTTATTAGTTTTTATCTATATTATAATTTTACAAGTTATGAGTTTTATAGTTCTTTATTTTAGTAAACTAAAAATGGAGTTGTATTTTTTCTTTATAAGGTTTTTAAAGGATAAACTGTTTAATTAAATTATATTATTATTTTTAACTTAACAACTAACTACTTATGGCTTGCAATGTGGACTTTTTTATCTAATTACACAATACTGTTTAAACTTATGAGGAAGGTGAAGGGTTAGGGTTTTAGGGTTTTTCACCCTAAAACCTCTAGCTTGCTTTATGTATATTTACTGTATTCTTAAACTTTAAACTCCTATGTTTTCTACTATGTGATATTACACACTTCTATTCAAACTCCACACCCATAATCCCAGTTCTTCAAAATTCATTGAATTTTGGAAGTTTTCTCCACAGCCTCAGGTCAGTGCAGTGTTCTCTGGGGTATGAGTGCCTGTCAGCACAGAAAGTCTGAAATTCTCAGGAACCTGGGTTCCAACACGACAGGACAAGTGACACTGGAGCCACAACCACATTCCCACTGAACAGGCTGGGAATTCCCAGTGAGGTGATGCCAAGGACCTGACTCCTCAGCTGTGAGGTGCAGGGTTTGTGTCCTTTCCCTAAAAACCCCACTGATAAAAGGATCAGTGCCCCAGCACAGCTGTGGTGCCTGGGCCAGGCAGCCTCATTCCACAGCACCTGCAGCAAATCCAGTGGGACAATGGCCTTGGTGCTGTCCTGCAGCTGATCCTGACATCTGCAGCCTTTAGGATGAGGCACCTTTCACTCCTCCTGCAGAGCTGAAGGGGTTGAACAGTCCTAGCCCAGCTCCCACACCAAGCCAGGGGTGAAAGATGAATTTTCCAGTCATGCCAGAGCGGGTCCGGGCAGGATCTCAGGCCCTGCCTTTACAGGAGAGAGAGGGATGGATGCAGCAGCAATGGATCTTTAATTGGAATTGTGGCACACACCTCTGTGTGCCACGCTCAGCCCTGAGGGGCCCAGAGCAGGGTTCCTGTGAGGGCACAGCTGCTCTAAGGCTGCCCCAAGGGCTCCCTGGGTTCCCCTTCCCTTTGCAAAAACCTTTCCCAGCAGCTCTGCAAGCACCCTGTGCTGTTCAGAGTCACAACTCCAACTGCTCCTGCCCAGGCCAATTTCATCCTGGGGGGCACCTTCATCAGAAACAGAATTGTTTGAGGGAAGACTTCAGCTTTCCCCCTGTCCTCTGAAAGCCACGGGGATGTCACCCATGTCCTGTGCCCCTCCACCAGGTCCTGGCTCCCTGACGCTTCACACAAACCCCCGACCCTGCTCCTCCTGAGCCTCTGAAACAGCAGGATTAAAAAAAGCCCCAAAAAAGCAGGATTCAAAGGAGCTGCAGGGTCCCTGCAAGCACAGCCACACAAGCACACACTGAACTGACAGAGCCTCCTGGGGGGCAGCCTCTTCACTGAGATTTATCTGCAATCCCAGCAGTTTGGAGGCAAACTGTGCTGCTGTGCCTGTGCCAAGGGACTGGCCATGCTCCTGCTGCCTTTTATGGCTCCTGGCACCAACCCCACCATCCCAGGGAGCTGCTCTGCACCACCCCAGGAACTTCTCTGGGGATAAACTGAGAGGTGCTGCTTGGCTCCAGCCCCACACTCTCTCCTCCTGCAGCATTCCATCATTTCCAGCCATGTCAGAGCTGTTGGGAATCTGCAAACTCCATTTTCCCATGTCCCAGCCCACAGCTTTGTCCATCTTTACTCCAAACCATGTCACAGCCAGCCCTACCCAGGAGTAAGCAATTGCTGGACTGAAAAGGAATGCACTGCCTTCAAAATCTCCACAGAAACAGGAATCTCATGGCCAGTCTAATGCCAGGACTGCACCCACAGGATTTAATGCTGTGATGCAAGGGCCAGGCCCCTCAGCTCTCCCAGGAGCAATGGGATTTACCTACAGCACAGGGACAGCAATTCCTCAGGAGTTCTAAATCCTACCCAGACTCCACAAACTGGCCCTCACTGTTTCCAAAGCATCCATTTATTGGTGAGAACTCAGTGTCCACTGGAGCAGCAGCAAAGGAAGCTTTGCTCAGTGAGTCTGGCTGAAGCAGGCTGCAGCTGACACCTGCTGTCATTCCAAATAAAAGCCAGTATTCCAATACGTTTTTGGTAATAAATAAAAAGAAATTATTTTCCAATAAATTCCAACAGAAGTTTTATCCCCCAGGATCCAGTGAAGGGGCTGCTGGTAACCTGAATGCTGCCCAAGACCAGGTAAACCTGCAGATGCTCCAAGAACTGTTTTGGAAACATGAAAAAAATTTGCATATTTTACAAATTAGGCAGGTAAAAATCTTTAGGTTTATCCTGTGTTTTTTAATTTGCTTTCCAGGAAATTTTGAGCTGCTCTTTCAACTTCAGAGATTCTATCCCAGGGCAAACCATTTGCAAGTCAGGCAAACACCCATTTAAATCTAGTGTCAACTTCCTCCTTCTCCTCCTCCTCTCTTCCTGCTTCATTTGCCTCCTACCAGGCATTTTTGCACACCTTTATCTCTCCAAGAAGCTTCCAAAAACCCAGCCTTGCTCTGCCCGTGGGTTTTGGGGCACTGAGAGGAGCTGATCCCTGGGGCCTGGGGGGCTCTGCAGGGCTCTGCAGCCTGCCCGAGCTCCTCTCACACTCCCAGGAGCTGCGTGGAGCAGGGATGAGAGGGAAAGCTCCACTCGGGGGCAGCAGCAGGCAGGGGAGCAGCGTCTGCAGCCCCTGCTCCTTCCCCTCTCACCTGCTTTAAGGGATTTGCTGGAGGAGGCTGCAAGCCCGGCTGGGCTCCCTGGGCTCCACTCAAAAAGGAAGGCACCACCTGCAGGCAGGTGCTGTAGTTTGGCAAAGATCCACCTGTAGATCCCTGAATCCAGAAGGGGATCCATGAAGCAGAAGGAGAAAAGGTTTAATAATTTTTTTTTTTTTTTTTTGCTATTGTGATGAGCTCTCAGCAGGTATGGAAATACCTGAGTAACAAGAGGTGCAATTCACAGCAGCTCAGGTGTGCAGCAATTCCTGGAGCAAAAGGTGGGATTTGGATCATGCTTTAATTTGTGTAACTCCTTTCAAAAGTGTTTTTCTCCTTGCTCACACAAACCTCAGCCTGGGCAAGAAGCAGCCCTTCACTGCTGGGAAATTCAGGGAAAAGCAGGAAAATGCCATTAATGGTGTGCTGCTTCCTGCTGGGAATATTTTAATCCACTGCTGAGCATTCCAGGTGATTTTGGACAGTGGGAATTTAGAGAGGGGGATTTTGGGTGTGACTCTGGGGGTGCAGGGCTGCCCTGCAGCAGTGCCCATGCAGTGCCTTCTCCAGCCCCTCATTCCTGTGCCAACACACAAAGCAGGTGTCCAAAAGCTGATGGGAGCAACAGCCAGTGGAGACAGCAAGAAAATGAAATTATTTCTCACCTCAGAGGCTTCATTTTCCAAGCCATCCACTCTGGCCTGGGTAGAGTATTGAGCCTGAGCATAATGCTGGTACCACTGCTGGACAGCCTCCTACAGAGGAGCAGAAATCCTCTGCCATGCCTGCCTACAATCCTCACAACCCAAAGCTCCCCAAGAAGCATCAAAACACCTTCAGCACCAGTGGTGAAGCTCAAATCAAACATTTAAAATTATGGTCAAGTGCTTAAAACACACAGCAGGCACCTCTGGCCTGGCAGTGAGGCAGGGACAACAATTCCTGTTATGAGAACACCTCCAGGGATGGGGCAGCCACAGCTTCCCTGTGCATCCCCACCTCCCAGCCAGGAATTCCTTCCCAATGTCCCATCCATCCCTGCCCCCTGTCATTGGGAAGCCATTCCCTGTGTCCTGTCCCTCCATGCCTTGTCCCCAGTCCCTCTCCAGCTCTCCTGGAGCCCTTTAGGCACCAGATGTGATCTCAGAGGTGTGTGGCCCCTGGCAAAGCTCCCTGCTCTGTGACTCTGTTTCCCCCACCCCACCCCTCTGGCCAGGCTGGGAGCCTCCCAACCCAAACCCTGACTGCCAGGAGTTTGGGGGCTCACAGATCTCCCTGCCAGCAGCCCAGGAGAGTGTGTGTCTGCCCCCTGACAGCCTGGAGAGGAGGCAGCTCTCAGCTCTGATCTGTACAGTTACAGTTTTATACAGACTCAGGATGGTTAATGAAAATATGGGAATGTTCTCTGTCAGTGTCCTGAGGAACTGGCTCTGAGCATTCCACACTGTCCAGAGGCTGCAGCTCCTGGCCAGGCTCTGATCACCACGTGGGGCAGCTGGGGAGCACATCCTGTGCACCGAAAGCAGCTGGCAAACATCCCCTGAGCTGTGCAGGAACTGCAGGCAGAGCTCTCCTCCCTGGGATCCAGCCAAAGTTCTGCACTTAAAAACTTCTGGGGAAGGCAAAGAGAAAAATTCCCTGGTTCTGAAGGCAGACAAAAGCCAAGGCAGAAGTGGTGAAAGCAATTTTTTAGTGAGTGCCCAGAGTTCAGGCTCTCAAGAGGCAATTTTTTCAAGGGCTGTGATTTCAGCAGGGAATATTCTTTGTACTAAATCTGCTCTGAACACTGGAAGAGATCAAGTGTCAGTGCAGAGGCTCAGGAAGAACACCCAGAGAAAACAAGGAGCAGCTCTGGGAGAATCCCAGAGGCTCCAGGCTGTGGAATTCCTACCTGTGGGTATTCCCCAGGCTGCTGGGAGTAGCTGAAGTAATTTTCCATTGCATGTTGTGATGCAGTTCCCTGAGACACAGCAGCATCCAGGACATTGTTTGGAAGGCTGGTCTGCTGTGGAGGACTGGAGGCTTTGCTGGCAATTGCTGCTGGGAACACAAAGAACAGAGCTTGGATAAACACCTGGCTTGTAAAAGCCACACCAATTAGGTTCTATTCCTGGATTAAAAACGAAATTTGCCTTTTCATGTTAGGTTGTGCCCCAAATTAATCAGTGCTAGCAATAATTGAAAGGCTTCTAGAAGTTTGTGAGCCTCTGAAGATTCACCCCTGTTTAACCATCAGGATAAATTACTTTGCAGTTTTAGGATAAATGCTGTGGTCACTGGATTTACCAGGCAAACAGGATAAATATTTGCCACGCTCTGGCTGTGGAAATTGGCAATGAAATCCATGGAATGTTTGCTTACCTGGCAGACAGATACCAGGCAAAACACTTGCCAAATTCAAGTAGGGGTTGGTGCTCAGCCGAATTTCTTTTGGGGGCTCCCCAAGCAGAGAAGTCTGTTTTTTCAAGGGAGTCTGAAAAATGGACAGAGCAATTTGCATTAAATTAATATAAAATTCATCAGAAATAAGGTTAAGTGGCCCAGCAGGGTCTTGGAAAAAGCTTAGTCCTATGAAAAAAAAAAATTTGAAATAAAATGAAACTTTTGAAGTCAATCCTTCAAAAGATCCATTTTATTTCAGCAATCTGGACACATTGCCTACACTTTTTTCTTCCAAATAGTTTTTGTAGGAATGTTTGTCTTCAGACTGCAAGTTCCTAAAGGATATTACAAAACAAACAAACAAAAGAAAACCTTTTATATGCAAGTGAAGGAATAATAATGACTCGAACAATTCCAGCTGCAGGGAGTGAACATTAAGTACATGGCCAAGACAAAACCAACTCTTTGCACTTGGAGACACAAGAAAATAAAGGCCAAATGTTAGGGAAATAATGAATTAAGCACATGTTTCCCCAAAATGTCCAAGTATTGATGTATATGAAAAATTATTAATAGTTATTTTTATAACATATAATAGAGAATTATTATTATAAAATATTTTATATTTATATATAAGAAAGGTAAATTTTCTTAAGGGCAGGAAAAAAATTGTGAAAGAATGAGACCACTTAAATCCCATCCCATCATCCTCTCACACCTCACCTTCAAGAGAATAAATACTGTTTTTTAAAACTGGTAATTAAAAGTGGAAAATTTATATACGCACACACAAGCACCTGGAAACCCAAAGGCCCCACCACCACCAGAACTGCTCCTGATTAACCACAAAATTCAACCCCAAGTTCCATTTCTGGCCTTTGGAAGAGCCACTGCCCTGAGATAAATTTCATCACCAAGCACTGGGAGGCAAAGAGATGGCAAAGAGCTCTGGGGCACTGAGAGCTCCCTCTGCTCATCCTGCTGGGCCACCAAGGAGCAGCACTGCTCCCTCCCTGCCACCACACTGCAGTGACCTGCACGTGGCTCCAGGATGGGGAAATTGTACAGAGGAGACACAGGAGTGGTAAAATACAGGGGGGAGGGGAGGGAAGAAGAAGGAGGAAGAAAGAATGGAGGAGAGGAGAGGAGAGGAGAGGAGAGGAGAGGA